>JAYKAV010001111.1:4420058-4544902 GCA_035582835.1 Phoebastria nigripes | reverse complement strand
ACAAACAAACAAACAAAAAAAAAACCTGCATTGCGTTTGTGAGAGCCGCGCTTCTGGCTCTCTCCAGAAGCTCCCATTGCACACTTCGCGTTATAGACTCCTTACGAAAAGCCGCCAGCCTGGACGCTGAGCGACCGGGTAACCGCAGCCAAAGTGCCCGTGGCTGAGGCGTCCTCACAGCACCGGAGCCTGAAAAATACTTTATCTTTGCCGTGTCAGCCACCAAACCAAAATACAAACTCTTTCCCAAACGCTCACCCGCTCAGAGCTGTGCCCACCCTCTCCGCAGACGGGCAGCGTTTGTGCTTTTTATTTATTTTCTTTTCTAAATCCCCGGCGCTTTTGCAGCAGCCCGTTACGTTGGCAACACAACCCCGCAGGAACTTCCCCCGGGAGAGGCTGGTTGGGCGCTGCCGCGGGGGAGCGTCCCGGCGGCGCGGACAGAGGTGCCGCAGTACCGCGGGCGGCCTCGGGGGCAGCGCCCGGCCCCAGCGCGGCGACACCCGACCCCGGCCCCAGCCCGACGGTGCCTGCCCATGGCCCCCGCCGCCCCGAGCATGCTGCGGTTGACCTGCGTGGTGCTGCTGCTCGGACGCGCCGCCCCGGCGGCAGGTAAGGGGCCTCCGGTCTGCGCTGTCATCGCCGCCGGGGAGCGGTTCCTGGGACGCGGGCGAGGGGGGTGAGGGCAGCTGCGGCGGCGGGGCGAGGGGGGCACCTCAGGCGTGAGCTGCTTTACTTGTGGGGATGGTGGTGGTTCCCTGCCCGGGCTTGCTGGCCATGACAGGGGACGGAGGCAGCTCCGGGCACCCTCTCGCCTCCCCAGACTTTATTCTCAGGCGCTGCGACCTTGGTGCTCGCAGTGAAGCTGGGGCATCCCGGGGAGCCAGGGTTGTGCTTTGCAATTCCTAACCCAAAAGCTGCACTTCTGCTTCCTCCGCTGACCCAGCGCAGTGGGTCACAAGGCACCTGGGCAGCCTCTGTCCCTTGCTATGATAGCCCTGCTGTGCTGCATTCTGCAAAGAGAAGTCAGAAAGGTAGAAGAAATCACCGAATTGGATGAAATGTCTTGCTCCGCCGGTGACTCACTGGGTGACCTTGGGTTAGCCACTTAATCTCCAACTGCTGCAGCTATTGGGCTTCAGTTTGGCCCTGGTTTGTAAAGCACCGTGATAACCTCCAAGGAGAAGTGCTAGATAAGCGTGAGGTAGCTGGCTATTTTTTATCCAAGTTCTGCTGAAACAAAGCGGAAGGTAGCCTGAATCTTCTAGAGACCTGAAACCTCTCTGTGCCAGATTTCATCAAATCACAAGCATTTCTCTAGTAACTCAAAAATCTGAACTCAGGGCCATTCCTTGTGTTGTGAAATGGGAACAGTGGAGTTCTTGCTCAGGCAGTAATGTTACAGTTATTTTTCACAGTCCTTTTGCATCCAGATTTGCTCAGCACCTGTGATCTGTGAAATAAAATGTGGGCACTAAGTAGATACTTTYGGTTCTCCTTCTACCCCATGCTAAGCTGATGGGTGCAGGAAAGGCAGCACAGGCATTAGCTGACACCGGTGCTCCCTCCACATTACAGATCATGGATGAGTGAGAAATGCAACTTCTGAAGTTCAAAGATTCAGGTCCCTGTTAGCAATCTGGTGGCTACTGAAAGAGGAGAAGGAAAGTCACCAGCATGAGAACCCCCACAGCTCTGCTGCTCTGCCCAGCATTGCCCCATTGCTCACCAGTGAGAGGATAGCCAGGCAGAGCGCTGATGCAGGGAGGGAACATGCTCCATGTTGGAGGCAAACAACCAGATCTTGTTCCCAGCTCTGCCCCAATTCACAACTTTCAGTGGTTGTTGCCTTCCCTTTTGTTTTGAGGAGTTGTTTGGGTTTTTTTTATTTTTAACACACGCAGGTCATTTAATCTTGTTGCACTGCTATTTTTTTGAAAAATTGAATGTATCCTTTCCATAAAACCCAACCTCACTCACATTCTGCCCGTTGCAGTAGTTGTAAGAGCTGAAGTAAGTAGCTTGTGTAAACGTGGCAGAGGAGATAACGGTGAGTGATCCAGAGCAGCAGGGATGGTTCAGTATCACAGGTCCTGCACTTCTCACGCTTTGCTGTTTCATGGAATCATAGAGTGGTTTGGGTTGGAAGGGACCTTTAAAGGTCATCTAGTCCAACCCCCCTGCCATGGGCAGGGACATCTCCAACTAGATCAGGTTGCTCAGAGCCCCGTCCAACCTGGCCTTGAATGTTTCCAGGGATGGGGCATCTACCACCTCTCTGGGCAACCTGTGCCAGTATTTCACCACCCTCAGCGTAAAAGATTTCTTCCTTATATCTAGTCTGAATCTACCCTCTTTTAGTTTAAAACCATTCCCCCTTGTCCTATCACAACAGACCCTACTCAAAAGTCTGTCCCCATCTTTCTTACAAGCCCCCTTTAAGTACTGAAAGGCCGCAATAAGGTCTCCCCGGAGCCTTCTCTTCTCCAGGCTGAACAACCCCAACTCTCTCAGCCTTTCTTCATAGGAGAGGTGTTCCATCCCCCTGATCATTTTCGTGGCCCTCCTCTGGACCCCTTCCAACAGGTCCACGTCCTTCCTGTACTGAGGGCTCCAGAGCTGGACGCAGTACTCCAGGTGGAGTCTCACCAGAGCAGAGTAGAGGGGCAGAATCACCTCCCTCGACCTGCTGGCCACGCTTCTTTTGATGCAGCCCAGGGTACGGTTGGCCTTCTGGGCTGCGAGYRCACATTGYYRGCTCATGTCCAGCTTTTCATCCACCAGTACCCCCAAATCCTTCTTGACAGGGCTGCTCTCAATCCCTTCATCCCCCAGCCTGTATTGATACCAGGGGTTGCCCCAACCCAGGTGCAGGACCTTGCACTTGGCCTTGTTGAACCTCATGAGGTTCACATGGGCCCACTTCTCCAGCTTGTCCAGGTCCCTCTGGATGGCAACTGATCTGCCACTAGGGCATGGTACAAGTTTCATTTACTTTGGGATTTTTGGTCCTTTCCTGGAAAAGGAAGTCAGTGGTGGACCATAGAGAAGAAGCAGCTGGTACTGAGGTTTTTTTGTTCAGTTAGGAGGAAGGTGGGGGAGACTCGTGGGTCAACAGAGCTGACAAAGGAACCTATTGGATGAAATCTCACCTGACTTTGAAAGTTCATTTTTTTAGGACAGAGATTAGAGCTGAGCTAGACTTTCTTCCAGTAGCTGGAAGTTTAGTGACCGTGTTACATCATTAGTGACACTGAACCTACAGCCAGCACCCAAGCTCTGCCTATAAAACCTCATCAAAGTTTTTGTGATGTTCTTGTCTGAAGCTCCCTTCTACTATTAACATTTCTAGGTCCCAGTCTAACATGTTGTTTAATGCTACTTGTTTGAACTCATATATATATGCAACAGTTTCTGTTCCGGGTTTTTAAATGGTAAAAAAAAAAAAAGGTGGTAAAGTCTTTGCTGGGATGAGTGTCATTGTGAGTCACATAACTACAGCTGACTAGTTAAAATGTGTAAATAAATAAATAAAATAAAAAATGCAATACAACAAGGTTTGTTTGTTTGTTTGTTTCCTTCTGATTTCCACAGAGGAGTATGGTCTGGAAATAACCAACAATGGTCCCATCACAACAGGAGCTCAAGCTACTGTTTACGCCAGTCTAAGTATGAAGAATGACAGTGTCGCATCAAACTTTTATCACTTCAACTGGATTTATGCTCCTCTGATTCTGATCGAGAAATCCGAGCAGCAGTTTAACTCCGTAATTAATGTGACTGGTGAATTTCCTGGGACTTTTCCTGTATCTGTCTGGGTGACTTATAGAAACTGTTGGTTATGTCGGCCGGTTGCTAGAAATGTCACCACACTTCAGATTACAGGTAAAATGGCTTTACAACTTCTACATCTTCAGGAAGTCAGTTTACATCAGGGTGCTTGCTGCCTTTACTAGCATCAGAAAAATGAAAGCCAGGCGTAAATATGGCTTCTGCCCACAGAGTTTGCTTTGTGTAGCCCTTTGATTGAAGGTGGTTTTGGATGGCACTGTACTAACTGGGCCATGCTGTAGTCTACCTACATCCAGGAAGCAAGTGTGATCCTGTCCGTGTTTTCCTGCCTCTATGACTTAGAGAAACTGAACTAGAAACCAGATGCTTCAGTAGCCGCAGTTCACACATCAGCGTTGTTCAGTGATGTCCAGACTCCTAAAACCATGCTTCCTGTACTGCTTCCCAGCATTTCTAGTCCTAAAGTTAGGATGGCCAGCAGCAGTGACAATCTACTGATTTTCCCTGTTGCATGACATAGCAAAAACTTACGCCATCAGCACAACAGAGCCATTACATTTTCTTTTAAAGTTCTGGCTGAGTGTACTGAAATTGGATGTGAAGTCATGGCTGCATTTCCAAATACTGCTAAGTGCAATTTTAGCTTACTGGGAACATTCATAACCATAAATATGCATTTTTGGACAAATTGACCAATGCGGTATGGTTAACCTAGGCTCTGATACAGGGATTGACATGAAATATCATCTGACAGCTTCCCACAATCTCTTCTTTCAGAGACTAGTAACCACGTCCCTCCAACAACATGTCCCAATGCTCTACTTACACGCTCCGAAATAGACCCAGCTTCCAGCCGAAGATAAGGACATGCATGAGGACAAAAGAGCTAACCATAGGGCATAGCTGACATTTTGGGGAATAGCTATTGAGATTTTTCTTTGAGAAACACCAAGCTTTATAAAAGTATACATGAGATCTTTTCTCCCTTAAGAACTGCTGCCTTGCTGAATATCTACTTACTCCTTTCTCGCTTTGCACTGTCTTATATTCTCATGCCACGAGCAAACTGGATAGAAGCTTTCTATAGCTGTGAAAGGTGAGATCCCATTGTGCCTTTCTGCCTTCCCCAAGCAAGAGCACCCACAGGGGCTTCACGGGGGCCCAAAGGTAGTTGCCAATAACTCATATAAATTACAACTCCAGATAGTAAGTTACCAGCCCCATTCTGAAGCAGTAGTTGTGATTCTTATTTGTGCATCATCAAAAGAACAGTTAACCAGATTTAATGAATTGTTAACAAGGTAAGAGTCTGTTACTGGTAATTAATATCCCATTAATTTTATAATGAGCTGATAAGCGTATCATCATAATACGTCTTTATTCATAGGTTAGAGAGGTTTTTTTTAGATCAGCCTTTGCCAGTCCTTGTAAACAAACTTGAGCACAGGATCTCTCGCAGACATCAAAATCAAAATTTCACCCTTTCTGTATTCACAATATATAGCACATCTGTTATTCATTGTAGTCACATTTTCATTTCTGTGGAAGTAGCTAAAACTAAAAAACCAAAAAACAGCAACATAAAAACCCCACAAAACAAAAAAACAAAAACCGCCGCCCCAAACATGAAGGGTGTGTATACTGGTTTGATTCTGAATCCCTTGATCTAGACACGATGTTAATCCCAGTTCTTTTTAAATCAATAGTAAAAATTGATATTGACTTCAATCAGTCCAGGATTATTTCTCTTAGTTCTATTAGAAGCTTTATCATGGCCTACTGTATAACCCTAAATAAGTAATTTAATCTCTCTGCCTCACTACACATGTAACGCCACTGAGTAAKAGATATAAAATACACTTAACCACTTGGACTAGGACACAGAAAGACTTCTGCAGTACATTTTACATAATGTTTTGATATTCACACAGAGCATGCTATGAAAGTGATATATGCTGTCATTCTTTCTCCACCTTATTATTCTGCAGAATTTATAACAGGGAATCTTACCATTGCCCAGATAGAAGACAGTGGATTTATCACACGTGGTTCTAGTTCCTCCACAGGCACTGTGACCCGGATTTCTTTCTGTCTTCATGACCCAAGTCATTACTTCAAGTCAGCATCATTTGTCTACAACTGGGATTTTGGAGATGGGTAGGTGTGGTTACTTTGTTTGCTCTAATGAGTACTCAAGATGGCTCTGATTCAGATGCTCATCTAGAGAAACATCCTGATTAAATCATCGGACAAAGCATACACCTTTGTCAGTTGGTACATTCTTAGCATGTCAACCAGGTGAATTACAAAAACTTTGGCACAGGAGTCACTGCATACTCACAAAAAGGTGATGTTTTAAAGACCTAAATTTCTTGTTCAAATATATGCTTAGGTGTATTACTGTGTGTGCAATGAGCCGAACTGAACTGAATGAACTGGAAAAGATAACTTACTGTAAATTGTTATTTTAAAACATCATTATGCCTGAGGATCTCCATTAGCAGGTTGTTGTTGTTGAATATGTGAACAATTTGTGCAATTAAGGAAAATGGAAGCAGTATACTGTCTTGTGGTTGGGCAGTAAGTAGCTGTTACTATGACCAGCTACCCATAAACATACCACAGCTTGGGCGAGGAGCTTTTGAAAGCGTACAGGTCTCTCAAATAATATGAAGGTGCACATTAACACACACCTAATGCTTACCTAATAACAAAATGGAGGGGGAAAAAAACTCCAACATAGCTTGTAACCATCAGAAATAAAACCATGGGTAGTATCTAGCCCTTAAGCCACTTTGCAGTGGGGAGGAAAAAAGACATTCAGTTATTTTCCTTCTCTGAGGACAAATGTATGTCCAATACAAATAAGTGTACGCAAATAGAAATGTAAGCTTTAGTCTTTGAATACTGAATTTTTTGTTTCTTTCTTTCTCCCCCGCCCCCGCCTTAGTGCTTCAGTTAGCTTATAGTCCACCTGCTATAAAGGTAGTTTTTATAATTTACTGACTATTCCTATTCCGTTTTGTGAATTCTTTTAGCATTATCTTTAGTTTCTTTGATTAAAAATGCATAAATATACTCTGGGTCTTATACTGATTGTAGTTTTATTGGTAATGCCACAGACGTTAATCCTCATTGATAGGGACATAAAGTAGAATTAGAATCACAGCCGACTGTAGCATTGTCTATAAAGAAAATATATTTGAGCTTGCTCCTTTTTAAATCGGAAATATGCAAGGACTTGGTAAAAGGCAATTTTGATTCTAAATTTTTTCATGTTACCCATAGAGTTTACCAGATTACCAAGGAACCCTTTGTCTACTATAACTGCTCTACCATGGGGAATCGCACGGTGCATCTGAAAGTCATAGCTGAATGGGAGCAAATTGGAAGCATCATACACGAAAGAGAAACAGTGCAGAAAACTGGTGATTTTATCACTGCTCTGGAGCTGTTAGGTAATTATAAAATATTTTGCATACTCAGAACAGAACTCGCTATACGTGTACAGATACAGTCTAGATTTAGTGTGATAATACAACTTCAGCATTGTTTCACATGCAAGAACTGGTCAACATTATTCAATGAAGAGTTTCCATTGCAAAATGGACTTTGCGCTATTCTAGTGCAGAAAAAATGGGGGGAAATATATAAAACCTTCTGTTTCTTTTTAATTTACCAAAGTTTCACTATCTTTTGTAGAAGTCTCACATACACTTGAAACTTACAATAGAACGTTTACCGTAACTTGTGGAGGATTTGTTTGTTTAATTTATGCCAGCTATCCCTAAAAAATAAATTACTTAAAACAAGCATTAGGAAAGTCTCATTGATTTGATCAATTTCCAGAGTAAATAAACACATAAGTAAAAATGTACAGGATTAATAAACTAGTTGATTATATATTAAAAAGAAATCACAAAACATTGAGAAAACTTACAACAACTCTACCGCTAGGGTAGAAAACTTACAACAACTCTACCTCACCCTTTTTGGGTGTGAGGCACGTAGTAGTATTTGTGTGACTGATGGAGCTAAAATCTGTGAAGTCTATGAAAACAAACCTTCACTGGAAAACCAGTGAATTTCAAGTTTACATGTGGAGTGTGACATGCTTTTTCTTCTTCCTCTCAGATGCTGTTAAAAGTATTAATGTAGTGGGCTCCAGAGAGACTCACGTAATGGAAAACTTGAGTTTATCTCTTCATATCAATGGCACGTAAGTAGCAAACACAACTTCTTTCCCCCAAAACATTGTCTATTTAAGTGTTTTTCGCCACTGTTTCCTTAAAATAGTCAGTTGCACCCCACAGAACTGTTTCTTAAAACAAAAAAGAAATTTCCTTTGAACAAAATACCGTTGAATATTGCTTTTTCCTGACTTGAAATACCATGAACTCTAAGAGCCTGAAAGAGCCTGCCCTGCATCTTTACAGAAAAGTAGAATCCTTCTACGTAAAGCAAATGTTATTTTTATATCTCTGTAAAGAGAATGTTAAAAGAGAACTAGCCAGAGAAAGATAGTGGGAAAAATTACATTTTAAAACTTCCTTTTGAATTTTTCTCCTTGACCAATTTCCCTACCGTTTAATTAAACTGTATTCAGAATCCTGTTGCATAGCAGCGATCCTTGACTGGCACATGGAGTAATGGGTTTGGGGAATAATTTCGGCAAAGTTAAGATTGCCACAAGATGAATAAGACAGAGAGGCTCCATGCAGTGAGGATTATAGGAATACAGGAGAGTCATGAGTACCTCGATCCTAGCACAAGCTCTCTCAAGCTGCAGGATTTAGAACACATCAGAGGTTTTTTGTATGGCAGAAGCACTTTAAATACCATTGAAACACTCAGGAAAGCTCCTTCACACCATAAAAACTCCATGACCACAGAAATCATTTATTCTCCAGAAGAGTGAGACTTTCACATTCTGGTACTGGGAGCTATTTAGGCTAATGCTGGACGTCAAAAAAAAAAAAAAAAAAAAAAAAAAAAGAGCAGGGCTGTTAGTAGGGATGTAGGATGGAGTGAGCAGCACCCAACGCAGGGTCATTTGCCAAAGGCATAAATAGTCCCAATGGACAAAGCAGCACAGTTTGCATTCAGAAAGTGAATGGCATATTGGCAGGAGTGGAAACTGGAGATGGCATACAAGTAAATATGAACAGCCAAAAACTATTACAGGCAAACCTGAGATCCCTAAAAGCAGGCTTGGTTTTAGGATGGTCAATGTTTGCCAGACCTAACCTCCCAGCCACAGGACTGGGACTGATGCAATAGGAGTTTATGATAGAGAAGCAATGACAAAGGCTTGAGAAATGGGCTATCAAAAACAAAGCTAGAAAATGAGCTAAACACATAATATGCTGCTTTCTTTAGCAGAGAATGCTAGCAGAGATAAGGACCAAAATGCTAATAAGATGGGGTAAAGAAAAGCTCTATCTGTTGTCAGAATCAAAGTCCATAGTGCGTAAGGTGAATCCAAGCAGAATCAGTTGCAACAAGGGTCTGGAAATGCAAATAAAAGGCATCAACTAGACATGGTGAGAAGACACATGGTCATAAAGTGGATTGCACCTAGATTGCTTGATAGCAAATAAAACCCTTTTTGTTATTGTAAGGGAGTACTGTGATCCTTGCAATTTATTTACCTTTTCCAGCTATTAGTCCATTCTACAGAGCTCATCTTACATTCTTTCCAGTTTTGGTTGTGGGGGTTTTTTAATCGGAAAAGTCTTGGGTGTACTTCAGTAGCACAGACCGTGATCTCCACTGTGTGAAAAGGACAAAGAAAAACAACCTATATTCCCTTGGAAGGGCAGGAAAAAAAGGTTCCTTTTATCTTTATTGGAGAAGGACTGTAGGGTTTTCTACACACAATGGCCTGCCTATGACCCACACAGGTATTTAGCTCTCAGCTGAAAGGCTTGCTTTTATAGAAGCATCACAAAGAACTTTTTCAATTGACAAATGCTATAAACCAAACAATTGTGCAGTTAATTACTTCTCTATTTGTATTTAGATTAACTTCATTATTTTAAAAATTATTGTGCTATTTTAACCAAGTGATTCATCAGCTCTTAGCTGAAATTTTTGCAAAGTTTTTACCTAATTTTTTTTTTCTTTTTGTTTTTGTCATTTCAGCCCACCACTGGCATTATGCTGGCTTATAAAGTCCGAGTGCGTTCCACTTGAAGGTGAAAAATGCCATCTGGTGGTGATTAATGGCTCCTGCTACAATCTCAGCCATACTTTCAGTGATGCTGGACAGTATTGCCTCAGCGTCAGAGTGGAGAACAGCGTGACGATGCTGCAGACGTACCATGAAATAAAAGTGTGGCCAACAGGTGAGGAGCAGCTAGTCTGAGCAGCACGGAGATTCCCACCTGTCAGGGAACCGAGAGTCTCAAACGTGTCAGGGACAATTACTAGCCTACAGATGAGGTTTCTGGAAACTGGTATAGATCCCTAAAAGCATAGGAAGCAGGGAGAGAAAGGAGAGCCTATAATGTGCCTACTGTAATTGCTCTGAGCTCCTTGCATCCTGCTGAACCCTTAGTCTCAAGAGCGTCTTGAAGCTAATGAGTTTCCTGGGAAGGCTGAGTTACTCAAATTGCATATTTTTCAGTTTAAATAGTCTGACTCTTGTAGTTAGAGAGGATAACTAGAAAAACATATGCGTCTGTAACACTGCCTTAATTAAGCTGTCTCAATTCTTCTTTTTGTTTAGTTTAGTTATGTTAAGAGGACCTGAGCAGGGGACAGCCAGGCTGTGATACAGAATGGTTATACCATCTCACCGTGGGCCAGCACTTGTATACAGACAGGGCAGCTCACTCCAGAAGGCACTGGTGTGCATTCAGGGCTAAGTGTGCAAATCCTCTTTGCTGGAGGCTGCTAGCTGCTGTGAAGATGAGGTTCCTTCCTATCCTCTTGGGGTACCACAGAGGTACAAACACCCTGGGGAGTTAGGGCTAACATATGTAATGGGGTGGGGTTTTTTAGGCTGTTCAAGGGAAAAGAGGGGTAAAAAGGGAAAGACCCTTACAACCTCACAACCCTGCATTCCCAATTCTGAGATATCAGAAAGACCTGAAATGATCTGGGCTGAAAAATTTATTCTCTGTTACACACGTCTTTTGTTCTAAAAATACGAAAACTTCTCCTAAGACATCATTTCCTTCTCACTGTTGCCTCTTCTCAGTGTACTGTATCACTCTGGGAACGTGCCCTTGTGCTCTTTCCTAGGGATCCACCCGGCTTTCTTTGTCCTGCTCTGCATCGCTCTGGTTTCAGTGACACTAGGACTGGTGCTGTACACGACCTTTCGAAGTAACACACAACAAAAAGATCTCGTGGAGGTATTCAGTTACTCTTACTTTGAGCTGGGATAGTAATTAGATACCCTTCAGCCATGTCCCTTCTTTAATCCCCAGACAAACAAAGCGGGAGGGAGCATTTCCCTGGTATGTTTGATCCGTTCCATGGAAAAATCTGAACAGTGTAGGCAAACACTTTAAGCAACAGGCATGCTTCTGGCTTGTTGCGGAGAACTATAATTCAAGTTGCCAGGGCTATCACGAGCAGTTTGTTAATATTCCCAAGCAGGTGCTTGCATTGAAGTATCCCTTCCAGAGGATCAACCTCAGAGTGGTTACATGAAAGAAAGCAGGGGGATAGTGAGAGAGGATACAGGATAGTAAAAAAGGGTGGGTATGTTACCTAAAGCGGCACTAAATTGTCACCTGACGCTAGTATGTGACCTTTATCTTCCCAGCTCCCTTCCATCTCTGGTGGAGCTTTCACTTGCTACATTATTGTATTTGTAATAAGCATGAGCTCCTAAATCAAAAGTAGCCTTCGTGGCCCTTTGGAAAGTACCTAATACACTTTACATCATGCCACAATATGAATAATATACCTCTAGAGAGACTGCCTATGAGCCAGGTGTGCAGCAGGTATAAATCAGAAGTCTATTTGAAGTTGGTGACTGACTGAAACTGGTTGAGGACCAAGTGCCATTTCTGGCCCAAAGTATTCTTGCTGGGCTCACTTGAGCCAGTAGGACCCAAATTAAAAATGATCTCTTTGATGTTCCTTTTCCAGGTAGCTGACTTTGACTTTTCTCCACTGTCTGATAAAAACCTGTCTTCTCATTCGGAGTCAGGCTGTGGCCAAATATGTTGCAGATCATGTTTTCTTCGGTCATCTCAAGAAGCTGCCAGGGAGAGTCATGAACTTCTACATTCTTTTTACAAGCCAGTCAAAACGTACACAGTGTGAAGAACACAATTGCACTTTGGTTACACTAACTCCCAAGTTTAACTTTCTCACTTATGAGTTAAAAGCCCAGTGCTGCATGAATGGTTTGGTTTTGCCAATGCAATGAGGTTAACCACTTTAAGTCAAGCACTTGAGCATTTCATTCTCTGAACTAAAAAAGAGCAAGCCCTGAAACACAGTAAAAGTACCTTTGTATTTTTAAATTATACGGGTGTATACATTTACAGCTGTAAATGCAGCATTTTATTCTTACGAAAGATTGTTTTATGTGCAGGTTTGCTAAACTCACTACCTCTTGTAATGTCGCTATTCCTTCTGCTGTCTGTTTCAAAGAAGAAAATGCTTAAGACAAATATACCTTTCTTTCCTATGTTACAACAATATTACAAATGGAAGTCACCCAAAATGCTGTTGAATGTGTATTTGTTCTAAAAAGGAACTGACTTGTCCAGGTTGAGAATGGCCTAGGTGCTTCCAATGAACCAGACTACCTAATTATGTTGTCTTTTTTCCTCCTGTCTTAAAAGACCCCTTTTTTAAGCTAATGGGCTTCTGTGGGACTGTAGTGGCTGGTGACCTGCTCACGGCAAGCTAGCTGCTAGCAGTATTTTGGTGGGATCACAGCACGTGCTGTAGAAGACTCCACATCTCCAACACTTTGTGTAGTAGTACACCACTCTAATGTATATAAGTAGCTTTTTTTTCCCAAGCTGTTCATTCTTCTTTTCTTTCTTACATTACTACCCAGCTAGTCACCAAAGCTCCTCTTCCAAAAAATGCAACAACCAGTAGCTCAAAGCTGCTCAGGAAAACATATTCAATTCAAATTCATAGTCAATGTTCAGGGCTGTATAAACTCCATGCCTGTTGCAGACTATCTTCTACTATCAGCTTCCTGCTCAGCCAGGCTTTGCCCCCTGCTATGAGGCATTTCAGAGTACCCTGGAGGCTTTTAAACAAAAGTGCCTTTGTGGCCATTTCTTTTTTTAAACGTGACACACCTTCCCCACCTCCGATTTAAAGCCCATGGGTATTGTGGGCTTGGGGTTTTTCAAGTGTGTCATAATTTCTCAAATATCTTAATGGAGATAATTGTCTGAATGTGAGGGGATTTACCATAAGGTTTTTGGGGTGCTCCTCTCACACATTCAACTTCTACGTTTCCTCAGAGAAGCCCAGAGCTTCAGCTCCTCTGTGAATGAAATTACATGACCTCAGAAGGGCTTTGTTAATTAACTTGATACATTCAAAATAGAATAGGATCATCTAAGATAACAAATGATCCAGTAAAACCAAGTTTTTGTCAAAAAGTACTTTCCAAGGCAGAACTTCTTTTGGCTTTTTTTCTAAAGAGAAATTGTATTTATAAGCAAGCTTGTTGATTAGGAGTGGTGTCCTTTACATTCCTTCTCAGTGCCCTGGTGTCAAACTCTTATCTTCAGTCATATTCAGTCACTGTTAAAAATGTGCCACTCCTTAGCAAAGAAGCTATTGTTCTTGAGAGCTTCAGTTTTATTGCTTATTCCTGAGATCCCAGCCATCTGAGCCACTGCCAAAGGTACGTGACTTGTTCTGGGATGTCAGTGTGTTCTGCAAATGGCTACACAGTCCTTGGACAACTGGAAATAACAGATTTCTGATGTGAAAAATGCAACTCAGAGTGACAGTGGCCCTAGACAGACTGCACAGAGGCTCTCTGCAGCCAGAAGTTTAGTTTGGGCTTCTTCTTTCATTACATTTGTGACAGATATGTAACCCTTGCTGCTATAATACACTTAAAGACAACCTCTTGGCACACTAATGAATGTGTAAAAAGCCCTTTCTTCTCCATATTGCACTCCTAGCAAAGACAATAGCTATGAGAGAGGAGACTCAGTCATAGGTACCTGAAACAGGGGTCATTTGGGTTGGAGGAAGATCATATCAGAGGAATAAGACCTATGCTCTGCCCCATTTTTCATTAATACCCAGCTGATTCAAAGGGTATCATGGGGTGTTAGGCCACAAACATTGCTTCTTTGGTTTTGTGCCTCCATGCTCTCCCCAGTATGTCCAAGCTGAGATACAACTGATCATGCTAAACGTGGCTAAAGTGGATATCAACCCCCAGTCAAAAAAAAGAGGGACATGGAGTTAGTGATACGAAAGACAGGCCTAAGAAAATCCCTAATTTCCTATTGAGGAAAACAGACCAAATGTCCTTCAGAAGAACATTGGCTCTTATTCTCTTCCTAAAATGAACAAAGGATGGCAAAGGAGACAAATGATTCAGAAAGGTAGAAAAGATGAAGTGCTGCAAAGTGGAAAGTCAACACTATCAAATAGAGGAAGATATTATTCAAGAGCAGATGGAAAAGAATAGAGGTTAGAAAGAAAGACATCTCTTGCAAAAAATAAGCAGTGGAGAAAGTACACTTAAAACGGCATGTCAAGAAGCAAATTAACCAAGAAAATTTAAACAACCTTAACAAATTGAGGTATAAGTATGAGAAATATTCACACGAACATGTTCCTGAATCCAATACGAAACTGCTTCCTGCACAAAAGACTGATCTGTGGGTTCAATAAATGCCTCTGAAATTGAAGACAAAAGGTAATTGAGCGGTTCAGGATATAGCAAGGAGATTAGTGGGATGTAACAAGGATCAGCAGGAGGATTCATTTTGTTAACCTTAGAAATCAATGACCTGGAAAAAGGAATGTTCAGCAAAATGATGAAACTCACTGATTCAAAACAAGAGTCCAGTGAGTGCAAAGCCAAAGAGTGATTAAATTCAGGTGATAAGCAAGAGTGTGAGCAGATAAGAAGTTTATGCAATGAGAATTATTTACAAGGAAATGCATTTGAGGACAAAAATGTTCTGGAAAGGCATAGTATAAAAACGCACGGTAAAGCAAAAGAACTCCTGTTATTCTGTAATTTGTCATATAAACAATGGTACCAGTTTGTGCAGTAGGTGTGGGGAAAAATTAGCCCTTTATCTTAACAGCAGAGCATAAGGCTCAGTGGCTGAACAGGTCAAGGCTGAATTCTGTCTTTCATCTCTGGGAAGTAGATTACACAGCCCAAGCTATGACAATTTGAATTCACAAGACCTCTATTGCATTTGCTGGATGCTGTAGGAATGGAAATTGTTTCAGCAAGAGGAAGGTGAAGAACTTAATATTTAAATGTTCAGCATTATTATTAGAATATCAGCCATCACTTCACCTTGATTTTGGAAAGCCAGTGCCAGTTTCCGTGGAAACTGCAGTGCTACCCTGCAGCTGTCCCAAAATTGTTTAAATCCTGCAGATCTCAGCTTTGACAGCCCACCGAGCACTACAAATGTGGATTTTTAAATTGCAGCCACCAACGTGGGGAACACAGAAGTTCCAGAAACTTCTTGGGCCTCATATTTCAGAGCTGGGTATGCTCATCACCAGCGTGCGTAATTCCTACAGCAGTGTGCGTAAGGAGCACAGTCGCAGTATATAGCGGGTTTTGTACAAAATACCATAGTTGCACAACAACTGACACAACTACAAGAGCAAATTATGCTAAGGCACTAATGAAAGACTTCTCTGGTCCCACGCCTACCCCAGCCAAATAAATTTCTAATGCATTTACTCACAGCAGTCCTGGGAGGCAGGGAAGTGATGTTATCACTATTCACAAAAGGCAAAAGGGAGCCATACAGAGATATGGAGCTTGCTCGTGCAGAGGCAGGTGTAGATGCCTGCGTAAAATTCAAGATTAAAAAGATTAAGGAACCATGCAGGCCATCTACCTAATGTTGGCTCTTTTTACAGTCCATGGAGCGAGGTAAGTACTACATTCAGGTTGCCTTTTATAGACACCGACTTAGATATCACGCCTACCTACCATAGGCTCCTGTAACAAGGAGCCTGGGCATAGTACGTGCAGCGTGGAGTTGCGATTTGTGGACTGCACAGCAGGTGTCTCCCAATGCACAAGAATATTTCCACTGTATTCACACCCCCACGATGGCAGGTGTGAGTTGTTGGTAAGACTTTCAGTGAATATTTTTATGCACGCCTCGCTGTGGCATGTAAGCTAAATGCACAACCAGATTCAATAAAATATGCATATTATTCACAAGTACCGTAGTTTCGGGTGCCACTCCAAGCAGCTATGAGAAATGACTCAGTGCCGATCACTACGCACAGAAACGCTTGCCCCGCGCAGGATGAGCCCCGCATCTCTCACTGGAAGGCGATGGATGGACAGACTGAGCCAGTTGTGCAGGCAGTAATGCTCCTGGAAGAGAGCTTTCTGCACTTTATTCAATGCACTTGACAAGACAACACCCCGTTCCACAGTCCCTTACATCAGTGGGACACATGCTGCGTGATTAGGAACTGGTGGGACTGGGCCCATTCCTGTGAATGAAAGCAGTACCATTTTCCATAAAGGAGGGTAACTGTGAAGTTTCAGTCTACAATGACTTCTCTTAAATTAAGGAAAATGAAGAAGCAAGCAGCCCACAGTATAAAACACAGCTCAGTGTAAACGTTTCTTGAAATCACCTGGAGGTCCCCATTGCTTCAGTGGAAGGTGTCAGAAACAGGGAAGCAGAAGCAGTGACAGGCACATTCTGGTTTAATAGCTCTATAAGCTCAGTCCTTCCTGGTAATATAAATTAGGACTCTGTCATTTAAAGCTTCTTTTCAGCTACAATTTAGATACAGAATGAGAACAGACCACAGCAATAAAAGCTCTCTGATCAACAGCACGTACTTAATAGCAAAAAAAAAATTATGCTATAGGTTTTTAATGCCTTTTCAAGTTTCCTGTCCTTAATCTATTCTTCTTTCATTATATGCAAAGTACTTATAATATTTTGAATTAAATCAAAAAGGAAAAAATAATCTAAAAAATCCAAATCCACTCGCGAATTAAATAGCAATGCCCTTAATTTCATTCATGCAATCTTGATAAATTACAGTCTTCCCATACTAATTAACTTCAAGTTTAATGGATTTCTCTCACCACCCCAAGCTATGTAACAAAACACAACATGCTCAATTTAACAAAAACAAGCCAATATTGAATCTGGCCGGTTTTATTCTGTTTCAGCAAAGCACTCAAACACGTGCTTAAGTGCAAACACAGGAGCAGACTCGGAGGAGCAGCTCCTCAGGGTGGTGGAAAAGGTCCGAAGGAAAGGTAAGCAGCCTTGCTTCAGTGGAAGAGCTCAATTCTCAGGACCATATCAAATGGCCTACAGCGAGCACCTGCATCTGGAGAGCCGGTGTGTAATGCAAAACCCATCTCTTAGCCCACTATCAGATTTTTTCCATGTGCAATGAATTCACTTGCAATTCACACTTGTGATGAATCCAGAGCGTTTTCACGGGTCACGGGACAAACAGGACTGGTTTATGACAGGCAGCGCGGCATGTTCTCTGCCGCCCCAGGCGAGTGCCCCGTGCAGGAACGCTGCAGCCATGAAGGCAGATCTGCGTTTCTGAACTATCCCCAGCAACACTCAAAGCAGTTCCTGGGAGGCTCTGTATTTGCATGTTAAAATGTTTTATCGTATTTAATTAGACCATTAAAGTAAGGTATTTCTCTTATTTAATAATCTATATGCTTGTGGAGTTGATCAAGGTTATAAGAAAGTAAATCTGAGTGAAAACATTGTGGGAAAATAGGAGAGCTGTTAACCAAGGCACTATCAGAAAGTGAATGGCAGCCCCTGATCCTGGGAGGGAGAGCTGGGTCAATATAGTCCCCCTGAGCCACCAGGGAAAGACTTGGATTTTTGTTAGAGCTTGAGTTTTGAATCTGAAATTATTCCAGGTAGATCTACTTGTGATATTTTGAGTTCTTACTTGTGATTTTTTTTCCCCTCTAACAGCAGTAGGATAGTAATGCTCTACCCTGTCAAACAACTGCAAGATTTCACTTATGGATAAAATTATTCATACTTGGTAAGATGAGCGTTTCATATCACAGGTCCACCTCCGCAGGAGTGAGGCATCCATTTCCCATAGATATCTCACAGCAGGTAGGAGCTGCATTCTGAAGTATCCTTAAGACCGATCCCGGCCACAGAGCTTGGAATGGGAGCGGGGAAACTTTCAGAGGCAAGTGGATTTGCAAATAGCCATTATTTTATTCGGGTTTTATTCTCTTTTCTCTGTTTAGTTCTTTCCTTCCCTTTGGCTTGGTAATAAGTAGTGGGGAAAACCTGCTTGCAGACAAGACGACACCATATAATTAAAGGTAAAGTATTCTATTTAGTTCTTTAGGAACAACATCCTTTTTCATAATACAGTATGTGGAAAATCAGGTAAGCAGTGCATACATTTTTTATGAACAGGAGGGCCTTCAAATATTACTAATGAAGTACAGAAAGAAAAGACAGGACTCTCAGTAGGGAAATATCATCCATTAAATGCCTCCCTGAGGATCAAATGACACTTACAATTGAGAGACACTAACTGCCTCCTACATTTCAATTGGTACCAGCAGGACGCCTATTTGTAAAGATTTGTGCTGCCTGTACTCTGTTAGTGTAAGATGCCACATAAATATTTTCTGACCTTTGCAGTAGATACTACCCTTTTTTTTCCCCAYAGACCAGCAGCCTGATTTTACATTTTAAAACCATTGATCCTGCTGAAGAAGGAGCACAAGAGCAACCCTGTGAGTGTGCATAGGCCCACTGAAGTCAATGGACCTGCTGAATGTGTGTTCTGAATGTTTTCTGATCAGGGCTTTAAATACGTCGCCCTTTACAACAAGAGTCCATGGTTCTTTAGTAAAAGCGTACCTGCCTTTTACTAAATACCTATCACCAAAGATCAAAAGGCTTTTGAAATATGTCCCCTAAGAAAGGCAAAAAATGAGAACTTAGAAATTCATTCATTTCAAAACTGATTAATCAAAGGCAGCTCTTTGATCAGTAAAGAAAGTCCTTGGTTCCAAAACAATGAGCACTTTAGTAGGGAACGATTACATCTCTCCAGGTGTATCATCCTTGAGGCACATATTGGGCTCTCATGGGTGTCACCGTCAGGGCTGCTCAGGACTCCGAGGCACGTCTACTTTTCATTATTGTACCACCTGAAAACTCAACAGCTCCATCCCGTGTACTAACTGCTGCCTCCGTTTGGCTTTCCAGAGTATGCAGTAATGTTTGCACTAGAGCTCCCTGTGGTTTGGGGTTTTTTATATATATATACCTGTGTGTGTGTGTGTGTGTGGACACAGACATACACAGGTATTTGTGCAATATCCACTGCCATTCAAATGAGAAATGCGCAGTGACTCCTTCCTGCAGTGGATTTTACATGACTCCTATAAAAAAAACCCCCGTAGTCACAAATAGCAGAGATTAAACAGCAATGTCAAGGTCTGAGAGGAGAGATTACAGATCCCATATCCGCAGATGTTTGCAGCTGCTGACAGTCCTGTGATTTAAAGAGCTGTTCTCCCACGTCATTACAGGACAGGCAAACGTCTGCCACAAATAATCATCAACAGATCCTACCCTTCCCCAAAGAGGTTAGTTTGGATCAAACGGAGCCTGTTCAAAACTTGCCGTACCCGTTGCATAAGTGGCCACAGTTCAGTGACAGGTGAACTGAAAATGTCCTCCAGTGTCAAGAACTCATCAGGGCGTAAGACACAATGAGGACATTTAATAGCCACGCTAAACCAGCAGGAATTCACCCCTTGCGCACTGCTCATTTTGAGTTGCTACAAGATGATGAATTGTCAATGACTTTGGGAGGGTCACAGTGGCAATAGGAAAGCAACGGATATACGGTTGTTATTATTAACAACCAGTATTCTGCTGGTTTTCACACCACAGACAGAACACAGACGTGCAAATTATGTAAAAACAAAATAATTCCCGGGGACTGACTGTCATGGAAGGAGAAACAACTCCAAAGCGAGCTTTTAAATTAAAAAAAGAAAAAAACATCAGCAATATCAGGACATTACAAAGGGACTTTCTGTCCAGAAAGAGATGGAAAAAGGCATAACATCCTTCAGGGAAATATCAAAGTGAATCAAAAAGCACAAAAAAGTATGAGGCAATTCTATGGTTTTGGAATTTTCTGGGTAACATCTGTAAAATGTTCACACATTCTGGGTGCTTCTGTAAAATGTAGTCCTGAGAGCCTAGGAGAAAGACAACAGTAATCAAGGCCCGTGTACAACATTACAGGGAGTTTTCAGAAAAGGTGGGTAATGTCATTCACTGGCAGTGACACAGCAATCTAATCATCCTCTTAAAGTGAGAAAGCTAATGCACAGGGAGAGGGGTGTGAATTCACAGCTCGTTAGTTCCTCTGCACTCGTCGTTCAGGTAGATGCTCTTCCATGCAAGGTGCCATTAGCCTCAGAGGGCTGCCCTCCTCCCGCTCCAGCTGTGCCATGGGAGCACTCACTAGCATTTGTCCCTGTCCCTGCACTGGATCTGCCACATTGAGCACACCATGGGAATTTCCTAATTCACATCAGCCAAATCCCTGGGGCCAGCTCACACCAACCACTTGGCCAGTTTGCGCCAGCCCTGCTGATGCTGCCTGAACCAAAGGCGTAACTGCTCATGCAAACCCCTTCTGCCAGCAAATAGGAACGGGCAGCAACCTCTGGCAGAGAAGCACTGAGGAGCATCTGGATCAATAGCATCTTCCGTTGGCTCAGCTGGACGTGCAAAAGGGCATCTGTCCAGGGCCTCACTGCGCTTTCTGAGTAAAGTAAGCTGCTTCACACAAAGGAATTCAGGGCATTAGCTGATGTGCTGTCAGTTCACAGCCTGGTTTACTTGCTACTAATTGTTTACACGAGCTTTGAGTCAATCTTTCTGTTTTCTTCCCTCTCTCCCTAGAACAGCAACTTTACTATCAGTAATTCAGGCAACATAGTGTGTCCTGGGTACAATGAACACACGGAAGTCCCCTTGCAAACCCCAGATATGTGGCTGCTGCTCTGCTGTTTACTAACAGTAACATGTTGCAGTGTTTGAGCCAGCAGAGAAACTTGAAAGAAAACAGAGCTGAGCAGCTCTGTTAGACTCAGTCAACAAATGTACAGCAAGTTGGTAATTTTACAGAGCTGCACCTCTCTTCTGTTCTATCCCAGACTCTTTGGGAGACTTGAAATACCAAATCCTGTGCTAGCATATGTTGGTCTGACTCCGCTGTGGTCAACTCTGGTTTACACCACCCACAAGTCTAAAAAATGTTCAACCCAAAAATGTTAAACTCTTAGAGGATCACAGAGTCACAGGATAAATCAGGCTGGAAGGGAGCCCGGGAGGTGTCTAGTCCAACCTGCTGCTCAAAGAGTGTCAGCCTGAGGTCAGAGCAGGCAGCTCAGAGCTCTGTCCAGTCGGGTCCTGAAAACCTCCAAGGATAGAAACCGCCGCCTTTCTGGGCAGCCTGCTCCACCGCTGAGAGTCCCCATGGGGAAAACGGGTTTCCTTATACTCAGAGTCTGAACCTCTCTTGTGTCTATTTATGTCTGCTGTCTCATATCCTCCCACCACACACCCCGGTGAAGAGTCTGGCTCTGTCTTCTGGACCCTTTATTGTCACAAGGCTTGTTCTTCCCAGGTGCAAGACTTTGTATTTGTCCTTATTGAATTTCATGTGGTTCCTGCTGGCCTTTCAGCCTATCAAGGTCCCTCTGAATGGCAGGTCTGCCCTCAAGCTACAGACAGCTAGCACCCAGAATTTGGTGTCACCTGCAAACTTGACAAAAGCGTGCTCCATCACCTGCTCCAGCTCACTGGCAAAGGTCATAAACTGGACAGGCCCCAGGACAGACCCTGAAGTACTGCACTTGTTACATGCCCTTGAGTGTGACCAGGATCGATGAGCCAATCAGTTTTTTAATCCATTGAGTTGTCTGTCTGTCCAGAATGTAATATCCCACACTAGGTAAGAGTATTCTGGGAGACTGTTGAAAGCCTTGCTGAAGTCAAGGTAAGTTACACACATTGTTCTTCCCTCATCCACAAATGCCTTCAATGGTAAAACAACAGGAATCAGATGTCAGGCATGTTTACTCTTGGTCAACCTGTGCTGACTGCTCCCAATGACCTTCTCCTCCCTGTGCTCACAAGTGTGTCCCAAGAGGAACTGTCACTTGATGCAAAGGCTATGGAAAATTCAGACGTCATCAGATATTGCCATTCAGCAGCACCAACCACAACCAAGTTTAGAAGCATCTACAGCCAAAGCATCTTTGTTTTAAAGATAGATATTATGCAGCAGATGGGCCATGGGTTGGCTGGTGCCAGAGTGAGCCCTCTCCTAGCTGAGCAGGACCTACCAACTAATACAGTTCAGTCATAAGATGTGATGAAACACTTCCATCAGAAAATCAAACTTGAAAATAGTTCATGATCAGCACTAAAAACAGTAGATTAGGCAATGAGTGCATTTAACCAACTGCTTCAAGAAGAGGCATACAAAATCACTTTTTGGAAATCTTCCTGTTACCCTAGAAGTTGCTGTTTCTTACACAACATCCCAAATTTTGATGTATACTGGGGCACGTTCTTAGTGCTGTATAATTTTTAAAACAGATGGGGCTTGTTTAGTTCCAAAGCTCTTGAGTATGTCATTTTTAAATACAAATCTGGAAAATTTCCACCTAATTTATGCCTCAAAGTTAGCATGATTTCACAGCAGCTGGATCCGTTTCGCTAATTCACACACTCCGCGAACACATCCTGTACCTACGTACTCACATCTGTCTTCAAGAGGGATACAGACCCATGGAATGCAAATGTTTCATCAGCGTGCATGTGGGATAGCATTTCTACTTGCATGAGATTTTACTTGGGGTTTTAAGGCAGGCTATGCCATTACGGATTCACATTCAATTCTTTATCTATGCTACACATGCCACGCTTCTGTAAAACTGTTGTAGGATTTTTTGAGAATTTACTTTCTTATTTTAAGCAAGACCATTTTTTATATTCCTTTAGCATTATAACCAAGTGCCTTAGTACCATCTGTCGAATTACTCACATGGAGCCATAAAAACATTCTAAAATCATCTAATACGCCTTTTATTTGCTGGCGAGTGCCACAATTTAAAATATTTCTAATTCAGAGTTGACATGGCTACTAATCAGCGCTCAATATCAGAGGACAAACAAGTATTTTCTCTTTCTAATGATATGCAGCACTGTAACTTTTCAAAAAAATGCAATGTATATGTTACCAGCCCAGCACTGAATCTCACAAGTCATGAAGTTCTGGAGCATGACATTGCATTGTTCGGATGTGGGAGAGCCTGCAGAGTCACAGCCACAACATTTTAAATGCGATATATTTTTTAGCCTAGAAATACTGGAGATGTATGTGGCTATATATTTTTTAAAATTGCTTCCTTTCTCCTGAAAGGGAAGAAAGATTGTTAAGTGGTTTTATTGTGGCACAGAGGGAATCACATTGGCTCTGAGAGGAAATAACATTGCAATCAAAAAGCCTTCAAGAGAGTATCAAGGATCCAGTAAGCTGCACTGAAACTATTCCTCGGCTTCCCTCCACGGATTCGAGGAGGATGAGCTTTGGTGCTCTGGAGGAGTCAGACACCACGAGGGGAGGGAGGAAAACAAGGGTCCTCACATTTCAACACCTTAAAGTCAGTTTGCCTGCCAACCCACAAAACATTCTGAAAGCTAAAGCACTGATAACTACAGTTTACATTATTGTCCTCTCTCTAATACCTTAATACAGCATTTAATGCTAGGTTCACTGTCACAGCCTAAAAGACGACTGCCACACAGACAGTCTGACAAGAAAACAAATAAGTGGCTTTACTTTAGCTGGCTTAAGAGGAAAATGCACATAATATAGCATTTCTAGCTTTTCTCGCAGAACTGTGCCAATAGTGCCTGGATGTTTTCAGAAGCCCAGAGAGCAAGCAAGGCCATGGGTGCTACTGAAAGCCAATGAAGCAGGAGGGGTCCTGCTAGGAGCAATTCTAGCTCTGCTTTTGAAAGTTGTCCTTCTAGGTTCCCACTTATCAAGATGGCTTTTATGAAGCGAGTAACCCAGGACTGCATCACTGCCAGAATTTCACTTATCTTTAATGCACTTTTGCAGTTCTTTGTCCTTGTTGGGACTTTTATAACAACTCTGTTACAAAAAAAAGGTTGCCAGAATACCATGTTAGCTGTATCTTTTCAGGCATTCGGAAGCACTGCAGGTCTGCCAGTAACTCAGGACAAGTAGCACAGATGCTCTTAGATCACAAAGCTCTACAGACATATAGTAAACATATATGTGCATCCAAACATTTATAGGCATATGATAAAGTGCACGTTCCACCTATCTCTGACCACTCCATAAGCACCACAGATGAACTCTCCCAGTCTCTGTTCTAACATTCAAAGGAACACAAAGATTTTTCTGCAATACTGTAAAGGATACAGACCTCTAAGCAAGAATATGAATTTGCAGCCATCTACACACTCTGTGCAAAGTCTCCATTAAAAGTAGTCATCTTAGGTCCCTCTATCTCTTGTCCCTGGCTTACTCAGCTATGCTACTACCTCAGAAACCTGTAGGAGGGATACGACAGATCCAGACATCGCAGATGGAAATGGCAGCTAAGTAAAGCACTTCACTTCAAAACCTACCTCATCGCACAGGAAACTCCTGTGTAGACACTCCTTAGTCATCATTGTTTAAACCCAAGTCAAGGATTTTCATACACTTCCTCCTCGCTCCTTCATATATACTTTCCTTCAAAGCCCAAAACAGACAACATTCACAGATTTAACACATCATTGTAGTCACACAGTTTCTAAATAGTCTTGTGTGGTTCAGGACAAAATTAGATTTTCAAAACTCACACTGATGTCAAAGGACTCAAAAGACAGGAGGCTGGTGGTCAGCAAGGTAAACCAGGGGTGGCAAAGAGGATAAAACTGGTATTTTGAACAGCAAGCTGCCAGGCTGGTGCTGGGCCACAGCGAGGAACCACATCACCTTGAGAGGCACATGCGTCAACAAAAAGTGGTGKTCCCTAACCCCTGGTTCCCTTATCTGTCATCCCATATGAGCCAGGAACTGCAACCTGCTGCCTCCCCAGGGGCAAGATACTATGATGAGCTGGATCAGCAGCATGTTGACTTTTGATTGGAAACATCTCCCATTTATAGCAGGTTTCCACTAACGTGCTTAATGTCCAATTTGCAAAAATATATATGTATTCTGAAAGACTGTCCTTGACAGGTTGCCAGCTCTTGTGCTGAGGGATGCAATCCAGAAATCCAGAGTTGCTAGGCTCTGTGTGGCTTGCTCGCTCTCTCACAAAAAATAGTATTTCTCTTAAGAATAGAAGGTTCCTACTGAAACTGTATCTGTTATGGAAGCCTGCCATCCCTCCTAAGGGTGCTGCCTTATGGAAAGCCACAGCCTAGATCTGTATGTGACCAGGTCACATCACGCAGGGGTACATGCACCATATCCAAATGGTGCTGATGGGAGCTGGCTACAGATTGCTGCCCTGGAAGAGGCACCTGCCTGTTTCTCAGTCCATGCAAAAGGACTGAGCCCTGGGGCTCTGTGTGTAAAAGGATCTGCCTGTGCTATTTGAGCTACAAGAGGAATCCCAGCAGCTCACACATGGGAGTGTGTTTTGCCTTTGCATTAAGACGATGACAGTGGGCTGAGCTGTGTTAACCTGTCTTACACAAGACAGGATATTTCATAAGCAAGATGAACATTGACTAAATAGGGACAGGTTGCAAAGCCCTCCCCGTTTGTTATCTAGAGGCTTCCCGCACTCCATACATTAAACAAAGATGAGATTTTCCATTGTTTGAAACCAGTCACAAAGATGCTCCTCCACCCCAAATCTCTGCCTATTTCCAGTACACCACCAACTTTTTTTAAGCTTGAAATGGCGTGAGTTTTCTGTGCCTTTGCAGTTCTGTTCTCCAGTGGGAACCTGAGAAGTTGAAATACTGCCAAGAAGTGTGTCCTCACAGGGGTTTCAGCCCAGGTTTGAAGACTCGTGACATTCAAATGGATGAGAGAAGCTTTAGAGAAGTGTCTGAACTTCGGGTTACTCTTCTGAACTGCACTCAGACGCCAGCCCCTAAGGAGTTCACCTATCATTTTTAGAACCTTATTAACTAGAGCTTAAGGGAAATAGCTATAGATTTTATTCAGCAGGGATATTCAGCTGCGTGGAGCAATGCTCTCTGCATTCATTTCCTTTTCTGCTGTGTTTCAGTATTGCACATTATTTAGGCATCAGATCTGAACACAAATAATTGTATAATAAAAAACAGTGACTCAACAGGTTATTGCCACAATAACTCCTACAACTCCACTGTGTACAGAGTTAGCTTGGTTGCTTACCCCTCTTAGGAAGCAGATGCAGGTAGTATCACTGCTAGTCACTGTGTGCCATTTATCATCCACTGGACAGAAGCACACGTCACTCAGTCAGTGTGTTATTGAGACCATAGGGCATACTCCAAACTGAAGGAGGGGAGAGGGAAAGCAGACCTCTGCTTATAACTATTAGCAAATCCTTCATACACCTCTCTAATGTTGCTTCTTCCATTCTTTAGTTTGCAATAAAATGAAGAGCTTATGCAGGGAAGGTAGAGCAGGTGGAAGCACTTCCATCCCATCACACTCTTCACTGTTGTGTTTTCTCGTTCAATGCCCTCTTCCATTTGACTTTGTGTCCCACAGCCAGAGGGCTGTCTTCCTTACTAATTTCTGGAAGATTCATGAAACTAAACACGAGAAAAGGGAGAAGGAAACCATGGATTCATTGACATAAACACTCACGTTACACCTACAGGTTTGCCACAATACACGTGGGAGAACACAGACCCCGAGAAGCACAAAGAGATTGTGCTTTTAAAAGTTTGCATAATTACAGAGCCTGACAACCCCACCAAATTCACGCAACATGATGGAAAATCCCATATCTCTGCATTACAGCTTCAGCTATAGTTACAACAGACTGGAAAAGACTGCTGTAAGACTAGGAAATAACCTAACAGCTTTTCAGCAGAGTACAGTCACCTAACTCTCCTCTTCTGTTACAGTATCAAAGTCTCTGCAGTTTACATTTCAAAGACAAAGAAGGAAAAAACAAGCAGTGAGCTAGGGAGGTGGCCAGCATGCAGAGCAAACCTACACGGTGTGGCAATTCTCCCTCTCTCCCTCTCTTTCCAGACACCTCAGAGGTCTCCCCAAAGCCCCAGGGAATTACACAGCCGTGAAAAGGAGCAGGACTGAACGCACCATGTGTACAGGTAGCACAGGCATCACTGAAATCACTCCGCACACAGCCATTTCTGTTCCTTTGACTTTTTAGCACTTGTGACTCCCCTTATAGGAACTCATTACAGCTCATTGCAACAGCAGCCGCTCACCCTGTCACATCTCATCACGCACCAGAGGAGGCTGCCCTTTTATCTCTGTGTTTTTTTAAGCCAAGCTTTAGCACATCAGGGGGAACATCTCTGAAATCCTCACTGATTCCCACTGGAAATGGTGCCAAGTGAAAGAATCATTTCCCACAGACATTTTCTTTCCCCAGGGCCACAAGCAGGCTCAGCTCAGCCCTGCTCACAATGTCATCTAGAAACAAAACAAGCCCAAACCGCAGCTCTCCCTCTCTTCCAGCGATATTTTCTGGGTCTGTCTGGAGCCAGGAAACTCTCCCATCCCAACCCCAGCTGAAGGCACAGTGGTGGCAGAGGGCAGCAGCAGAGCTACCAAGCCAGCTCTGACAGCTTTTTGAAGCTCATTTAGCCTCAGCTTGGACATTTTAGCCCAAATTCTGTGCCAGAGCTGGGCAGGAGAGGTTTATGGTTTGGTACTTTGGGCTGGAGCATCCCTGGAGTAGGGCGACAAATGGTGACCCCAGACACGGGCGCCGCTCTGTGCACTGCTTGCTCCTGGGATGTGCCAGGCTCCGGTGCTGGAGCAAGTCTTCCCTTCGCCCGTTGTCTTGGTACTTTCTGTTTTGAAGCAGCTTTGGGAAGAAATATTTAGCTACAGTGAGGAGCCTTGTCTCATTATCTGTGTGGCCTTTTTGATGAATTATAAAGAGCTCATGCTGCTTGCTAAGCATGTTACAGATGCCATGCCCCAGGCAGAATTTTTTTGTATTTTTAAGTGAAATAAATATTTTCCGGAGGTTTGCTGTAAAGTATAGAATGATCTTTGTGCAACGTGGATACTGGGTGCTCTTGCCAGCTCGGAAACACTTGTACAACACTCATGCCAAGCATGCACTCCAGATTGTGTTTTAGGGAATGCATGATCATTCTCTCTATCACGTCTACATAGCCTCATAGTCAAACCTTTTATTTTTTTCACAATCTTTAATTTCTCCTCAAAGCATCCCTGTGAGACAAGACATTTTATGATCCCCTTTTTTCAAAGAGAAACTTTAAGATTTGTATGGATCACAAAGAGATTTAGCTACTTAAGTAGAAAGTGGAAGCCTAAATCCCACTGAAATGAACCGGAGATAAGCCCTCAATAGGACTGAAATGCTTTAATACTTCACTAAATTTCTGCCTAAGTGATTTGCCCAAGGTCACGCAGGACATTTGGAAAAACAGCTCCAAACTCCACAGCTTGCTCAATAATTACTCTCGCTGTGAAGGATGGAAATTTAGTAATTTTGCAAGGTCATTTGGGAAAACAAGACACACCTATTGTGTTGGCTAACCCCAGTGGGCAGCAGGTATCTCTGCCTGGACATAACGTATCAATGCAACTATTCTGCTTCCAGCTTGTTTGGAGGTATCCTGGAAATCTCAGCACAGGACTGCATTGTACTCAGCCAACGTCACCTTGAGCTGGGCAGAGACTTGAGCCAAAATCCCATGAGTTCCACTCAGTTCCTTAACCACAAGGGCAGTCCTCCTCACGTCATCCCTCTTCCCCCTGGGGGGGCAGGATGAATGAATGGTGCCTTTTCAAACACCACAGAGAGCGTTTGATGTGGTGGGGCCTGAATTGACTCTTTCAGAGTCCCTGAACCTCTTCCATCCTCACAGAAAAATAAAAATCTTCAGGTTTTTTGTTTTAAATTCAGATCTAGTTACTGCTGAACTCCAGAAGCAGCATGTACACACAGGAAGCTTTATGCCTCCCTGACTGGTGTCAGGCAGAAAGTAAATTATTTATGAAAGCACTCCATGTGATATTTTATTTTGGATTTAAAGAGGCAGGAGTGATGGGAAGGATAGTTTAAAAAAAAAAAAAAAGTTAAAAATGCATTCAAACCTGAGTCTTTTCGTTTTGTTCAGGATCCACTCCCTGCTAAGACTGATTGCACAGAAGCATAAATATGATCTCATCTCTATTTACATGGATAATCCCATTCACTTCAGCGGAGTTGCTCCTAATTGCCACTGATTTATACAGGATAAGAATCAGGATTTGTCAAAAAACATCTCTGGTGCCAGTGCATCGGGCCTGAGTGGGTGTTTGCAAATGCAAACCCACTTTTCCTCCCACCATCTGATCCACTTGTAGCTTCTCATTTTCCATGCACAAAATTCCTCAATCCATTTCTTAAATTAGCAGTAGCCAGACAGCCCCAACCAGCCATTGCTATACAGAATAAAATTACCTGAAATACTGTGCTGCTGCAGAAGGACTAAGATCCCAAATAGTGGAATAAAGCTGACAGTAATATCCCAAAGTTTGCTAGGTGTCATTTCAAATCAAATATTTCTAAGTGATTGTGGCTTAGAACAAAGCCATCACCTTAACCATCACCAAAGGTTTAACCTCTAAAAGCACACTAAAGGCAGGTTTTTGAAAAGGACAGAGCAGAAGTCATTCCTTGAGATCAAGCCCTCTACCTGTCTGGCACTTGCATATATAGTAAGTCTGGCTGGAATTTCACAGAGGAGTTAAATGATAAAACACCTCAGTAACTTTTTACCATGTCAGGGTCAGGTCACTGAAGCCAAGACATGAGCATGAGCCTCACGTGATACATGATATAAAGTTGTGCATCAACTTGCCCACAATTTCAGGAGACCGCTCCAGCAAGCAGATTCCAGTTTGCCTCTCTCCCCATTGACATGGTAAATCTATATTTCAAACCTGGGTTTAGATCCTTAAACCATATGCTTTTGCAGGATTCTCCCCCAAGTCCATGGTTAAGCAGTAGGACTGTGCTTACACTGACTACAGAGTTACAGCTGCCCTCAGTTTTCATGAGATTATTGTCTTTTCAATAACATCTTCCTCTCTTTCATTGTCCTAATCCAAAAATATTATTAAAATGTAAGGAAAGAAAAGAAGTTGAACTGTATGTCATTATAGATCCTGCTACACACAGCAGGCTTTACACACACACAGAAGCAGTGCAAGTAATACACAGCCTGGAGACACACTTAAAGTGTTTCATCTGGTCCCAAACTCTGGACCAATCCAAGACTGGTAACACCTGAATAAAGGCTCCTGGGTTGGTATCACGTGCAACGTTTGGACTGGCCCCACCTTTGGGTTTTAAACCTCAGAGTCTGTGATGTTTCACCCCGTTCAGACATATGGGTTTGTTTCAAGGCTTTCCCGCAACACAATTAATATATCATTATTCAAGTGTCCTGGGGAAAACCTAAGAGTCTGGCACCTTCTTTTGGTCATGAGCACCAGCATCAGCAATCACTGTGCTAAAAAGAGCTCCTGCCCTTGACTTGGATTCGACTTTCATTTCAGGATGAGTGGCGCAAACCACCGTGCAGAGCTTGCAATGTACCAGCAAAGTTATTTCTTTTATTACAAAGCTTCTCCAATCTCATATGGAAAAACAGCTCTATATTTCTCAAGCTGCTTTGAAAACTGAGCTGGTGCTGAATTTTTCCGGAATCCAGAGGATGTACACAACTACAGACTCTGCCTCACAGCAGATAAATGAACTACTGGCCTGGCAAGGGCCCTTTCAGCCCCACAAGAAGATGAGCTGCCAGGGCTGGAGTATCTGTCCGTGATGGACAACCCAGCTGGATTCTGAGGACACTGACAAAAAAGCCGTATTTCCTGCCCATTGACTTCTTTGTGTCCACCTATACTGTCAAGCACTAGTGACTCTTCAGCGTCCTGATCATTTACACCCTAGAACTGCACAAGAAAACTCTTTCTTCCCCCTTAAGAAATGCTGCAATAAACTTTTATTAACTTTAATTTCGAATTTCCACACTTTCACATCCTTTAGTGTCCACTGTGATAACTGAACTGAGACTTCTACACTCAGAGGCCCGGAGCTTACTTTCCTGCTGTGTTTTGTGCAGTCATGCAGACGTTTACACTTCTGATAATTTAGGGCCATTTATTCCATCAAGGTGGATATGACACTTTGTGCCAAATCAACCCCAGGGTGGGCACGCAGAGCATTCAGCTCTTCCTTCTCTATAACTTACCCAGCTACCATAAGGCAGATGTGGGCATGCTGGCAGAAATATGAAATTTCTAGTGTAATGGTAATTTTTTGTAACACAATAGCAGCTCGTAACTGCAGAATTGTGATATAAATCCAGAAAGAAATAATATTTTGATTTTAAAAATCACTAGCATTTAAAATAAGATTCCTCCGGTTGATGTGCATAGATTTTTCTTCCTAGTTTCTTAATTTATTTCAGTAAGATGGTGTTTATTTCCTCTGCTGTGCTCAGATGCTGAATACAAAGATTCTGACATGCTTGCCTCTTTCTCTTTTTTTAGGCTGCATAACAAATATTACTGACATGTTCATGCCATCATCTCAGCAATAAGGCCACAGGATTTCATGTCAGCATAAAAACAAAGAAAGGAAAACTAGAGATAAACTTTTCTGTAACATTTCAGCAGCTGTTACCATAGTAATAATTCATTTCACCAAGCCACCAAACACCGTTTCAAGGATTTTTCCAAATGCCCATAGAAGAAGTAGCAGCCATCAATAACCTTTTTCTATAAAGCCTCCCAAAATTGTCACAGACCTTTCTCTTATGTTATTTGCTGAAAGCAGAAACAAAGCAATGAGGGCTAGAAATAACATCTCTATTAAGATGGATGGATGCGGGGAGAGGTAGACATGAAAAAAAAGCGCTGCATCTTTGTGTGCCCAGGGCCTAAGCTTCCCAAACAGTCAATGACGCCAATTGTCAACTTGAGATATGTCAGCGCTGAGGCATCCAGGATCCTAAACAGGAAAAGTTTTATAGATCAAAGCCAGCTCTTTTAATTGTTTGAAGGGTGTCACCTACAGGGCAGTATTTTGTAAAACCAAGCAATGTAATAAAATAATAGCATTTTTCACTGCTGGAAGTTTCTGGGCAGGCTTTGGGGCATGTTGCTAAGCGGAGCACAGGGTAGAGGAGATCTGCCACTCGCCTTGTTTTCTAGTGCTGCAGAGGCGCAGATGTGATTGCAAATAGAAACACAGTCCTGGTGTGGCAGAAGGACTGAGATCCAGTTATGCCATTCATCCGCAGCCACATAAAACTGAACCATCTACCCGATGTTTTTTTTCCTAAGTTCACTGGGATTGCAGAGTTACAGAAACAGCGGGGTGGGCAGCAGGAGGATAGGCAGCACCTAACAATACTTGGGGAATACATAGGAAAAATTCCTTCCCAGTTCTGAAAGTGGTCATTGCTTTAACTTTGTATGTCTGCAAGAATGACCATAGTTTACCGATCTGTCTCTCCAGCACACCAAGAACCCTCACTGAAGTCCCAGTATTTAAGTCTAGGTTTCTTGAACCCCTGTAATACAGTTTCTGTAAGCTCCTCCTGGGACAAAGAACTACAAAGGGGAGTTGCACCTCCTCAGTTTAAAAAAATTCCATACATGCACACTCATTCTCAAACATTGGTTTTGTAATGTTCAGAAAAGTTGTTCTCCCATAAAACTTTACTTTGTGCGAGTTCCAGGGCAGAGATATGTAGAGTTAAGTACACTCCTAATACATTCCTCAAATACAAAGCACTCTCATTTTTCTCTTATGTTCAAACACCACCAGCACAATAGATCCTGGACTACAACTGGAGTACCTAGCAACTAGCAAGATACAAATAATAAATAGAAATATTCAGCAAAACTCTGACCTCAGCAAGAACTTGAACATGCTTAAGGAAAAACACTGCTGAATCCAAGCCATGCTCAGAACCAGTATCCTTCTGTCCTGTTCTCAGAAAGTATTTTTTTTTAAGCACTCCTGATATCACAGGAGTTTGTATTCTGGAACTTGCAGCATTAGTCATTTTTCTACATCATTTGAGGCACAGCTTACAGCAAGCTGTCTCAGTGATCTTCATCTGACTGTCCAAGTCGCCTTTTTCATCATTTCAGACTCACCCTTCTGAAAGTGTGGGAGTGCAGTGGCTCACAGTCACCGAGATCGTGCACGCGGAGAAGGTCAGCAGTGCGAGCAAATGGCTAATTCCACCATATGCGCCTGGAGTTACCTGCTGGGAATGAGCAATCCCGGAAACCGAATGCACAATTAGACCTCCTGTTGCATGTCAGCCTCTGCTGAAAATCTATAATTAAACTGATACAATGATAATGAACAGGAGATTTAAAAAGCAGATTCAGGAACTGCAGAGACATAGGGACGTGCTTAATTATATGAGTTTTCCCACTTGGTATTACAAAGCAGCTTCCACTGGCTTTGTCTAAAATGACAGAGCTGAGAAGGCTTCCAAATCCACACGGTGGGGGGCTCGTCCTGGCCACAACCCAGCCTCGTAGTATGGGGCCGGACTCTGCTGCCTTCCTACCCTCTGCCTTGCTCTGTACAGAAAGGAAAAACAGGCTCCTGTGGGCTGCATGGGAGCCAGCACAGCCATAATAAACCCTAAGTTCGTGCATAACTTTCTGTAGGATCAGGGTTTTACTGTTTTCTGTATCCTCTCAGTGGGGCTGCTTGCATGGTCAAAAACTGAGCATTAAAAGGGGTCATGAAAACAGTCAATGAAACAGAAAAATAGACAATTTCATTTTAGTTAGACTAAGTATTTGTGCAATTGATAGCAAAATATTCTTTTTGCATCTGGGCAGGTTTTACATTTCTGCAAGAGTGCACCGAGATAACTTTCTAAAAGGATGCATCATTTCAAAGCAGGAAAAAAAAAATGTTTCATGTGAAAACACATCAAAATTACCCAGTTCTCAGGTGGTAGGTAGAAGGCTGAATTTGTTTCAAACAAGTTTTCAGTCAAACCAAAACTTCATTTTTCTGTCAAACACATTATTAGCAAAAGTAATTATTGCCCAGATAATTAAACTCTGGCAAGAGTCTCTAAAACTACAAGCATAAGAAGCAACAGCCAGGCTGTGCCACTGCAGGCTGGAACAGACTCATGATCTCTGCAGAAAAATGCAGATAGGAAACCTAAAAACCATTTCAACCAGTGGGTCACACACATACATCCAGCACTAAATCAAGTGCAGATTAATTATTCACAAGCACTTCCATATAACATTAATACTGTGAGATATCACTGATTTTGTGTTACTTTAAAGATATCCCATTAGACAGCAAGAAATAGTATTTGTAAACTTCAAGGCAGCTTGTATGCAATACTATTCTGTCAAAAGATCTTTTTCCATGTCAATCATACAGCTTCAGGATAAGGGATAAGAAAGTTTTTACATATTCATTCATTAGTGCTTAGCTTTATTTGAAAAATGCATCCCTCACAATGTGTCATGTTAATATGCCATAGCATTTTGAACATTATTGTTTTTATGCTTATTAGGCATATCCTGCTGGAAGAAAGCATTTTAAATTAGATTAAATCTTATACATGTTTAATGCGGTGTTCTCACAATTTAAAATGCTACTCTATTAAAATAGCAGAGAGATAAATTGACTCACAGAATAAGAATGTGAAAAGAATAGATCATGAGTGAAATGAATAATAGATTAACTGAATAATCATATTACTTCCTATATGAAGAGTATAAATCACAGCAATCTAATGCTGTCACAGCAGAAAAAGAGAGAGCAGGCTTTCCAGCACATAACTATGTTCATTATCCAATATGAAAAGTAAGAGGTAAGTGTCATTAGCGTTAATGAGAGGCCATTTCATTGCAGCTGATGCCAGGTGTCGATCCCACAGCATATTGGACAAGAACGCTCTTCTGGAGATCCTCTTTCCAATCTGTGGAAAGTCATTCCACCCTCATCCATCCTTAAACAGCCATGACTCTGCCCCTCAGCAAGACTGAAAGAACAATCTCACGCACCTTACTGCATCGCTAACAGACATTAACTTTCGGTACCATCATTCAGACAGAGCGCCCACCGGGACTTGACTGCCCTGAACCATTCATAGGAAGACATACTCTGTATAACTTTCAGTAATGAAGACAAATCGTTAGGAAGCCAAACCAAAGGCTACCAACAGCAGTGGAAAGATTACCAATGATTCAAAAGGGATTTGATTCAAACTGAAAGTCTCCATATACATCTGCACAATACAATTTTAAATCACCATATTTATATATCTCATATCTATATATTTGATTCATTCACTTATATAATTGCTATGAGTGCATATTTGAATCCATGCCTGCAGCACTAGGTTAGAGATTACAGTGATAATTAGATGAGAAGAGCCAACATTCCAGTCACGATAAAGCAGGACTCTTACTTCAGCCTATTATCCAAAGCCAATACACCAGGGAGTTCATTTTCCTTACTGTGCAGGATACACAACTTCAAGATACTTAGCTGAGTTAGAGTCCCTAGCAAACTTCAATGGCCCTTAGCCAATGGAGGATTAGTGGAGGATGCTGAAGGTGCAGTATAGGAAAACTGGAGTTACGGGATCTGGAACCAGGACTCCTCCACATGGAAGAAGTTTCCCWTTAACAGCACAGCTCTGTGGACCAGCTGCAACCTGTTCATGATGCTCTCCAACCATCCATCCCCTCCCTCCTTCCCTTCCTCCCCTGATGTCCCCTGCTCTGCCACCTCATCCCTTCCTCCTCAAAGAGCAGAGAACAGTCAGGGTCACTTGGAAAATGGGATTCAAATACTAATTGCTATTAAAAATATGAAGAGCTAAACAACATGTGCAGAGAGACCTGCTGGCTCTAATGCCATTCACCACTGTGGCATTACCAGCTATTCAAATACAAAGCTTACAGAAGAGAGAGCTGATTAAAATGGCAACTGGCATATACAAAACAGGAGTTGCCACCCAACAGGCTGTCTGTTAATGAAGTTACATTTTAGTAACATTTGTTAGAAGTTTCTAAACTTGACCTTGTCGACATCAGATTGAAGGAAGAGGATACAAAACAGGAATAGCTGCTGGCATTAGGAGCTGATTGTCAGCTGAATTCAGCATCAGAAGGGCTCGCAGTCAATCTGCTCCATGCTCACTGAGCGCTCTTGGTAGCATGTGTTTAGATATCTAGGGACATGCGTTTTGAGAGAGGAAAGAAAGCAGGGAGAGATACTGCACAAATGCCTAGTAGAAGACAATATCAGCACAGACAAGTAGGGCCAGATTCTGCCTTCCCAGCTATGGCTCCGCAGTAGGAAAGGGGGAGAAGAAAAGCTCAGTGGCAGCAGACCTTAATCAGGGACACACATCAAGTCTGGGGCTCCAAGAAATTTTCTGTGGAAGTAAGAGCTCTCTCAGGCATTCAAAACCACATTGTGAATGCTTTGTAAGCCTGAGCTGACTGTTGTCAGCCTCACAGATACAGACTGTTCGTGCTTCAGGATCCCTTGTGGGTAGGTTTATACCTCATGCAACACCGCACAATGACCTTGCTCACATCTTGGGACTTACCAGATGTCCTCTGTCACATGAAAAATCACGGTGCCCTCTCAAATTCCAGATAGGATGCTCAAGAGAGATACTTCTGGGGGGCTGCTGCAGGAAACGATGATCGTGGTGTTCAATCTGACCACGCTTAGTCACTAAAGCATCCTTTACAGTGCATGGCCAGGTGCAGTATGGAGGAAGTAAGGTTGTCTCTGTGTAGATGGGTTTGACTTGAAGAACCTTCCCAGTCAGTCACCTGGAGTCCAGGATCACTCACCAGGCCCCTGCGCAAGGCCTGACATCTGTTGCATAAAGAATGTTCCCATCAATTGTCAGTGATTCAGAGCCATGACAATGCAAAGTGACTCAGTAAGGGACTGATTAGGAATGTAAACTCAAACTGCCATGTTCTTGCAGAACAGTGAATTTTTAGCTTTACAGCTTGCTGCATAGCTCGCTGGACACCCATGCAATAAGAACAAGATCGTTCTGGCAGCTTGAGCTGCCAAATACTACCCAAAATTGCTGCCACAGCAGGAGCAAATTATTTCATAGCAATTGGTACAGCAGTGGCTTTGGATGCAGATCTAGGAGCATATGCTGGGTTTATGCCAGCTCTCAGCATCTCACAGCAACAGGTCTCATAACTCAGCACCCCAAACAAGAAGTTTTATCCCTGTGATAGTCTCTTCCACGTATAAAATTACCATTGCAGAAGTATACTCCTACTGTCAGGAGACCTTGTTTAGTGTAGTCTCCTAAAAAGGATTATAACCAAATCCTATTTTCCAACAGTGTAGCTGGARGAATCTAAGGATGCAAGCAAGGTTTGTAGAAGGAGGAATATCCTTTATTATGCCAATTAATTTATTTAGAAGAAGACCCACAGATATAGCCTGAAGAACCTGGGTACTTCTTCAGGGCTGAAATGGAAGCAACAAACTAAGAACAAATTGCTTAGAGTTCAACTTTATTGTGTTAATTGAGAAAAGGATAGAACCGAAAACAGTGTCTGCAAAGACTCCGGACCACAAAGATATAGGACATGATTTTCCAACTGCTGTTCAAAGATACTGGTGAGACTGTTGCTGATCCAGATATTGCAGTTTAATATCATACTATGCAAAACATAATTTAAAAAGATATTAAAAAATGAGGACAGAACAGAAAGGAGAAGAGTAAATGTAACATATGTAATTTTATACCTGAGGCTTCAAAAGGACTGTTACCCAAAAACTCAAGAACCTAAAATGCCCAAAAACTGACTGAAAAGAAAAAGTAGACAGGATGACAATTGGGAGTTCTTGGGGAAAAATTCATGAGATGGCCAAAAGCCACAATACTACAATTAAGGAAAAGAACAAGTTTGGCTAAAAGCACATTCTCATTTAGTGCAAAGGGAAGGAGGCAATTAGGAAAAAAAAGCCAGTATGAAATGACTGAAAAGGAAGAAATCAATAGGAATTACTGTAAACAAAATTAGAAAAGATGAAATATTTATTAGGAAAGCTAAAAAGGACAGAGAAAAAGCCATCTCAGGCCTGGCTGAGGACAAACAGTTTAAACAGAGAAAAAGAACCTCAGCAACAGAGCAGCTATACAGATGGCAAAGTTTTCAATAATAATGCAGAAGAGGTAAAAGTGTTCAATAGATATTTCTRTTCCATATATGAAAAGGGCAGTAGGAAAATTAAATGTCTTCCAATCCTTGAGTAACTAAAGAGGATGTTAAAGATCTAGGAATAAACATTTTAAGGCAGTTAAGGAGAGCCTGCACAGAGGAGCTGGAGCAGAGTTAGATGAGATCTTTTTAATTTTTAATAAACCTTGACATCTCAGGGAAATCCATTCATTTTCACCAGGCTTATTTAAAGCTAAATTTGTGGTTATATATCTAGGAACAAGAAGTGTACCTAGGCACAGCTACAGAATAAGGAACTATAACCTAGAAAATGATCCTTAGATGTATGAACAAGTAAACAACAAATAGGGAGGTAAATTTACTTCCATTTGCAGCACTTATGAGACTGATGATGAAATATTCTATAATCCCCAGGTACCCCAATTTTAAAAAATAACATTGAAAACCAGGAAAGGTGCAAAATTTCTTAGAGGATCAGAGAACATGCCTGGTTTTGTAAGACAAAGAGCTCAAAACAGAGACCAAGAGCTCCCTGGTTTACAATGTATGGAGACCTCGGAGAAGGAGAGGGAAAGGCAGAAGGGGAATAGTTCTTAAYAGAAGGTTCCTTAATCTAGATGAGACTAGGCAAATTCAAAACAGTGCCCTGCAAGACATGTAATATAGAGGATGATTAACTGTTTGAGCAAACACTGGGGAAGCAATAGATTGTCTCAGGGTGATACAATCTCCCTCCCTCACGAGATGGAGAGGCACTGAAGGCACCAGGTGTCAATCAGAGAGCAGCACAAACCCTGCAGCTGGGCACACCACCCCACACAACTGCTCCCTGCAGCCATGCGTGGGTGGAGAAGGAGACAAGCCCTGCAGGGCTAAAATGAAATGGGCTGCTGGTCTACTGCCATAAAGGTTGCCTGAGTATGGCAAAGCCTTTGGGCAGCCCTTTTCTGATTGAACAGGGCCTCATTTTAACAGTTAAGAAGATTTTGTCAAGGGCAGTACCGAAGTACGATGAAGTCCATCAATACCTTTGTACTTGCAATCAGCAACGTGTCTCTAAACAAAAAAAAGCCTGGAAACTCCCTGAGCCCAAGATTGCTTTTTGGTTTTGTGTTTGCAGAGCAGGGAATCCTGGCCCATTACAGTGGCATTGCTATCACAAATGCCCAAACCAAAAACTAAAAGGAGGAGAATTACAGATGTTCTTTAGAAGATGATGGGCCATGAGTCCATTTGTGCATCTCTGTCAAACTCAACCCGAGAAAGCAGCTGGAGGCACATGATTTGAATACAGGAAAACAAATCAAAATGGATCCAAGCCACAGAAATACCAATTTGCTATCTCCTGAACAATAACTTAGCGGAGCAGGACACACACAACTCTTCCCCGAGTGCTAGCACAGCAGTGTGCTGCTCATTTATTCATTTCCTGGCACTGGGGCCTCAGCCTTCATGTAGGTCTCTGCCTCCTGAAGCACCTCTCTGCTTCTCACCGGCACTGGGCCATAATATTGCTCTCTCTTACAGCTGTGTCACGTTGAAGCAACTACATTAAGTCTAGTTATGCTTTCTGCGAGACACGGGCAATAAAAAGCCACCTGAGTTACACAAGCTTAACAACGTGTGGAATTGGTTACAGGAAAGCAAAGGACCCCAATCATTTGCCCTTACAACTGGGAAAACAACTAGGCTTGACTGAGTTTCTCAGGTTAGCACGTAAGCACTTGATTCAGTGAAGAGGATATGCAGCCTGAYGGCGTAATGATCGAGCCCAGGCAGCACCACAAAGTATTGGGCTGCCTGTGATGAAACAATAAAAAGCAAGGAGAAAGCATGTCCTTTGTGCATTGAAAATTACATTTCACGTTTCATTATTTATAGCGAAACTTTCTCACGTCCTGACAAATCTGCAGGGCATTTCTTAGTGCAATTTTTTGCATGAGTTGGCAGGGTTCTGCCATATTAACATTGATACAATTACCCTTACATGGACATCTCCCCAACAAACTCAGTCCAAGGATGAAAGACACGGCAGCTTTCAAATGTTCTACCTCATAAAATTAAACTTATTAGAAAATGTAATCACCCTCTATCTAGTCTGTGTCTACTGGATATATTTACGCTCCCAAGAGGGGTTAAAACAACATTTTTAGCAGCTGCCTCAAAACGCAAATCAAATCTTTGTGAGATGCTACATTGATTTGCATATTATTAAGCATGATCCTTCCCCTTCACTGCAGTTTTGCTTCATAGTTTTGTTCCTGCGTGAAGGTTGCCACTAGCTGCACGTGTGACACTTCCCCCCGTGGCTGCCTATCGCTAGCAGAAACTACAACGGCGCCATGCTAATGAGTCCCAGGGAGACAGGAACGTAGCTAGAGTTGCCATTTTAGCTTTGGCAGAAAAGGAAAGCATTAAAATGCTTCTGGCAACTTTTGGATCTGCTAAAATTTAGTCAGTTGGAGAGTGTTTACACAATGTTAACATTGAACTGGGCAATTTCTGGCCCCAACACGTTACATTTTTATTTAATCGGTTTTGCAGCATACTGTGTCTGACAAAGCAGCGTAGTGGGCCAGGTTTTAGGTGTTTGCTAAGTAGGGCACTGGGCACTTTGTCTACCTCCTCCTCCCTCTCACCCTTTTGCAAAGACATCCTGCAGTATTTACCCATAAGACTCAGATGGGTCTAAATAACGCCCAGCATAACCCTTGGACATCAGATTGCAGCTTGGAGGTGGGCTGTCAGACAGAGAATTCACCCTTAGGAGGAGAGGCTCTGGACAAGGACATGTGACAGCAAAGGGTTTCAGCTACAAGCCAGGAGCATTTTTTCCTCCTGCTAGGAAACTAAGAGCACTGAAGGGAGAACACAAAGGGCTGACAAGCTGCACACAGACTGCTAACGATTCACCAATGTGTGAATGAAATGAAGGCTCACACCAGACCAGAGGGCACGCGGCTGCTGCTCAGCAAGCTTTGCAGAGAGTAAGCCCACACAACCTGGCGTTGCCGCAGCTGAGGTACAAGGTCACACTTCTGGAACGAGTAAAAGCTTCATGTTAAGTAGGAACAAAAGGAGTTGTATGCGTATCAAAAGCCAGATTCTAGTCTCATTTGGGGGGAAATCCAAAATAACTCCCTGGCAGACAGACCATCATGCTATTCCGGTCAATGGAGCATTTCTACTACCATAGTGAGTTTTCCTGCCGTAATAATAGCAGAGGTCCCAGCTGTGATGTAGGTCCCAATTTGCTAGCACAAAAGGTCACGCAGCAATTGAAGACTGGCTCTCCCGAGCGCAAATCTGGCCCCAGACACTGGGCTACCCACTCAGCAGGTCCCCTCTCACACCCTGATACCCTTCCTCAGGAGAGGTAGACCTGTGCCTTAGCTGAAATGTCTGTTAATAGTATTTACCTACCTTGCAAAGCTTTTGTAAAGCTTAATTAACATTTGTACTGCAAAATGCTTCAGGACTGTCAGATGCCAGGCACCGCAGAAAGCAAAGTGTTCCTATCGCAGACAGCACGGCTTAGCTTTGGCAAGCTGCACTGCTGCAGACTGAACATTGACTAGTACAATTTTGTTGCAAGTAGGAACAACGAGATACGTAGTTTATATGCATATATTACAGGACTATAAACTCAATTTTCCTTTGCTGCTTGCAGGCTGGTGCCCTGTCCTTTGTACCTCTGCAAGTACTTTTGTGATATGGCTTCCTAAATAATGACTTTCAGTCCCTGCACTACCTGGCACAAAGCCTTGAGCCTGTTGAATGGTGTATAGCTGGAGCCTTCTGCTGCCCGTAGCTCCCAAGACTGTAATGGCAACAAAAGTTAAAAGCTGCTTAACAGAGACTGGACAGTCACAAAACTGATTCAGAGTTGGAAAATTGTATAGTTCACCCCCTCCAATACTACAAAGGATGGCATCAACTATTGAAAAGTACCTCTAGGTGCCATTTAAGTGGCCAGTATAAACGTCCATGGAAATAATCTCTCAGAGCACAGAAATGGAAACTTCACATAGATTTCTCTGTTTTCCCATCAAACTAGCAAAGGGGAGCACTTTTGGCAGGAGTCCCTTCTACGCCATCACATAACATTTCACCTGATAAAAGCAAATATTAGCATAGGCCTGAACCTGGAATCTCTACAAAGTCTGACATGTTTACAGTTCAAACAAAAAGCCACCTTAAAAACACAGAGACGGATTCTGGTGAATCATCCATCTGTACACAGCACTGACATGTAAAGTTGAACTTTTTTTCACGTTGGAGATTTTTATCATCTTTTTTTCCTAAAGTCTTTTGAGAGGAAAAATGAGGAGCTGAGAGGGAGAAATGTGATTCATTTTTACTAGAGTGTAGCAATAAAGCTCTTGTAAAGTGTGGTCATCCCTGTGCTCCATTTCAATAACAGCAATAACATCTAACCTGCTGCTCCTGCTGCCATGCTCTTACCCTTCACATGCTAAGCTCCTTATTTTTAATCACAGGCTCCTATCGCATTTATAAGGCCATGGAAATTGTATTTTTTCCTTTTCTTTTTTTTTTTTTTTTGATCATTTGCTATGATAAAGTGAAAAGCATTCAGTGAGTCACTGATAGATCATCGTCTCTTCCATATGCAATAGGAAGCTGCTGCTGGGAGATGTACCCCTGCAGGAACAGCAGTCTGTCAATTCTGCTTTGGAAAGCCTATTGCACGATTCTCTTTTTCCTATCAACTTCTCATTTGCAGTATGTAAAAAGGAAGCATTATAACAATGCAATCACTAGATAAGTCCGTGATAATGTTGTTTCAGTGCTGCAGATTATATACAGCGGTGATAAATAACTGCAGTATGCCACTGCACCAGGCTCCATCCTGCCTTACCTACACCTGAGTCCTTGTCCTGATCCAGCTGCCAAAAGTCAAATAAATCAAGGGCTCTGACCGTGGGCTCGCTGCAGGGCAGCCCTTTTCAGCAGGGGTGCCTGGGGGAATGGCAAGTCTCTCCCCACCACAGCCAGGATCCTACAGATCACTTTCACCATGGGGTTTAGCCGTGTCTCATCTCGAAAGAGCTGACAGGGACAAGATGTAGGCTCAGAGAGTCTTTTAAATCGCTGCATCTGCTCCACCTACACACATCACAACTGGAAACTGGCCCTAGCAAACCCAGATCACTCCAGATCACCCCCAGCAACTGGCTATACAACTTTGTTATTCTTGCTGGAAACCACAGATACACCAAGTCCAATCTCAGCTCCATTGCTGAAACTGGGAGGAACCTGAACACTGAGAACCCACTGCTGAAAACTGGTTTTACCCTTTCTCTTTGCCTTCCTCTCCAGCATTTCAGGCAGAGACGTCACTTCTGTTTCCAGAGCTGTTTATCAAAGGGTCTGAAGTATTTCTGTGGATAACACTGGTGTTCCCAGGTGCTATATTGCTCCTCTGTAAAATCCCTTTCTCAGCGTTGCTCAAGCTCATACAGTCTGTCATTACACACTTTGTCAAAAGCATTGTGCAAAAGTATTAATCCTCGAGCTGATTCACTTTGAGCAAGTGCCTGGAGGAAAGGCAGTGATTATGGGAAGGAAAGCTGAGTTTCATGTTTAGAAAGCAGCTGTTTTTCAAGCCATGGGGCATCAAACAACCATTCTCTATTTGTGGTTTCTAGGCCACTGCACTTTTGTTTCAATTCCTCATATGACTTTACATACTTCTCTTATCTATTTCATTTTTAAGCTCTCTAGAGACAAATATTTATAGTATGAAAAAAATCTCAGTATTGTGAAAATCTTCAATTACATCTTATTTTATGAGTATTAAATGCCAACGATAACATGATCTGATTTCTGGTAATAAATACTAACTTTTGAAAGTTAATTACCATGGCTTTTTATCAGTGTCTACTTTGTTTCTGTTGAATCAGTCCATTGGTTTACAAGCCTGAGAACTCAGCAGTTCACATTCTCCTTTGGCAAAACCAGTGGATCCTCAAAGTAAATGGAATGATCTAGCCTTCTTAAATTTATTCTCCCACTATTCTCTCACAGCCTGTATCTTATTGGGAAAAATATCTTCACTTCTTCAGCTATGGTATACAGACTTTACCACAGTACACATGCTACAGACTTATCTCAGACTCCCGCTTGTGTTAATGTATGCTACAGTAACTCAGACTTCTTGGCAGGCTCTCACCTAGCAGAGGGTCCATATTCGAGCTTTCTCCCTCACTGAGCATGGGACTTTGTACTCTTGGAAATCTACCGAGAATTTTAAAAAATGATTGCTGACCAACTGCATTTATTTTAACCTTGAACTCTGAATTTATTCTATTCCTACCCAGAGATTTGTCTTCCAAGATGGAAAGAGATTCAGTCATTTCTATACAAACAGGAACACACGTATCCATAACCAACAAGGTGATGAAGCTCCTCCAATGCCTCCCCACCACAAATACTCTCCATTTTTTGCACTGTGTTGAGTTTCCTTAGTTGGGAGGTGTTTAGTAGAGACCATTAGGGGTTTAGAGTTACAACTTTAAGGATTCTTTGTGAAGACACAGAAGAGAAAGCAGCTTTCTTATTCCCGTTAGTTTACATTATATTGCAGTTTCTTCTTCTTCTTCTTTTTTTTTTTAATCTTAGCTAATCAATTTCTTACATAACTGATATTTATGCGTTTTTCAACCAGCCCTACTTCTGTGTATCCTGTTATCAATTCTACACAATCCTGGAGAGATTTCCTCCCCACTGCCACCACCACCTGTCCCCTCCAATTAGTGTCAATTGCAGTGAAAAATCTTTGTGATATTGAAACTATATTAAGACACATGTACATCTGTTTATAAAGGCGGATTTTCTTTCCACAGGAAAAGCTGCCATTTCAAAATCTGTTTTTATTTTGAATTGGAACATAAAGTCAAAATTTTTATTTACCTGCAGAATGAGAATTCTGATAAAATAATTTGTTACCAACTAGAAATATTTCAAAAGTGTCAACACTTTATAAAATAACATTACTATTATTAAAGGTTCAAAGTATATATTATAGTATTTAAAATATAAATTGGGATAAAATGCATGAAATGAAGAAAATAAAAAATTGATTTATATTTATTCTGTTTTTTCCTTATCAGACTTATTGGTCAAATATCAACATGTTCTAATTAATATTTAATCCCCATTCCCACCCCTCAAGCTATATTTTTTAGAGGAAAAACTGTTCCACTAAAACATTTCCAACTAGCTCTAGTTTGGGTATCCTGTTATCAGGTCCCCGCGTTCTCCACTCTCCCTATTACAACCTATCAAAAAGACAAGCTATATTTCATATCTTTCAGGAAAATTACTAGAACTAAAGGTTAAAATAAAAAATAAAGGAATTAATTAGATTCTAGTTATGGCCAGTGTGAGTTAGACCCTGGCTCTTTGGACAACCATGAACTAATAATTATCTGAATGTCTCCAGAGTTTTTTCTTTTGTGAAGAATAGCTGAACCACAGTCAATTGCTTATGAATCTGCTTGATGAGATTTTTCTCATCAGTGAGCAGTTTATTCAATACTAAAAGGTTCACTAACCATTGGGATAAGAATACTTGTTTTTAATGTCATCTCCTCTGAAATGTTCCTTGGTTTCAAAACAGCTGCTACATAATATCTGAAAGCAGAAACAATGGAAATACTTACTTTGACAGAACTAGAATAGAAGAAGAGGCAGTCAAGATTCTACTTACAGTGTATAAAACTTCTAAGTGTTTGATAGATTTGTGATGAAATAGTGACTACAGAGCCTGAGCAGTTCCATTCACCTATAGTCCTCTACAACATCTATAGATGCTCCAAGCACTTGAATACATATGCAACAGGTAGTAATACCTGTAGCATCTCTTAGTAACTTATTAACCCCTACATAACTTTTATGAAATGTTAATAAAAACATTATGAAATGATCTTCAGGTAAACTTTTTGACTGCTTCCATATTAGGTTTGATTCCACTGATCAGGAATGAATTTGGTTCTTCAAGGCCTGAACTGGCAAGTTACTTGATGATGATCTAAGGAATAGACATCACAGTATTTTCAATTATAAGAAATGTTTCATATTTCACTCTTCTAAAGAGCAAGATCAACTAGAAATTCTGCACATCACACTGTGCATCACCCATTTTCCTAATCACAAATAACTTGCATAAGAAACAGAGTGGCCATTAATATTTCATCTGCTGCATATTGCTTTCCGGATTTTCTACAGATCTTTTAGCACCCAAAAATTCAGGTGAATGAATTCCTGTCTGTTGAGATTTATTTCTTCACTAAGAAATTAATGTAATTAGAGAAAGTGAGAAAGCTTTTAAAAAATGGTTAATTGAAAAGCTAGTTACCACCACAATGAATTGCCTAATTAAAATATTATCATGCACAGAACTAAGGAAATCAGTTCATGCCGGCCTACAAAGATACTTTCATCTTTGATAGCTATTCCTGCTGAGAAGAAGGAAGAGACTGCCACTATTATCAATGTGACATGAGAAGCATAAATCTCTCTTTAAAAGCAGTAAGCCTCGGGAAGTCTTGTTCTCATACAAAAATTCCTACTTATATATCCCCAGTAAATATTTAGACTGTGTCCATATTCTGTCAATAGTTTCCTTCACCTGCATAAACAACTAATTTAAGGTATTATTTTCAGTAATACATTTCTTAAGGGCCCTGCAATGAACCAGTTACTCAGTAATGGGAAATCTAATCAACAGGCTACTTCAGAAATATTTGCAAACCATGCAAATTAATGTAATGTGAAATCTCTTGGTTTGCTTAGTGGTACCAGGGGACACACACATCCTGCCGATGTTATTGAGGTTTTTTTTTTCTTCTAAGAATCAGAACAATCACAGGAGTAATTTGTAGCTCAGAAACAGAACTGAAACACTTTTTCCTGTCTTTAAAATTTTCATGCATTGCTCAGATTTTAAAAAACTCATGTTTCAGAAAGGAGCATTTTAAATGCTCGCCACTCAATTTAAGCTTCCTACTAAATCTGAAAAAAATTCTATTTAGGAAAATGGGAGGACATAAATATTACTTTTTGGTTAATATGTTCCTTTTATTTCCTCCTCTTATTTAAGCCAGACATTACCTATACACAGAGCAAGAAGTGGTCCAGAGCTGGTTAACTGGAAGATATATCTATTCATAAGTGTATATCAGAGYGGAAAATTACTAGAATTTTCTGCCAGATACTATATATGTCATACAAGTAGCTATTTTCAAGCCCCCTGTTCTTTCCTCCCAAACCTGAGCAAGGCTTACAGCTCTTATCATGACTGATGTACTCAGCAAACTTCTCTTCCACCACAAAAACCACTTAGAACTCTTGATGAGTGTTTCAAAGAATACTGGAAAAAGAAAAGTATTATCTGTATTACCCACAAGGAAAGTTAAGCTGTAAAAAAAGGAGAAAAAAAAAAAACCCAAACTACAAAAAACCCATTAAAAATGTGCAAGATGTTCAGATGCAGCCAGTTTTTAAGTCTCACTATCGAAGGAATCTCAAGCAAAGAAACCATGTCAGTAAGTCAGCTTGTAATTAAACATGTTAAATGCTACAGCAGTCATGGTTCGATTTGCTGTAGCCTGGGTTAATTTTTTTATATGCATCTGCCCTGTGATTTTCTCTGTTGTCAGTTAATCCTTATTCTTACAGACACTCTGACTGGGGAAGAATAGATCCACCACAGCTTTCTGTCATTTGTTTCTAGATTTTTATAGTCAGAATTAGCAGGTTAGTTAAACTGCCTAAATCGTACCACTGAAATCATTGCTTTCAGCAGCTGTGCTTCTCAGCCGCAGAGCTCCTGGTCAGGGGCTGAACTTGGTCTGGGGCAGCTCCGAGTGCTTCCAGCAAACAGCCAGGGTCTCTCCACTCCCGCTGGCATCTACTCAAGCAACATTTACTTTGTTTTGGTTATTAATTGAGTTCTTCTAAGCTTGGACTCATCATCAAGCTAAACTGCTTGTAAATTACAAAGCATCTCTGTTCTGAACTCTTCCACTGAGTTGTTCAAGATAGTAGAAAATCCAAGAAGAGAAGAACTAGGTAAAAGCAGTGCAGAAAGGAGGACACACACAGACCGCGCAACTACAATTAAACTGCGAAACATGTCTTTTGCAAAGGATAAATAGAAAACAATGGAAATACAAGGAGGAAGAGAATACCTTGCTTAAAGGAGAATACTTCTGCAGCTGAATAGTGCATATTAAATCCCTTGGACTTCATCTCATTATAGATCTCAGGAAATAAGATCAGACTGAAAAGAAAAAAAAAAAGCCTTTATGCTGCAACACAGCAGAGACTTGCATCCACAGAGGAGCTTGGAAATGAATAACAGGAACTATCAGCTGGTCTTGGCCTTCCAGTGCAAACAGATGCATTGCTACTTGAAAAGCTTCACTACACGGTACCTCAAACACAGGTCACATCTTTCACATAAAAGATCACCAGTCCTTCCGCACCCAGAGATTCCAATTATCACCTAGCGTTCTAGTGCACAGCAATAAGACAGACGAAAATGACTGACCCCTCTATTATGAAGTGATAGAAAATACTTATTCTCAGTGCTGATGACTGCAGACCTGCTGTGCAAACTGGTGTAGTGTCCATATTATTCTTGCACTAGCCAAGAAGTCAACATCTCAGCTGTTACATGAATCTCTGCCAAGTACTTCATCCAATCTCCTATAGTAATTCATGAATATGCAGCAGCCAAATCTCTTTTTCTTTTGACATTATGAGGCGACAGCAAARGAAAACAAGGTTTTGCTCTTATCATAAGACTCTTCACAGAAAAATAGAACAAAACTAGAGATGTCCTTGGACRGGGTTGGAAATTTCATGAAATTTCGTTTCTATTACAATTCAGTTACTACTAAATGAAAAAGAAATGAAAAAAGAAGAGAAAAAAGAAGTTCCACTTCTGTTAAAATGGAAATTAAAAATATTCTAGTGTGATGTGTGCAAAGACATGCAGAAAAAGAATGATCTTATGGTGAAGGCACTAGACTGCATCTGCAGAAAGCAGAATTAATTCCCTGCCCTGTAGAATACTACATATATCATGCTGGGTCTGATCCAGAAACCTTTGAGAATAGAAGGAGCCTACATATCTAGCAGGAAAGAATATAACTTTGGATTTCACCATTCCTCTTCTCCTTGCCCTGGTGCAAGTTCTTTTATTAGGAAGAAATGAAAGCATTAAAATGTTAAAAAAATACAGTACAAATAAAATTATGCTCTTTTTTTTCCTGAGTAATTCTAAGTAAATGATGAGATCATTCTCACTTGCTAATTGGTTTTTAAAAAAAAAAAAAAAAAAATCTAATTACAATGGACCCTCACTAATTCACATAATGTTCAGGATAACCATTACAAATTACTTGCTAATTTGCAAAATTCAGCAAGGAAACTCACAGAAAAAAGCATCAGAAAATGTACTTGCTTCATTTAGATTGTCAACTGCAGTTTATGGTTTCTTCAATTATTTACAGTGTGATAATACTTCCTATTATACAAACTAATGTATCACATTACATTTTGCAAGAATAATGAAATCTTAATTCTGTGAGAAATTTCTGCTAGAAAGGCACTGTTAATAGGTAAAAGAAAAAGAACTGTGTGTCTATCACATCTTCAAATGGGAACTAGAAGAGCAAATTCAGACCCCAGCAGAGCAGCCAAATTTCCAGGTATCCTTAAGCTGAAGAGAGGTCGTCAGCCTTCGTGTATAGGCTTATTTTCCCTACGTGAAAAAAGTAACTAAATGCCAGTAAAAATTATGAGATCCAACAAAGAGGAATTTTAGGTCATAGTTTGAAGTTCAAAGATATATCTTAATTACGTTGAGGATTTTTAGGAAGTTTTTGTAAGTGGAATGTATTTGTAGATTCTCATCATCCAGGACACAGCATGAAATCTGACTTGAACCTGGAAAATTTAATTATTGGGAAGTAAGAAAAGCATAAGACTCTGGAGAGAGCCATTAACTTATAAATCTACTCTGGCTGAGAGGCAGGTGGGAATTTTTTTTTTTTTTTTTTTTTCACTGTATTCTTCTTACACACAAAAAAACCCCCAAATACTTCTTGGAAAGACCCAGTGGAGACTGAAGTTGTTCATACTCAAGTTGCTTAGAAAATTCATTCATCCTGAGAACAAATTATACAAGTATAGTTGGGACCATCAAGGCAAATTAAATCTCTGAAGGGTAATGGACATATTCCCTTTGTAATACCCCCATAAAAACTAGCCAGAGCAAACCCAAGATAACAAAACAGATGTTTAGTCTYCAGTTACAAAAATTTATATTTATTTCAGCTGTTCCACAGTTCTCACACACATTTCACTGGAGACATTTCTTTTACAGCTAACTCCTTGCACYTCTAATCACTTGTTTACCCAGAAGGAAATAAAACCAGCATTTTGAAATACCAAAAGAAAAGGTTTAGACTTTTCCCCTCTTTTTGTCTGGCAAAAACTATTTCCAAATAACTTCAGTAACCCAGATCTGCACTTTGCAGGAAAAACAATATTGGTAGCTGACATTTTACCAAAAAGGCTTCTGAAGTTACTTGGTATTCACCTCCTCTACTAACATTGTGAGGGCAATGAAGATGGGAAAGCCAGGCACTTCTTGGCCACCACAGCAGTACAGTGATGGTACAATGACATAGAGAGAAAACGTGACCCAACTTTGCTGGTCTTACAAGGGTTAGGACATAAAAATGAAAATTATGCAAAACAGCAGAACTATATTTCCTTCATTTTTCAAGCCTTGATTTGCATTAAGTGCTGACAGCTTGAGAAATGCACACAGCAAATGTCTCACTAACCGCATTTAACCAGTGAGCAACAGTGCGATGGCTCAGTAAGAAAAGACTTAACTAAAAGTTATGGCATAGTAGTATTGTCATTTGCTTCCCTGGAGTAAGAAGAGAGGAATTCAGATCCATAATATTGGAATAAAAATAATAGACCAGACAGAAACACAGTTACAGCTGATTTACTGACAAAATTGGTGCTGTAACAACAGGACTAGTTTGATTCTCCTATTACTCCAGTACAGTCCAAGATACAAAAAGTTATTTTGGAAAATGAGCAGTTAGCTTTTAATTTATATCAGTAAAAAATTACATTAGTTAAATCTGAATATTAAACTTTTGCTCAGAAAATACATACATACAACTTGCACCAAAACAACAACAGAAAACCCTCTGAAACTGCTTTGGCGCAAACATGTCTTGGCGCAAGTGTTGGAGCACTGTGCTGAACCAGAAAGACTCAGCAGCACCCAGGGGAAGCACGGAAATACAGATTTGTAGTGGAGCATCAAGTGAAATGAATGAGTCTCCGGATGGTCAAGAGCAGCTCTGTCACGTTAAATGCGGTTTCAGCACAGCCAAGAGCAATTCCTAAAGGTTGGCACTGTATCTCCCTCCACGAGCTTCCTCCCGCACCAAGGACCCTCCTCGGGTCACAGCGTTTACAGAGCCATAGGACAAGGAGTAAACCCATCCCTGATGATCCCATCTGCTGGGGGGGGATTTGGGTAGGACAAGGAGTAAACCCATCCCTGATGATCCCATCTGCTGGGGGGGGATTTGGGGGGGGGGGGGGGGGGGGGGGGGGGGGGGGGGGGGGGGGGAGGGGAATGGAGAGGAGTCAGCAAGAACTGATCAGATTAGGATTCAGCTGTGGCGCCTGGACCATGAACCAAAGCCATTCTAAATTATGAGAAAAGTGGAGACCATTCTCTTTCATTCACAGCCAGAGCATCTGATTTCGTAGCTTTGGCAACAGAGTTGGGGAGCAACGTGGCACTCCGGCAGTCTGCATGTTAATGAGGGATGGCGGCACTTCACGTTGAAGACTTGATAGAGAGGGAGAAAAAAGTTTATCTCACTCCAGCTGGCTTTTCATTCTACTGCTCCTTCCTGATAAGACTTACTCATTTCTACTGATTCCAGACAGCAGCTGAAACAAAAGCTGATACTGCATAATTGACAACRGCTGGCACATATGGACAACAGCAGCCTGCTGGGTCACTCTAGAGATGCTACACCCCTACAGGCACAAAGCAAAGGCACACACCTGCCCAAGAGTCTTCTATCTATGGCTGATTTCTTCTGGAAAAGTAACCACAGCTGAGAAATTGAAAGGTAAAGGTTAGCAGAGGTTGATTAGATACCCATTTAAAGAAGAGAGGGGCAAAGGGTTCACCTATAAGTACCTCTCATTTGATTTCTGTCCCAATTTCTTTCAATATTGTCATTTTCTTTTGACGTAAATGCTTCATAAAAGATTAAATAACCTATTTAAGGGCCAAATTAAGGGCAGACTCTGCATAGAAGTCTGGAGTATTCATATAAAGTAACTTTACAGAGTACTTCACAGAGTACTTCCTACAAGACACTTCTACCTACAAGTCAACCCATCACAACAATCTTACCATGGAAGCATCTACCTACCTACCAATCTCCCCTTATTATAGCAACTAATTATCTACCACTTATTGATCACCACAGATGCCTATGACAGACAAAGAAAATTATTCCTATCTTTAAGAGCTAAAAAAGACAGACCAAACCTCAGATGCTTAAGTACTTACACAAACATGTTTCTTTGCAAATCAAACAGTAGCAAAGGTTCAGAGGTGTACACAAGCTGATGGGTAGGAACCTCGTGTCTGGAGGTACAACTCCCAGCTCAACATTATGTGGACACTCACACAACAATGACTGAACCAGGCACTGCATCCAGGTAAACGGAGCAAGCACATTTATAGGGTTTCCACGTGGGGGCTGTGAAGGCTCCTTCATCTTCCCTTTTTTTGTTTCTTTGTTACTTGTGGGGTTTTCTTTCAGTTCTACATATCTATCCCCCCGCCAAGCTTTTGTAAAGTTGAGTAAAGCAATGCTCACTTTCTTTAAACTTTTTTCATTTTCAGGCACTTCACTGTTGCAAGTTTGCAGCATGTTTCTTACTCTTTTTTTTCTCTCATATAAATCTTTCAGAAACAGCAGAAGACTGTTGAGAGTGTGACAAATATTACTCTCCAGTCCCTTTGTTCTTTGTGGATTTTTTTTATCACTTATTTCATTTTGCTGCAAACAGCACCTTTGTACCTTGGACAAATTCAATAACCATGACTCAATCTACAACCCATACTGAGCTGTCTTCTGTTTCATCTTGCCTATTAAAATCAGCACATAACGTTTGATGAGTGGAGAGGGGCCTGATTCCAGCTACAGAAACTCTAACCAAGTGGAGGGGCACGCGGGAGCCATGAAAGAGCCGCTGTATCACATACGGCTGTGGACGTCAGTCTGTGCGTCTTTCAACACGAGCACTTTCTTTGTCACTTTTTCCACCTCTGGTCTCTGAGAAGCCTCTTTCCATAATTATGCATCCCCTTTTAACTTTTCTTTCATCAGTTGGGAAGGATGATGCTTCCTGCCTGGTGCTTTCACAGCCCGCTGTCCCCCAGTGCCGGTTATGTCACTTGCCTAAGTGACAGGAGTGATATTTTACTACGGCACAAGTCCTGTTCTATGCATTAAATGTCAGCAGTGGGGTGGCAACAGGAGGGGGAAAGAGCACTATGGTTTTTATTACCCAAAGCCATCATCCTTTCAACAGCAGTCAAAGGGGTACCTGAGGGGTCTCATTTTCATGGAGGTGATTATTTCTGCTGGATTCAGTCCTAGATCCTTTCTTTCTTCTTCCCTCCCTTTTTTTTTTTTGGCAGAGGTCAAATCCCCCAGCCCAAACTGTGCAAACTGTGCAGGTGCTGGCAAGAAGCCCTCCCTGCAGACCTGTGCAGGTGCTTGCAAAGAGAGTTGTAGGCAATAATGCCACATACTCAACGTTCTCAGCAAACATCACTGGTTCTTTCCAAAAGCAATTCTTTGCAGACACTCCTGTATTGCAGTTTAGCATTTTTAACCATATGGATACTAGCAGGTCTTACAGTGCTTTTCCAAAACCTTCCCCTTAGTTCCTGTTTCTCGTCTTACGGTCCCAGGAGGCTGTGGGGAGGGTCATACAGCCACGGGGCTAACAGACACTGATGGACATTTACCACTCAGCCACGTGCTTGCACACACAATGCCGTGGAAGGAGACCACTTGTGAGCAGAGTCCTTGCTGGAAGAGGTGCAGCAGCCCAGATCCAGTGCCCACAACATGCACATTTACAGCTCCACACTGCACACCGCTCCACACCATAGCGCTGCTGTAGCCAACCCCCAAGTTTCAGCAGCAATTACAGTCACATACCTCATATCTTAGGCCGATGCCAATACAGCTAATTTAAATTGGTTAGTCATCCTTCCTGTTTAAATAGCACAAGTTAGTCTTCAGTATTTACAAAGACTAACCACACACTTGCAGGAAAAAAATAGATGTTATTTTGGTTCTTGTGTAATGATAATAGAGCAAGTCTAAACTTCACATCAGTTCCATCTGCAAGTACACTTTTAMATTTAAAAAGCCCACAGAAGATTTAAATATGAAAATACGTGGTGTTGGAGCACCATAGAGAAGCTGAAAGTACACTGTTGAAGGAAGCTGCATTGAAATAAACACCAGCATTTTATGTACTAATAACCTTACTAAAAACTTTCCATCTAAAGGACAGACATATAGTAGCAAATAAATACTGGATGAGTTCAGTGTCTGGAGTCCCTGGCTGGGTGGGCAGAGGTGAGTACAGTCTTCAAAACTTGAATCAGAAACAGGTAAATATCATTTCATTATACCCTCATCAATATTTCTGCTTAGGAGGAAGAGATTTTCATTATCACAAAGGAGTATCAGATGAGTTTCAGCAGGATTTGGGCACTAACTCCTAATACCATTTTTGACTTTCAGTGGCCAGATAAATGGTTCATTCCGCTTTAAAAAACAATTGATAATTTTTTAAAAAAAGTCTCATCACAGGCAGCCCAACACAAAAATGGTACGACCTTTAATTTTCACATGCCCATGGGGGTGTAGAGACTTTCTGCTTTTCATAGTTATACAGCATTTGGTTCTACAGTTGACAATAATCAAATAATCCAGATGGTTTCAATAGGGGGAGAAGTCAGAACTGTTGATTGCACACGGCTGTTGTCAGAAGTGAAAAATCTGACAGTTTACAACTCCCAACACCTTTGGTTTGGGCAGGAGAAAGAAAAGGCGATAGCAGTTAGAAACATGCACTGTGGAATGCCAGTCCCTCTGAAATCATAGGTGACACAAGATACTTAATGTCTTTCTAAGCCCCAGTTAAGCTACCATTACCTTTAGGGAAAGAATTTTTAATATTTATACATATACAGTATCAGTTATTTCTGTTGTATTAACATTGCAGCTTTGTGGCTTTACAATGCTTATTATAAAAACAAAATAATGGTGATAGGCAACATTTGAAGAAGCTTTTTCAAGCACAGCACTAATGAAAGGATAAAGAAAGGATAAAAAATGGAAAAAAAAAAAAAAAAAATCAATGTTTTAAAAAATCTCCCAGTGAGTGAAATCTGTCAAAAAAAAAAAAGGTCTACTAGGCTAGGATATTTTTTAGGTAAGCCTAATATATACTCAGATATAATAGGTATCTCTCTTGAATTATAAATACTGTTTAGAAATCCAAAAAAGGGTATGTCCTTTAGTGGCCTAGCAAGTTAGTGTTATGGTACCCTAAACAGTACAGTAAATATTCCACAAAAGATTAATCAAATGCTACTTGATCCTCTGATTATTATTCCTTCTAAATGTTGATGCATAAGTTTTTACAGCAGACTATGGCTAAAGCTGCAGCTGGAGTATTTCTAGAGTTCTGCAAAGACTTAGGCTCCTTTCAAGAGGCATCAGAAAACATACAATTTACTCATCTAATTTCTAAGAGTGTGTCCAAGAACTGATGCAGCATGTAAAGAGGAGGGGAAAAAAAAAAAAAAAAANAAAAAAAAAAAAAAAAGGCAAAGGGGCAGCTAACAAGACACAAAATGAAACCAGAAAACAGGCTATATTAGTAGGAAGGGGAAGGTCAAAGAAAGTCAGTCTGCTACTCAACAGGAAAGAATGTCTCAATAAATGATGCTGAGCAGACCAAAGCATTTACTCCCTCTTCTGCCTCAGTCCTCACTAAAAAGGTTAATTGTGATCAGATGGATAACAAAATTGATGTTGGCTCAGAGAGATGAGTGTATGAACTATGACAAAAATCAGAAAAGATTGAAGAATACTTGGTTAAGTTGGAGGTTTTTATATCTGTTGGCCAGGAAAAAAAAAATCAAAAGGAGCATTGAGAGAACTGGTTGTACAGTTTTTGGAACAGAAGTTGAGATAGGTGAGAATCCAGATTGCTAGAAAACAAGCAAGGGAGGATCCAGGGATTTATACATCATTCAGTATGCAGAGAAATACTGAAATAAATAATGTGTAGGAAACCAGAAGATGATACGAAGATGAGTAATAGCCAACATGAATTTGTGAAGAACAAATATGTCAAGCAAATGTAATTTCCTTTTCTCCTACGTTTCTTAATGTTGTTTTACTTGACAGTTCATAACTAGCCCTGGGAAACATAGTCCAGATATACTTACTGTAGCCCAGTCAAGAAAACATACTATGAACAATATACAATTGAACTGGGAGGATGCACTGAGAAGCTCTTTAGCAGAGGCTGCCATTCAGGGCTTTTGCTGCAAATGGATACCTTGGAGCAAGAAATACTTCCCAACATAGATTCCTTGTCAGCACTCAAGAACTCAGGAACACTTCATTAACTGGTAAATGTGCTTTCAGATTAATTGGCTGTCTTATTTTAGTTGTKTGGCTTCTCTCAAGACCTGCATTTATGTCTTCATTTGTGAGTTTATTAGACACATGGGAAGAGTTACAGGGAGATCTCTCCGTACAAAAGGCTCCAGGGAGATAATGTTCATAATCTTTAAAAAATATGCAGTGTTTCAAAGTCATGTGCATGAATGTTTCCAAACACGTGATGTCACGTGATGTCATCTGTTTTGATGTAGGTCTCCTAACTGCAGTCATTAGGGAATGCAGAGCAGGCAATGAAAGTCAGAAAGCTATCACGGAAGTTTGCCATGCAGTCATTCCTCCAAAATAAATTCATCTGATATCATCCTGACACGATCTCTGGGGTTGTTGAGTACCCTCAATTCCTAACAAAAGTGTCAGCTTAGGAGACTCGGTAGCTCCCAGACCTCAGGGTGTGTGACTCCTAAGACACAGTGAATGAGTTTTCCAGTTCAGCAAATGCATTAATACTTCATGCAGTGTTGGCGAGTTATCTGCAAAGTGTATAATCCTATTTGAAACAGAGTATGTAAAAATGAGACAAAGCATGCCATGACTTGATGTGATTGCTTGCATTTTATAAAATATGTTCACTTGAAGGCCTATGCTCACAGCCAAGTTGCCACGTGGGCTTGCCCCTCCAGAGGATGCAGACCTGCTCCTGGCATTGGCAACACCTTCTTCCATAAACATTCCATAAGTGAGGAGGCAGTGTTACAAGTCTCCTCAAACCCCGCTCTCAGAGATCTCTGCAAGCTGCTCTCTGGCTTCCTCTGGAAACATTGGTTAAAAGCCCTTTTGAATATTAAGCTCCATTTATTTTTCTATTTAAGTATTTAGGATTACCGACGCTTTACAGGCTTTCGAAAAATCTCATCCTCTAGATGTGCTTTTCACAGCGGAAACTGCTCATCTCTGAGGGCTGGCTATTTTTGTTGTTTTGTTTTGTTTTTTTTCTTTTTAAATCCAACTTCTTAGATGAAATAGCATTTTCTCCATTAAGAAAATTAATTCAATACAGTTTAAAAGAAATTTGGAATATTTATACTTCAGTTTCCCTATAGTATATTTTAGCATACATGCCCATAATTTAGCCACCTTCTAGACCCATTTTAGAAAGTTTTTCTATTCACTACGTAATATTTTACAGCCCTTGATACATTTTCTATTGTTATACTGGTAGTTAATATTTTTTTTCCCCTCAGAAGGAAAATGGTAATTCAGGGTGCCTTTTCATCACATCACTGTCGCTTCTTTAGGCTAAATGCACTCAATTCTTTCAGTTTGTATTTGTGAATTCTAGCCCTAACCATGTTCTTCCAGATTGATGCAATTGCTCTTCCTGAACTTTTGAAGACCAATTTTATCTGTCCTCAAAGTCTCAGACTCCTTTTCGTTTTCACAGGTTTTCACACAAAATGACTTGGAAACATGAAATGAACAGAACAGAACTTCCAGGTTTCATTATAACACCTTACAAAATATTAACAGGTTGCCTCCAAAACATTACTAGGAATAGAGAAACAACTAAAGACTGTAAGGCAAATGGAGCTTTATGGCTTTATGGCTGGTAAAAGTAGACTATAACGGTTACCAAGCAGTTTAAGAGAAAAAGTATTTTCAATAGATATTGAAATAAATTCAAACATGTTTCTGAATACTGATACCTTTCATTTGTAGTAACATGCAGAAACAACTTCTATTTTATTACACAGCAAGGATTTTCACATAATTAGATTAGCTTTATTCCTGTATTCAAGCTTCCTACTAAATGGTAGTGTTGGATATTCCTAAATGAATAGCATCAATTTTCTTTATATTTATCAGGACATGATCATATGTTTTACGCTGGGAACATTCCTTTTGCAAAATAAATGAAGTCCCAGGCACAGGTTAATGGAAGTTTCGCCACTGACTTCAAAGGAACCAGAATTTTACCCACAGCTCTAATGCAAAATCCTCAGAGGTTAATGAGAGTCTTTCCACTGACATCAGTGTGGTTTGAACAAGGGTAAGAGTTGCTCTAATTCACTACTTTAGACCCTGATGAAAACACTTAAGCACTCCTCTAAATGTATGCTTCAATGCTTTCCTAATTTGGTCCGTATTTATCAGTGATAGGGGAAGGGAACCAGATATTTCCTTTCAACCATCTTTACTTTGCTTTATGGGCTGAATATGAGAGTAGATTCTAGTCATATTATATTTTTGTAAGGTTAGTTACAAAGACAGCTGGGAACTTTCATTGACAAGTGCTTTAATCTTGTAAGAAATTCCTCTCAACTTAGTTATCTAGTTTCCAACACCCTAAGTCCTGGAATGCATCATTATATATGCTAAAATAATAACTTATCCCTTGATTATTTCTTTTAGAAGGAATTCTTGCAGAACTGTCAAGGCCATGTAAGAATTAGCATTAATTACCCTGAGGCATTTCAGACCAACACTTGTTAAGCAGATCTATTAAAACCAATGATGAGTTTTGAGTAAGACCTATGAGACTTACACATGATCCATTAAGTATAAAAGTTTTAAATTCCTCTTCCTCCCCCTCCCACCCAGCCCCCAATGAATATAATGTTTTCAAGATTCAAGTAGGACAGCACTGGCTAGGAAACACTATCATGCTTAATGACTAGCATGCAAAAAATAGAACTGAACTCCAAAATGTTTTCTTAGAAAATTATGTTCAGGATCTCATTATAGCCATGCAAGAGAAATTTTCATCCTGTCACTTATTTGTAGGACAGTAGCAACCAGAAGTCCCAGTCATGACTGGGAAATCTGCAATACCAGGTATTTACGTACATAAGTCCATGTCCTTATCATTTATGATCTATATAGACAAGATAAAGGACCATTATCTGTTTTCTACAAAGGTAAATCAAGGCTTAGAGAGATCAAGTGACCCTCTACAGTTTGCACAGGAAGACCCTGGCTGAATGAGAATGCAAATCTTCAAACCCAGTCCTAAATCCTCTTAATCATAACAGTGTCCATCTTCAACCATTTTGTTCCCAAAAGCTTTCCGAGAATAAGCCTGCCCAGTAGCTATAAAAGACCAAATATTTGAAATACTGCTGAAGGAGCAGAGCCAAGTCATGAAACCTGCAGAGAATGGTGCCACTCATTCTCCAGGGCAGCAGCAGCAGTGTTTGCTCTGATGGTAGGCTCAATCTCTTCCTATAATTTCTATTTATTTATAAGTCTCCAATGTTCTAGGTATCCTTTACAAGCACATTGCTTGGACACATCAAATCATCGATACAGTTTGATTAAAGAACATAGAAGCAGGGAGCTTTGCAAAGACAGTATCACACACAATGTTTATCCTTTCCCAAATTGAGGCAGTAAGTGCACTGGGAGAAACTCAGCAGGGCCTGGTGATGTAGCTTCTGTGAATGAAAAGCCGCCATTTAGCCAGGCGGTGTTATTTTGTCCCAGTACAAGGCAACAACTCCCAGCTCCAGTTGAGTTCAGAAACCAGCAGAGACAGTCCCTTTCCCAAGGCAACAAGGCCCCATTTCTGCCCTGCTATTCAAACCCTTCCCACACGCCGTCTGCCAGCGGTTGCTGAATCCCGACATAATATTTTTCTGCTAATGATATAGCGGTGTTATTGCAATTGTCCTTTTAATTCCCAGCAGTAAAAGGATTTAAATGGCAGTAGTGACAATCTCGATCTAGAGCATTTCTGAAGCATATGACACTTCTTAAGGTAAGACTAGAGCAAAGAAATGTCTGTAAAGGGAAAAACACCACAAAAATTCTACTGTAAACATCATCCTTGCCACCTCTGGTTCTGCCATTCAATGTGGCAGACGAGTCACTAGCAGCCATTGGAAGAATTTTGCTACTGGAGAAGATAAGAGACTTCCATCCCAGGCAACAGCAACACGTACTGAAAAGTCAACATTGAATTTCAAGAAGAGTTGTGACAACTGGTCTCCATCTTATAGGGTCATGTCTCGTCACATGCACTGAGACATCTGACCTTTGATGGGAGCTTCWAGACATGCCTGAACCACAGAGACAGAAATGCAAGTCATAGTCAGCAACTGCACAACATAGTGAAGTCAATGAAGCGACTACTCCACTGGTGTATCTTACAAGTCACTTGGAGTATATTGCATTAGTCACGCTCCTGAGTGTAAGTTGGTTTTGTTTTAATTTAGAAAAACTATCACACTTATTCCCTTGAGCAGGAGGGGGAAGCGTTTCTGCCCTACTCTAACCTTATATAGTGATAGGCAAAAAACATAGCCATATGTCTGGGGGAGGCAGTTGGTAGCATGTGGGCTGTTGCTGAGTGAGTATTTTACTGGATTTGTGAAGTCCTCGGGACACTAGGCTCTTTGGGCCCCATCCAGTAAGAAATAATTGGAGAAGAACCCAAGTGCAGCTCAGAAACTATTTTTTTGGAGCTTTGGTGGTACAGAAGTGGTGTTTGGGGATTTTTATTCATTTTTCTAGATCCAGGACTTTCCAAGGATCTGTGCAATATTCCAAAGGACTTGAAGGCAAACAGTTCAAAATGCTAGAACATGACAACCCAGTTTCTAAATATAATGCCAATTATGATAAGTGTAGCAACATTTGGAACAGAGGTATGGTCACAGAACTATTTTCCAGAAGCTGGAGAAAACGCGAGTTTCAGAATAGTGATATTTATCTCTGCACAACCAAAAATAATCTTTTGCATTTATTGGCCTCCAGCTAGAAATTAGATACTTTTGAGTAGCTGGGCCTCAGCCCTGGCTAAATGAAGCCTAGAATAAGGTGGCACAGGGTTTACTGTGCATGCCACCATGGGTACTGCTGCACCAGCCTCTTTGAATGGCACCTTAAGAGCCACATGCACCGAGTGAGGTGCTGCTGCATACACCGCTGCTGGTGGTTCCCAAGAAAACCGAGCTGGGAAGCCCAGATGTAGGAAATCAAACACTGAGTACTCCACATACTGGCAGAAGAGAGCTACTAAGCATGCCAATAAACACATTTCCATTTTGAACCGCTGGGATTTTTTGCTTTACAAGCACAGATTACACATATGGGGAAAGCATTATTCTTCTGTTCAAAGTTATTTTTCAATAATTAATGAATAAAGCTAAATTCTCTGTGTATAATGAAACGGAAGTGTCATTTAAGCAGACAGCTAATTGTTTTACAGTGTCACTAGCCAGCACTTCTTTGTGCCCATTGCATCCTGATTTCAGGTATATTTTCTGGTCAGTCCATTTATTTATTTTTCTGATAATACAGCTCTGCAAAGATTTACATAATAGCGTGAATGTTTGCTGGTAACATAAGCCCTGTGTTTCACTGCAATACCTCAAGCAATTTGCTGACAATATTTTTCTGCACAATTAGATATGGAATTTGGAGCAAAAAGCTGCTGCCTTGACAGACACAAATTCCCTTGTTACTGAACAAAGAGTTCCTCTTTATTTCATGGCAATAATGAACCAAGAAGCTTTAAGGGATAAAAAAACATTGGAAGATTAACGATGATGAACCCATTTGGAAAAAATCGAGCAGAATTGAAGCTTCCTTCCCCCCTGCTCTCAACCCCTTCCAGTATTATTAATGTGAAACAAAATGAAAAAAACATCTACAGAAAAAGGCTAAGAACTCCCCCAGGTAGATCTGAAACAATGAGACCAAAACAGAGGATGTGAGGATGCACAGCTCTGAGCAGGAGGAAAATGCCCAGGTGGATTTCAAGGCTGAGAGTGATCTTCAGACAGCTGGAGAGAACATTTCAAGCAGACGAGGCAGAAACCTCCAGCTGGAAGAGCTCAGCGTGCCACAAAGTGCCTTTGCTTCCTTTAGAAGATCCAGAGGATCCATGCAAAGGTGGTGGAGCAGGACGGGGACACAGGAGCCCAGGCCAGCTCTCTGGAGTATTGGAGCTGTTGCTTACAAAAAGGAAAATGGGACTTCGGGGGGGGGAAACCACCAAACAAAAAAAAAAACCTGGTCAACATTTTCCTTTTGAAGCTGAAATATGCCAGCACAGTTTTCAATTTAAATCCACTGTAAAAACGCAAAGGTGATTTTTCTTTTTTTTAATTGGACACAAAGTTACCTGTGTGTACTTAATACTTACTTTTACAGAAACACATACAAGATACACAGAAATGTAATTGCCACATCTAAAAGTGATGCTATTGCACCAAAATCTGAAGAGGAGGGATGGCAGAACAGAGCCAGAGCTGTGAAAATGAATGACAGACCTATTCCCTGTTCCTGTGCACATCCCACAGGAAAAAAATGTACCATGAAGAAGATCACTACAAGAGAAACCATAGCACAACTTTCTTCTTTTCTATTTTTCCACCACAGCACACACTTTCCTGTCATTTACCATTTTCTTTTTGCTCTTTCCCCCCCCTATCTCTCCCACAGCCTGGTGATCCCTGTGTCTCCCTCTCAGCAAAGCCAGCTCCTCTTGGTAGACCCTCCGACTCCATCATGCAGTTTCACAACAAATCCTTTCTTCTCATCTGTGGAAACTAATGTGGGGCCCGTTTTCCTCCTCAGAGATGCCTTTTAACAGAATTCAGAGCTATCTCATATCTTCAGGATAGAAAGCAGGCTGAACTCTTCAAGCCAGAATTCAATGCTATTTCAAAGCAAGTATGTTCTGTGTGGACAATTTTCTCCCCCGAGGGAAATACGTCAAAATAGCTAAAATCATGAAGAAATCCCCACAACTTGGGTTTCGATGAAACCATGTTTTTCCAGTCAGCTCTGCTGCCAAGACTATACTTACTCTGATCACATGCTCCTAATAATAAAGCAATTCAGCCTTCTGGAACAGACACTTTTCTTACTCCACATGAAATCTCAGATCAGACCTTTAAAAACACCCTGTTCTTATCTGCCCTCCAAAGCTCCTCTCCTTACACCTGTAAAATCCTCAGATGGATTTTTCTCAGGTAATGGGGAAATGGAAATCACAAGGTCAGACAAGGTTTGGATACAGCCTACATTTGGATACAGACAAGATTTCATTCAAGGTGCTTGTCCATCAGTGCCCATTCTCATTCATACCTTCACACATCTCTCACCAGAACAAACAAAAGCTGGAATAATTGTCCCTTTCTTTAGCAATACTCCTAGCAAGGCTCATACATTTTTACGAGCTTTCCAAAACATAGATGCTACTCAAAAAGCAATAACCGTTTGCATCTGAGGATGCTTTGGGATGCCTTCAAAGCAAACAGGAGATAGAGGACAGAGGGGAAACAAAAAGAAAGCATAACCATTTCAAGGTGTCTCCACAGACTGTCATTACAGTATCATTCTTCCAATGCCAGAATCATACGTTTGCTTTTTCCAACTGCTGTTTCTATACATGGTGGTACCTGAAGGAATTATGTCCTAATATTGGAGGGGGCTACTGCATCACCTGAGCACACTCCTGCTATTTTTGGTTTCACCATGATCATTCATTTATGCTGTGACTTCAGCAAATGTACTTACCTGGCGTGGGGATATTAAAAATATTTGAAGCATAGGATAATGGAACAGTTTCTATTACCAGAGATTTTCTCCTGAACACGTTATAAATTGGAAGTATTTATTGCATTTGCTGTAAAATGCATTAGCTAAAAAGAACAAATAGACCAATTATTACACAAAATTTTCATTGCAAGATCACCTGCTATGCTATTAATATTAGTGATGCCAAATTGTTCTGTGTAATTCCAAGAAGATCCTTCCACCCACAGAGGTAATACCCTAATACTCTTATTTAACTACTTATTACTGTTGCTCATGGTCATGGATATTTAAACAAGAGTATATAATTACATGGGTATATTCCCTTTTATTAATTGTGACCAGACACGTATTACAGATACCAAGATACGTAGCCCACCAGCCAAAGCCTAATTAAACACTTGCTATCTAATCATGTAACTGTTGTGGAATAAGAAGCTGAATACTGCAAAGCATTTTGATGAGCACACAATTGAAAGCAAAAGCTACATAAACATGAAAAACACAGGATAAAACAGCAAATTAATACTACAGAGGATCACATTAATCTATCACGCAGTTTTGTGTAGAATTCAGAAAAATGACCAAGCCAATTGGTTGCTAGAAAACAATGAGAAAAACAAGAAAGTGAGGTAAATGAGGACCTGTCCCAAACATGSAGAAACTCTGAAAGAGCATCAGAAAAGAGAGGGGAATTTTCTGTGCTTGTCTGTCTTTGCCATTCCTTGTTTCAAAGTCCCGCTTCCTTCTGCACTGTTCAGGGGATCAGGGAAAAGGAAAGAAAACATGCAGTGATGCAGATATCACAAGATACACCAACTCATCTGTTTTGGTTATCAGGGAAGTCTCAAAGCAGTAGCAGAGGAGGATTAAGATAGGGAAAGGCTTGGCATAAACCACAGCTAATTAGAAACATGGCAGGGAGAGCGGGTCATACATAATTAACTTGCTGAAATTCATAGTGCCAGAGTGCTATGAGCCAGGAGTCACGGTCCTACAGCTCCTCAGTTTACACCAATCAAAGTGGGAGGGCATGATCCTACTACAGTTGCTTTCTCTCTTTGCAGAAGAAAACTGCAAAAAGTCAAGCTGAATCAGATCTTGCAAGAGATTTTAAAACAAGTAACCAAAATCTTCTGGCATGCAGGTTAAAAGGTGAAAAAAGAAAAAAAACTAAAACCTGCCATCACCGATGAAGTTTATCTTGGGAACAACACATTCTGTGCAAGGTTGCCAGCCCAGGAACAGCTCTCTGAGCAGCTGTACCCACCCAAATTAACAACAAAAGAAGTYGGAAGAGCTCCTGTAAAAAGGGCTGACATATTTGAAGGCATCAAGGTAGCAAAAGATTTTGAATTGTGACAATTTGGGGCAAAGACAGGGATGAAYGAAAATTGCACTCTGAAGTTACAGCTCTCAGCAGGTGAATTCTTGCTCATTCTCCACAACTTTTCCCCAGACAGTCTAGAAAGTTCAGCTTGAGCTCTTAGACTTCATTCTTGGCCCAACTCCTATTGAGTTCTTAGGATTAAGAGAGCACTTCCGAATTCCCTATGGAATAATCACATTTAAAAAGAAGAAGCATTTCAGGAACAGCTTAGTGCATACAGTGAATGGGAAAGAGAGAATCAACCAAAGACAATGATGTCTTACAGGAGGCCAAGAAGCGTAGAGATCCACAAAAGAACTGCAAAAAGTCAAGCTGAATCAGACCTTGCAAGAGACTTTAAAACAAGTAACTAGAAGTCTTCTGGCATGCAGGTAAAAAGGTTAAAATAAAAAATTAATTTAAAAAAAAAAMCACACRGAAAACCCCAAGGATATTAGGCAGCAAAGACAGAGATGGGAGATAATCCACTGATAGCTGCTCAGTCCCTCCTCCTGCCTGGCCCAGCTGCTGAGGAGGCACACGGAGGGCCGCGTTGCTTTGCCCAGCCCAAGCGACCACAACGCGCCGCTGGGCTCAGGAAGGGGCCACGTTCCCACTGACCTGTCCCCTGCTGGGCTGAACTGGAGTAAGTCCCACTGCGAGTTCTCTGGAAAGTGAGAAACACCTCGGATTTGAGGGCAACTTACACTCAGACAAATGCAGAATAAGCAGCGCGGTTGCTTGCACGAGCAGCATGCCCAGCTCATTTACCCAGGAGTCCTTTCCAGCCTTGAGCTCCCAACTTTGAGAAGTGACGCCTACAGTAAAGACAAAGAAACTGAACCTCTGGACAGCTGAAGTTTCATCTATACACAAAACTACTGGTGTGCTTTATTTATTTATTTATTTAATGCAGATAAGTCTACCATGTGTCAGGGGACAAATTGAACATGACAGACCCTCCCCCGAACTGCAATTAAAAGCTTTTCATGCTTATATTGGTAAAAGACGTGCTGGTATCGACCATTCACAACTCAGTGCAGTTCACACACACAGGCTTGCACTGCACAGACTACATAATGTCAGAATAAAAGTGTCTTGAGTCTTTTACGTAAAAAAGAGCTTCTAAACCACCCCTGGCTAAAGGCAGGGCAACAGCAATTTCAAATTCTCTGTTATGTGTTGCCTTTAATTCTAGTCCTTCAGAAAATTTTCTTTAGTCGCATCCACTATAAAATGCATGGCATGTTCCTGAGAGTCTTTCAGCTCAGCTGTGCCAGCTCCTACTGCATCAAAAATAGAACCTGAAGTAACAGAACCTAAAAAGATATAAACCTCCTTTATTGTGTCTACTTGACTATATTAGCAGATGGCCATGCCTAAGACTATAAAATGCATAACAAATATTCTCTTTACAAGGGGGAGGAGTGCCTTTCAAGATCCACAGCATTAAAACAAATAGCTTCAGTGTACCAACAGCACCAATACTTTTGGTAGGAACATTATCTCAGAGAGCTTTGAAGTGGCCGACTTCCCTGTGCTCCCCTCCCACCCCAGCCCGCAGCATCACCAGGCTCTGCTATATCCTAGAGCATCATTTAACTTGTTACAGAAGAAATTAGTTCTCCCATGCAGGCATGCACGAGCTGCATACACGTGTGAGGAAGGAGACACGTGGCTCTTTTTGCCTGTGAAAGCTGTGCATCCCTGCCTTGCATATATATACACTCATGCAGGAGACTGACCCTGCGATGTTGATGCCGGCAGCTAAGCCACTGGCAGGAGGGAGGGGACATCTCTGGGACACAAGCTGGGAGTTTGCTTTCAACTGCTGTTCAGTTTATTACCAGCTCTCACTCCTGCTGTGCAGGATATGCCCCCGGAGGAAAAAAGGGCAGCTGCTTGTGCATGAAAGCATGTTCCAAATCAGACACAAAATAAGTGTTTATAAAAATAGTACAGACTTCACCTAGCTCACACTAGGCAGAGGCAGGACCCTCTTGGGACAGGCTTCGGTTTCAATGCCCACAGCATCACATCTAGGTGATACTGGTAGCAGGTACAAAGTTTGAAACCATGATAACAAATGAGATGCTTTGTTAGCAAAGGCCAAAGCAGGGTTGGGCACCATTGGCAGCAGCAGAGGGGACAGGGAGAGTGGGGAGAGCAGCACAGCTTGGAAATAATTCACCTTTCTTAATAATGGCTTAGTGTGAGATAAGTGTAAATTGGGTTCCTCTTTCCCCAGCTACGTGCAAAACACCACTGAAAATCCCCCGTTTCATCTACAGTGGCTACACAATTATTCTGGCTATCAGAAATAAATTAATTTAGAAATACTGTTACTGCATTTAGTAGCTGTACTTTGAGCTTAATTCATTAATTCTACCCTAAATGTCACGTGGCATATCTTGAGTTGGAAGGGACCCATAAGGATCATCGAGTCCAGCTCCCTGCTCCTCGCAGGACTAGCTAAAACTAAACCATACGGCTAAGATGCTCCTTGAACTCTGACAGGTTCTGACAGTTGTCTGTGAGCTTTGATTTTTAAAAAAATGTATTTATTTATTTATATCAAAACACAACAGCAGCATTTTTTTCTGGGGGAAAAAAAAAAAAAGCATTTCTAAAAACTAAGCAAACACCTTTCTGAGGAAAAACTACAATAATTACATGATCCTGCCGACACCAGAAGAGACAAGACCAGACCTTCTCAACCCCTCAAAGCAGACAATCCACCAGTAAGCTTTTCTCTACAAGGTTCTTCAGCACCAGGTTCATTTTACTATCAAAAACATAAATACCAGCTTTGATGGATAATTTCAAACAGATATTAATGCCTACATAATTCTCTGTATATTGGCACTTTGCAAGAGCACTGCTTCCTCATGCAGCTGAGTAAGCCCTCAGGGCTATTATATTATGGATTGATCTTTGAGTGCCATGAGAAATGTTGCCATCATTCTTTTCAGGGGTGTTTGTTTTTTTCCAGGAGGGACAAGGGAGGGAGAAAAATCCATTCTGAAACAGTAAGCTGTTTTCACAATATAAATGCATCTTGATGAATGGAATTTTCATTACAAATGTGTCTGACCTTTAGTAAATGGACCTGCTCCTTTAAAAGCCTGCTCTGATATCTATTAAAGACAAGGGAAAGACTTGCAGAGATTTCAGCTGTAGATGCATCGGACACAAAAAAAATTAGATAGCGTTGGCTCTTCAGCTTGCTATTTAAGACATTTTCATTAAATTTTAATATATTCTTAAACTTTAATATTATACAATCAGTATGTAGTAATTCAATGTCTTTGAAAAAATTAAGTGTCAATAAAACCTATAGTAGGCAGATAATTTTCCAGATTAATTTTGTTCTTATCTTTTTCACAAGACTTTATTAAACTGTATTCCTCTCTTTTTGTTTGCTATTTTTATGGTAAGTGAGGCAAAAGAGAGCAGAGATACAAATCAGTTCTTGCAACTCTTGCCATGCTGCAGATCCAAAATTTTTGCAGAAACACTTTCTTTTTTATCTGAGGTGTTTGCATGCAAAATGGATTTATGTATGCAGATGCACCGGGCAGCTGTCAGTCAGTAGGAAGGAAATGAGATCTTTTGCAAAGACATTTGTAATTGTCAGATTTGGCAAATGAGGGAAGTTGAGCATCATCAGATCTCCACATTATATACGATAGCAAGATAAGTAGTCGCTCTCTGGTTTTTATTCAGCTTGCATGCACAAGTTCTGTCCCTTTAGCTGGAATTAGATGCATGCACTGAAGAAACACCGAACCCTGAAATGCTTAATCTCAATAACCAGATATTCTCAACTAATGTGCCAATTTTCTAGACAAATTCTTTGTCACTACTGAAGTATCATTAACTAACACATTTTGCTCCCTCCCAAAGCACAGATTTGGTGAATGAGTAATTCTACCACTTTATGGCATCCACAGATTTTGTTCAAAACATTGACAGCTTTCACATAGTCATTCCCACTGAATTGCAATGTATTGCTCTTTAAACAGCATTTCCTTACCACTAAGAAATATTCACGAAGATATGCTACCTACATAAATATTTAAGTTGGTATTTTATATCTCCATCCCTGTATTAACCAACACAAAAAGGTCGTTCATAAATTACAACTGTAAGTAGCACTAAAGGTACCTGAAATCCTGGATCAACCTGCTATTGCTGACAATCAACTTCTACTTATAAAGGGGCAAGGTGTTGGCATCACTTTTCATTATAAATCCCAAAACAGCAGAAGTAAACAAGTAGCTAATATACATTTTATGTAGGGATAACAAACCACAGATAGCAGAAAGTTTCTGATGAGGCTTTTTACCTCCATTAGACACGTCAACTTGCTAAATTTTTTCAGTAGGACTGATTGCAGTTTTTATAAATCTCCATTAGGAAATATTTATTTCATCCTGGATGAGTCAGGAATTCAAGTGGGATGGTGAAGTCTGAGCAACCAATGCTGCAATAACAAACAGGCTTGAATGTCGGGGCGGGGCAAGGCACAGACTTGAACCAGGGTGTCCGAGCCTCACACCTGCATTTTCCTGCTTGGCAATGTCTCACCCTTCTTCCACTGCCCTTTAGTGCTTCCCACTGCTCCCAGAAAAGCCCTTTAAGAGGTCTAAGCAAAGAAGGATATTGGGAGAGGGGTGGAAATCACAATGAGTTTTTGGGACAGGAAAACCCTTTCCTACTCAGCTCCATATTAAGCACTTAAAATTAAGCACTGCATCCAATAAGCTGTCCCATAGGTGGTAATAATGATGCTATTTTAGACCAAATTATTCTGCCAACTATCCTGGAGCAAATCCAAATTAATTCCACTAAACTCAGCTTGAGTTTTTGCAGATCTATGACAGTGCAGTGAGAGTTTCATGGACCACATGGTACCAGCAGACCACGTACCAAGCACAACAGACCCAAGACTGAGATTCAGCAGGTGGAAGACCACAGCAGAGCAGCCCTTGGAGCCTTGCCGCCTTCCTGGGGTAATCGGGGGTACAATATTTGCCAAAAAAAAAAAAAAAAAAAAAAGAGGCAAAAAAAGCAGTAAAACAAAAAAACCCCACAGATTTTCCTTGCCAACTCTCAAAGCTGCCTCTTTACCTCTGCACAATCACTTTGCCTACACACTGGGACTAGGAACCATCCATCATTTGAGAGGAGGAGACCTTGCCAGACCTTCTCTACCTCCTGTTTCCCGAGTCTCCAGACGGGCCCTACTGGGAACAGGACTGCAGGGGAGCCTGGTTTCAAAATTGGCTCATCTGAGGAGCAACAGCATATTTGTTATTGACCTGTTACATGACACCCAAAAGAAGCATTTCATCTTGGAGACTGCAATCACTCTCGTTGTGCAAGCCAATCAGCCCATCTCCTTAATGCCCATGCTGCCAAAGGAAGAGGAAAAATACCTCAAACTCTCCTGCCAGAGCTGAAACTGCATCGGTGCAAAAGCCATTGGGAAATTCTCCAAGCCCTTAAAACTTTATCTTGGTCTTCAACAATATATTTTCCTTTTGAGTATTTTCTGACTTGCCTGCTCCAGTCAAGAACCCACACAGAATGATAATAAGGGACCACAAAGAGGAGAATGCAGAACCAGGGCAAGTCTGTCCCAGCCTGGAAGGAGTGAGGAATGAACATGTAAGCTGGAGTCAAGCTGGATGTCACAGGCATAACTTCCCTCATAACTTGTTTTTCCCAGACTGCGGTTCATCACAAGATGAGAAACTCTCACACCGAACCCCCTCTTCAGTCACAAATATCCAGTGAAGATACCAGAGACTCTCTGTGCTAGTGGATATAATGCAGATATTCCTTTGTCAAACAGGGACTTGTTTTCTGTGCAAACTGAAGTGTAGTGTATCATGGAAACAGCTCTGATATTTTTAGATGTGAAAATGCATCAATACAGTAAACTGGGACGCAGAAAAGAAAACTAAGCCAGTGTCCAGCAGCATTGCATTTTGAATGCACTGATTAAGGAACTGTATTAACTGAAGTGCCATTAACTCTGCTCTAGCTGACATCGGTAGATGTATTCCTGACAAGGCTCATCCTCTTTACAACGGCTCGGTGGTTTCACTATGTATCAGGCAGCTGCCTCAGGAAAGGCAGCCTAGCTTAATTCAAATAAAAGGCAAAACTCTAAAACAATATTGCCTATAAAAGTTGATTTTACTCCAGAGCAAAATCTACACCGCTTGAGTGTCAAACCAGACCAGGGTCACCCTCAAAATGGCACAGCAAAGGACAGCCATCAATCAGCAAAGCACTTGTATTTTTAAAGCGTATTTTTAAAGTGTCTAGGAGAAAAGCAATCAATGGTAAAGTCTGTATTTACTGCACCGATTTTAACCAAACTTATTACTGTATAGGACAGCACTGTTATTTATTTGGATACAATTAAGTTTTGGCAAAGGACTGTTAAACACATTACAAATTTTGTTAAGCACAATCCAGCAAACGTTACAAACTGTACTTCAGAGTTGGCGACATGTTCTGAGATTAATTTGGCTCCAGACACGAGGCTCCAGACATTCAGCTCCTACAAAACTCGATGTGATGGGAGTTGGAGCCCAGTAGGACAAGGGTGGTCAAGAAACAAACAAAACCTCAAGAAAGATGAGAAAATACCTGAAACTCAGTTTTCCAAGATACTCAGTACTCGCTATTCTAGTGTCAGCTCCTACTGACATGGCTGAGGTCAGTCAGAGCTGCCAGTATTAATAATCAGAGGTTTAACTGATGTGCAAGATCCCAAAGGGCTGGGGACTCCTTGTTTCAAGGGATCTCCACAGCCCAGAAGTTATCACCAATTTAGGGAAAAGCAGAATGTTGATGGAATCAACAGTTGCCGGTGTAGCTTTCTCCTGGTGAAATTAAATGCTGGGCCACTGAACTCCACAAGGACCCTGGTTTGATTCTAATGCTGACAAGATTTTACCTTAGAGCCACTGAGCAAGCACATTTGGCTACAGATAACTAGACACACAGGAGATTCCCAGCATACAAGTAATACCAAAATAACTACATATACATAGCTCATTTTAATTATGCCGAGTACAGCATGAACAGAGCACAAAGAAACAAGCACAATACTATGCTATTAAAATACACAAAGGACAGACAAATAGAGAAAATGGAAGAGGAGCAGTAGTGAAACAACCCAAACATCAGCCTTTTTGAGAAAACATGTTTTTAGACCTCTCTAAATTAAAAGGTGTAGAAGAAAACAGAAACCTTTTCCCCTCTCAGTGTCACTTGCACGACAGTAACCGTGAAATCTCACCTCATATAGACTGCAATATGATCACCCAGGAACAAGGCACTCAGTATCTTCTGTTCATTTTCCAAATGCACAAGTTTTGCTCCCCAACTCATTCTTTTCAACCATTAAAACAAGCAATCTTATGATACAGTATTTGGATGACAGTTTGTTTTCTAATGCCTTTTAAAGCAATAAAATCTTTAAAAAGATCTGAATCCCTTTGATAGTAAATGCTCTCCTCTAAATTCCCTCAGCTGTCTTCTAGTCTTGAAACATCATTGGATCACTTGGGGATAAACCAATTTGACAACGATTTCATTGACTATAACAGTGATTTTACCAAGGAATTGTAACAATTGAGATATTCCTAATCGAGGAGTGGGAAATACAGCTGAGGAGATGGCCTTCGCCTCTTCCTGGTCTCTTTTCTGCACTTTGCTGTTGGTGTTGGGAGTGGGACTGGCAGGAGCTGCAGTAGCACAGCCCTGGCTGCTGAGCTCCTGCCAGCCAAGGGCACCAGTTTGCTCTGGAAAGTGTCTGTGCAATGCTACTCAAATTAAAAGCTGTGCAAGTTCCTCCACAAAACGTCATTCAAGTCTGTGGCTTTCAACCCCATTTCAGACACACACATAATCTGAAATGTGAAATTTCACTGAAATAAAACCTGGGGAGCTGGCCAGGCTTATCTAGGAGTATTGTAGCTGACTGGGATATCCTTGAAGCCCAGAAGCTCATTTTTGTCTGGAAGCTCAGGAATAAGCACACCAGATGCTCCAAGCAGCAGCTCTGGATTTCTTCAGGGCCAACACAAACTCTGATGCTATAGAAGCAACAAGCAATCACTTTACCTGGATTACCAGCAATGCAGGGTTCAGATACCTCCGCACAATATTTTCTGCTGCATGCACAGGGCAGGCTCTCCCGGGTGCAGCCATGTCCCCTTCACCCCAGCTGTTGTCCCCAGCCCTAACGCAAGTGCAGTGGTGCATCGGCTGCAGCAGCTGCTCACGGGGGATCTCCACAAGCAGCACCGGCTGCCTTCCCTGGCATGCTCCCACCCACACCTCTCCTACCTCCCCGGTGGAAATCACAGACTGGACAATACCCGTTTCATATACAAACAACTCCAACATACAGTAAAGACTACAGAGCTTCCTATCTGTATTCTCATGTAGCCCATGCCTAGAATTTATGCAAACTGAATTTCAGTTTAAACTCTGCTACATCTATAAATATCTCCTAAGAGGCAGGCAAAGACAACTACTTTTATGTTCTAACAGCCCTTTTTTCTCTAGTTTGGTTCATGTAGAATATCATTTTAGATGTTGCTGTTTCTCTTTTTCCCAACTGTAAATATTTGGTTCCATTTTCATTGCATCTTGTCCCTTATCTTTAATATCACATAAATAAAAACCTGCACAGTTTCTCCATTTACAAATACATCAAGATTAATTTGCATGCTGAAAGCTTAAATCAAATATTTTAAACTGGACATGGATAAAACAGTAATCCACTGCTGGGCTGAATTCCAAACAAATAAATAAGATAGATTTCACATCAAAGCAATAAACAATAGCAACACTAATTACTCATTAGAATTCCTGCTCTGCAAACATGACTGACAAATACTTTATAAAAGCAATGAAAATAACAACAAAAATCTCAAGCCCCCAAACTATCATTACCCTTCAAACTTTCCTCCTTGTCTAGACTATGTTGGTATGCATTTCCCTTGGAGCTCCAAAGCGCTTAGGGGTTAGAGTTCATTCAAATACTGAAATCAGCCTATGTGATGGGAAAGGAATCAAAGCACTTCCATTTAATTTCTAATTCAMCTGTAAGACAGAAAAATGCCATGGCTCATTCTTTTTCTGAGCCATCAATGGTACTGCTTTTAAAGTTGTATCTGTATCTGCTGCAAATATCCACCTTTCTGTGGGGAKGGACCGTGAGATTTTAAGTGCTGCCCTAAGCAAGCTATTACCAGCCCAAGAGTCACCGTGACTCACATACATCCCCACATCTGAGTCACAGCTCCTCCTCTGCTCTACTACTCCCTTCCAAGATCCGAGGGAGGCAATTCACTCCCTAACAGTAATTACGCCCGCCCGGAAAACAGAGAGGCTTAGTATTGCCAATCTGTAGTATTCAAATATTATGAGTCAGCTCCCCCCCGCCCAAGTCATGTGGCTGGCTTAAAAAGTCACGTAGTTTTAAAAATATTAAGTTTGTGGGAATTTTTTTTTTCACTTTCTGATTGTTATTTTTAGCTGGTTTAAAGCGTGCTTTTCTCTCCCACCTCCTCCCTTCTCTGCTCTCCTGCAAAATGAAAGGCGAGATTTTCACGTGTTGACTTGATTTCATGCTTCAGAAAAGACACTTCATAATACACCAGGCAGGTTCAGACCATGTGAGGTGGCACCACTGGGAGCGGAGTGCCACCTTCCGTGGTCCAGCAGACGCAGTTCAAGCTAGGACGCCAAAAATTCACTCCAAATTTAACATCTTTTGTTCTTCACCCCTCTCAATGCTCTGCTGAAGGAATAATATTTAGCTGTAATAGCAGGGAGCATCTCTATCTATGTCAAGGTTTTGGATGGGAGAATTTGTTTCAAGCCACCAGAAGCAGGAATACGTACTGAGCAACGGCTGTTACCTGTGAAATCTCACTCAAATCTTAGGGCTTGCACAGGTACAATTTAACTTTCCAGCAACAATTCCTCCCCCATGCTTTCTGCTTGGGATGGCCACCGCACAGCCAAAATGCATTAAAACAGGTTGACCCCAGAAGCCCCACGGCCTCCCGCGCAGTCACTTACACCACTGAGCGATGCTGTTAAACCGCAGCTACACAAGCAGAGATCAGGATCTGCTCCACTTCCATGTAAAACCCACCCAGCCTGCAGATCCTCATGGATCAGCCTTGCCAGCTCCTCGCTGCAGCCCAGCAAGGGCCGAGTGGCCAGATGGGATTTTTGGCCTACGGCCTCAACTTTGTCTCCACCGTACTGAAGTCAGACCTCAATATTGTATGTTGGGGGGGATTATTCAGAATATATATGTACAAGGGGAATAAGTACCCAAAGGAGCATCTCTGCAGTAAGTCACTGCCTTTTTGAGTGCCTGCCTTTAGGGCTTTTCGTCTTGAAGACAGGCATAAGGCTTCTTGTAACCTGGTAATGAAAATCCCTTCCCTTGCTGTTCTGTAATATCTCCCTACGTGGCAGAGCTCAAAGCAAACCAGCACTGCCCAGGGCTTCGTGAATACTGTAGCCTTGATCTCCTCATAGGTCAATGCCTGTGTCAGAGAGGCTGCACACTGGTGTGAGGATCGATCCCTACCGCCTGCAGGATTGGGACACACGTGCTGGCTGTAGTGTTCAGGGAATGGAGCTGTGGCATGACTTCATAAAGAAAATATAGGCAAATGCAAGCACAGAAAGGGAGGCAAGACATGCTGATGTTGTTTCCATTAAAAAGGAAGAAATCCAGTATTCTCTTGAAGTAGCATTTTTTTGGCTTTTTAAACAAAGCCAGCAACTACAGAATCACTGCTCTTTTTCTTTCTTCTAGTTCCCACCACTATCCTGAATCACTTTGTCCTGAAATTCTGTTGTGGAGGTGGACTGAAACCTTTGATCGGGTTAACTTTCAGCATTTAAACAAACAGTACATACAAGGGCTATGTAAGCTGCTTAGCAGCAGTTTCTTTTCCTTTCCATTCACAAGAAGGATACAAAGAAGTACACAAGAAGGTCGTCCTATTCTACAACCCTCTTCTAGGAAAGGAGCAGTGCCTTTGAGTATAACACCATTTTCCTTATTCTAAACAAAAATCTTTACCAGTTGTCAGATGAAAGGAGCTCTTTTCTCTGTTTCATTATTGGGATCACAAGACAACATATTCTTCCGAGACTTTTACCCCCAAATTTAGGCATCTCTGGCTTGTTCATCCAAAAGTTTTGGAGTCCTTCCACTACTAGTGGAAGAGAAATCATATAAATAGAAAAATCATATAAATAGAAATCAAGAGAAATCATACAAATATGAAGGAAAAACTTGTGCATAGCRCTCTGTATACCTATATACTGTCACAACTGAACTGAGCACCCTTATGGGGTGATACAAAACACACCACTCAAGACAGACCACTCTACAGAAAAAGCAAAATACTATACACTTCTAAACAACAATTTTCCCCACCTATGACATTTTTGAAGGAACAAACAAGAACAGCCTAACACTCACAAGTGCTTAACACTTCATAACAACAACTCCTATAAAAAATATTAAAAATCATGTTGCAACATGAATATCAATAGATACAGCCACCAGCTCTTCCAGCTGGACTTTTGTAGTCATTGTACCAGGACACATCTGTGACTAAGTTGTAGTGAACAAGATGTTCTCAAATCCATGAGTAAAGAAGAAAATCTTACAATAGGGTAAACATTAAACCTATTTGGTGGGCAGTGATGTGTTGCTGTCTGAAAATGAATACTGTTCTCCTGTATTTAATCCCCGATGACTCACACACTCCAGTATTCTTTAACAAAGAGTATGTTGGCAATTTTTAGCCCACTTCCCCAAGGCATTATCTTGTTGTCAGGAGGTTACCATAAATCCCAAGCGTCCAACTTGCTCTCATCAATGTCAAGAAAAAGTCCTTTGAGACTTTTTTCCCCTGCAGGGAACCCTTTGCATCTGCATTGTAGAAATCCTTGCATCTATTTTTCAGCAGTGTCAGTAAAATAATAACATTGAAATGCTATAGTACATTATTTTTAATGCACCTACCGAGCCCTACATGAATCAAGCCACCGGCTGCAGTCRGGCTCCACTCACGGTGCATCAGCATTGCTTGTAACTACCGTAAATAATCTAAACAAGTAGTTCTGTCTGTAAGACTTTAAATCCAGCCATAAACACCCTCACCTTTGATGATCCCTCCTGATTCCCACCATGCCTATCACAGAAGCCTGGTCTAGGTTGTGACATGTGGAAATACAAAGAAAAAAAACATGTCACGATTCAGTGTTGTTGCTTCCTTTTGTCTCCAGGGGGTTGCACAAGGAGGGGGGAGGTCAAGCTAGCTCACTCGCTTCCCAATGGGAAGAAAACAAGCTGAGACAAATCAAGTGTTTCTTTGGTGCAGTTCTGCTTATTTACCAAAAAAAAAAAAAAAAAAAAAAAAAAAAAAAAAAAANGCAAGAGAGAGAGAAAGAGAGATACACAACCCTGCTTCCTCAACACACAAGAAAAAAAATACAGGAATCTGTTTTCTGTTCAGAAATCGAACACTGCCTTCCCAGCGAGTGCTAGTCCCATTAGGAGCTCTCGCTCTGGCTTTCTCCCAGGCTAAGCACTGCCTCTCTCCCTTTTTGTAGTGTTTTTCCTTAATCTTTACTTCTCAAAAATATGGAAYGATATAGCATCAACCAGTCAAACCAGAGTTTGCAATTAATCTGCAAGAAAACCCTTGTCCATGCAGCTCAGTTGCTCATTACTTTTGCGCAGCTCATTGCCTTGGGTACCAACTTGCTGGTGTTTCATCTATCATCACACAAAGGAGCACTTAATTGCTCTTTCTATTTACTGTAAATGAAAGAGGTTAGTATATCCATCAACTTTAACCAGCATTGCAAATGAACAAAAAATATACCCTACATAACAGTGGCCATTAATACCTTCAAGCAAAGCAATATTAAGCCCTTTTTCATTTTGAAAGCATTAACAACACAATCACTAACTAATTTTTAGTTATTAATGTTTCAGTCCCACAAGAGCATCCCACAGGGGCATAAGGTTTTACAGCAGTTATGCATACATGTAAGATCTTTGAGGGACCTGGATACAGTACACCAGAAACAATACCACATTTTTTATGCTGCACAGCATTTCATAATTATAATCCGAATGTCAGTCAACTACTTGGATTTGCATATGACACTTTTAAAAGATTAAATATTGAGGAACATGCAATTTTTTTTTCTGGGAAAATATGCCACAAAATCTGCACATGATAATTTCAAAGGTTTTGTGTTGTTTTTTTTAAATTGAATAAAGTTTTGCTACTTTTCCAAGAAATACATACAAAATAAATCATTGTAACTGTGTAGTTTATACAGGCAATAAAATATACACTGCTTAGCATTTGGGGCAATAATATATGATATGAAATGAATACAAGTACCGTAGAAACTTATACTCGTAGCATATAAATTATGAAGAAATCTTATGGCCTGGAACTTGCAAACAACTTCCAAACTCAGAAAAGTTCCTCATATACCATGGATGGAAACATGGCCCAGTGAAGATTTTTGCCATTATTGCCAGTTTTGATTGTCCTTTTAAGCATTTAAAAATTCTTGGATTCTCCAGGCCTATGATCACGTATGCATGCATGTAATTTCCTTTATTCAGATGTCTAAAGGAAAGTATACACGTGTTTGCAATTCTGGACTCTGGCAAATTCCTAGCTGAAGATAAATTGCCATCAGCCACTCTTCTGTTTGCAAACCCCTGGCGCTTGGCCAGTCCATTTGTTGCCATCCAGCTAGCAAAAGGAAAGCTTGATTTTTCAGGAATGAACTTTCAACCAATCATAGCCTTACCAGAAGCAAATGCTCCATCTCTTCTCTAAGAAGAAACTCAAAGTAGTAAATCACTCACCTAGTTTTCAGAACACAATATGTATGACAGCAATGAGTGGCTGATCTCCTGCCCAAACTACATACAACAAGTCAGGTTTGAAGTGCCTTGAAAGGCTGGTGGCAAAATTTAGCTCGGTTCAAATTTTGGTCTCAGTTGGACTTGGAACACGTACGGGACTACAGGAGGGAAGCAATGGAGTAACGCAGACCAGAGCCCGGTCTGATGCCAGCCTCTAGGCTTGTTTCTCCACTACATTGTGCCTCATGTCCTCACATGAAATATGGATGCAAAACATCACCATGCTGGAATTTTACCCTCTCAGTGTAAAATTACCAAGTAAAGAAAAATTCCAGCATTTTAAATCTCTCACTTTCCCAAATACATCAACTTCTTTTTTCCCTTTTCTCTTTTTAAGAAGGAAAGAGAAAATGCATTTAAAAAAAAAAAAAAATCTGTAACATAATCAAAAAACAAAGCAGCTGCAAAAATCAGAGCAGTAATAGGATGTCCTTGGAAGAAAGTGGGTAAGATCTGGAAATCCACATAGATGGGGTCAATTTTTAAAATCCTTAACAGAACTAAGCTTAATCTGCCATCCCTCCACCTCTGATCTCAGTCCCTTGTTACTCTCAGTGACAGCCATTGCAAGAAAGTGTCATGAAGATACAAAACATGAATCTATATTGATTTTTCCTCTCAATACCAAGAGTATTCTCTCTGGGAGAGGGTACAGAAAGACACATGTAATACCAATAATAGGTTATCCAGAATTTAAATAAGAAGCATCAAAACTGAAGGCCAGATCTTCAGCTGTCAAAAACGAAAGCCGATACATCCATGCTGATTTGCAGCAGCCATCAGTCTAGCCCTATGCAATTAGTCCAGGCAGGGTCTTTATAAATATTGGTTTTTAATTGAATAGACCTATAATTTGTATTCCAGCTTCATACAGAGACATACATATACCTTGGAATATTTTTTCTTTAACTGTTCCCACTTTTCCAAAATGGAGTCCTTAGAATTATTACATACATACAAAATATTTTTTATTGAATAGAAATTTGAAAGCCAAAGCTCCACTTGGATTCATTCGTCAATGCAAAATAAAAATAAATCAAAGCTCAGCTATCATAGCAGTACTCATTTCAAGAAAGCCTCCTTTTAGCTTTAGGTTATATTCCTTCTTTATGCTTGTGGCACAGGAAAGTTGTCAGTTAAATTACTGGCCTCCACATTGCCTTTTCTAAATTTTTTATGACTTCATGGCTGATTTCTTGAGCAGCTAAGTCCCTCTTCCAACACAAGAAGAGAAATCTGGTGTTTTGCTTTATCGTGCATATCATTCACAGTTTATTTTTCTTCATTCAGTAGATTGCTTTAGGAAAAAAAAAAAACTTAGAGAATGCCTTTTCAGGGAAGACAATTTCTACTAACGCCTCCTCAGTTTTTCTTTTACAAGAGAGACACTAGTACTATGTCATATTTAACAAAGCACTTTGTAAGCATTCATTAATCATGTAGTGCCCCTGAGAGGCACATTATGTAAGGTTTAATCTGCTCAGCTGAGGCTGTAAGTACAAGAAACCTCTCAAAATTTTATCAGCTTTACAATAAGAAGAGAWGTATTTCAAGTACGACCAGCGCAAGCAAGCAAGCAGTTGCTCTCTGTCCTCCAGGTCCCTTCATCAACAGTAAATTTTCCCCATTGATTGTAACAGAGCTATGTTTAAGTTTGCAGAAAAGATGCACTTTTTGCTTCCAAAAGCCACTGCAGATTTTTTACACGCAACTTCTGGGTGCCCAAGGGTTGATATGCAAAGATACTGACAGCTTTCCTCACCAGCCACTTACTTCCTAACGCCACAACACACGGATGGGTTGAAGAGGAGCCTCTGAGCAGCACAGTCCTCCACAGTGCGAGCCCGGCTTGCAGCCAGCTCGAAGATCACCAGCTCAGCACCAGTGTTGCTCTGTATCCCCTTTTGTGGGTATTTCATGAGAAATAAGACCTCTGTGCAGAAGAGAGAAACAGGCCACAGGTACCCAACAGTGGGTCATCCGTGAGCTGCCTTTTTCGACACTGCCAGTACAAACCTCTCTTATAACTAACCCCCCCTAAACTCTGCAGCAACCCTCTTATTCCCCCCTTATCCTTATGCAGGATGAGCCAGTCCTGACTCTGCACCAATGTCAGTGCAAGCTTTGAAGAAAAATCTATCCTCAGGAAATGTTAAATGGGAAAAGGCGGCAGCTGTGAGCCCCAGACAAAGGCTTTGCATTGTCTGTGTCAAGTAGGGTCCAACAAAGATGTTGCATTAATTAATATTCTGTTTTAAAGAATTGTTACTTCATATATAGTGACTGAAACAGTAAAGGCAGAGAAACAGAATTCACCGAAYAATTCATAGGAAAGGTCTCCGTTGTATTTTTTGTTTTATATCTTTCTTTTAAATCTGCATTATGAGTACAGAAAACATTTTATACAATGGTACAAAAGCCTCCATAACTATTGAGAATTTGGGCATGAAAACCCCTTTCCTTTTGCTCCTTACAATCAGCAGAAAAATTCTAAATTCACAAAATCCTTGCTTCCATCACAGTCAACAGATGCTTTGAAATCACCTTGACAGAGGAATATAAATGATATTTGTGTATGAACTTGAAGGAAGTCAGTCTTTGACAGCACCTGTGGAGATGAGTCATTCGTGCCATCATGGCCACCTGCATCCACTGGTCTAAGACACACAGAGCTGTTATCAGTCTCGTCTAGACGTGGCCCTTCTTTTCCTGAGATGAATGCAGTAAATAAATAAATAAAGACAGATCACCTTTGTAACTCACAGAACTACTGAAGCCTAAAAATATTAGCATTTTCTACTACATAGGCCAGGTCTAAGCAATTTCATCAGCACATACTAATAAATGAGGGTTCAACTCTAAGTCCACAGTAAATCCAGTGGAACTACTCCACATCAAGCTAGCATCCAGCTGGATTTTTCCTTTCTGGCAAGAACTGGCTTAAGCAGAATTTTGCTCGATGGTGTCCTTCAGTATGTGTTCATCCACCAGCAGCCACTGAGGAATGAACACAAGCAGCAGTTGAGGGAGGAAGGTGAAAGTGAAGCATAGAGATAGGCTGGAACAGGTTCAGCAGTAATGGAAGCGGCGCTGCAAGGAATGGGGCAACTCATTYGCATGGACACACCGGAAAAACCAAAGAAAACTTAGAAAGTTGTCAGAGCTCCCTGCAAAGATCTCGGGTCACGCTGCAGGCAAGAGTAGGGAAGGACCCTGGGCCAGGACCGGGCACCGCCAGAGCAAAGAGCRTCAAAGTAGCAGAGCCGTGCTCAGGGGCTCATGGAGATGAAAGAGGAGAGAACTGCAGCAGCATCTGCAGTGGGGACAGGACTGCAACAGGGTGGGAAGCACTAAGGAGAAGTTACAGCCAGTTCCCTCCCTCCTTCCATACACTTAGCTAGTGTTTTCTGCCAAAAAAAAAATGAGACCCTGGCTCGAGAAAGCTATGTTTCCTAATACATACACGTGTTTCAGGATCAAGGAGTCCTTTTAGTTGTTATATTTTTCCAATCATTAATGGAAGGATACTGATCTGCCTTTTGATACAAACAGGTCAAATTTAAATCATTCCTGATTTAAAAGTGGACAACTGGCCTCATTCCGTAGTGCATATAGCTTTCTGGGAAAGAAGTTACCATTTCTAGGCTTTTTCTTCATTTCTTGTATTCCCCTCCCATCTCCCAGTTATCAATATTTCAGTTCCATTACATGAGAAGCTTTGTTGCTACTTGTGATTCCTCTATTGCCATGGATCCCTATGCAGTCTTTAAAACTTCCATTTTAACCAGTTCTCTATTTCAAAATGTCTTGCTTTGTAGAGTACAAAGCTTTTTTAAACATTCATTTTGTAGGTATGGACCTGCTTCCTGTATTGCTTTTATTATTAGCTGGTACATTCAGGCAAAAGCTGAACAATAGAATTAAGCTATCAAGAAAACAGAGCTGTATATTTAAAGCATGCTATCTGTCCTACCAGCCTTTAAAAAAACAAACAAACAAACAAAAAAAAAAAACCAAAACAAAACAACAACAACAAAAAAAAAACAAAAAAAAAACCCCCAGCAGGTTCACACTTGTGAGCTCGTTATAAGGGTTTCTGCAGCTCTCCTTCTTGAAAGGATCTATTTAAATGTTGTATGACATCTATTTTCTCTCTGGGAATATCTTTGTAGCGTTTCATCTTTCTTTGCCATCAAAAAAAGAGCTGGCTACATTGCAACCCACTGGAGAGTGCATATTCTCAGGCTCCCTGGCAGCTGCTGGCTGATTTCACATTTTCTGACATCACTGAATCTAGCACCTCTTTTTTACCATTATTCAACAAAAAGTTCAGGGAAATAGCTTAGTTTTTGCTAGGCTTCTTGAATTCTTATTGTTCATCCATCACTGCACAGATGTGTCCTAGCATGCACACAACATCAGGGAGTTGCTGGCAATTAGTAAGGGCAGGAAATGAGGACACCTGAGCTCGAATCTCAGCCCTGACAGTGGCACACAGTAGTGGCACATTCTTTGGGACAGGTCTGGGAAGTGTTTCTACATTGCCAAGGAACTAGTTGATAATTTTGTTTAAAAGAAAAAGAAAAACTATGGGAGGGGGTAGATTGCTTTAAAAAAGTCACAGGAACACTGGCAAAACATGAATCTGGAGTGTCCTCTTTTGAGAGCACATCATGTGAGGTCCTTGGGACCAGACATACCACAATGCTGACTCACAATTATGCCACCTTTTCAGAGGAAAAAAAAAAAAAAAAATGTAGCAATGTACGTAAATATCTCTGTAAATTCTAGAGGATGAGTGACTGGCATCTATTTCTTTAGCATAAACAGCATTTGCCCACATTACAGTTCAAGCTGCTTTCTTGTTTAAATAGTTTTAATAGTAGTTTAATAGTTTAAATAGTTTAAATAGTAATAAGCCTGAAACACAAGATGACTTGGGGAACAGAGGTTAACCCGAGTTTAAAGCAAGATATGATTCTTTAATGCTGGATAGTGGAGAAGTGGAGTACTTATGCCCAAATGCATAATACCAGATCACAGGGGCACAGCTACAGACACCCAGTTCAGTATGACTGAGCAAGTTCTGCACTGGGTAGAAGTACACGTCTACAGGGGCCCCAGGATTATACTGTAGAAAGCAGCTACTGCCCTTCTTCCTCCTGCTCTTTTTCTGTGTTCAGCTGGACACAGCTGTGGAGAGGAAGACTACACCCCAGGGAAGCATCTCTGAAGCTGCACAGCCTGGAGCCTGCACCCACCAGGTCATGATGACTGGCACTCTCACCCTGCTCAGAGTTCACTCCCATTCTTCACATGCTTACACCAGTGAGAATCAGAAATGTAACCCACTTGAAGCCTAAGGCATTGTGCTAGCATGAACACGGTGTGGCAGGAGAGCATGCCACGCAGGAGGGGAAGAAGATGCTGCACCTCTGCCCCGCAGGCAGCCCCCACGGTGCCTGCGGCTGCACTGCGCAGCGGGGCAAGCCCGAGGGCTCCCATGCAGCTGGGCAAGGCTGGACCCTACTTCAGATACTGGTGTCAGAGAGCCCCAACAGTGGCATCAGCCATTCATTTCCACGATCACTGTTTTTTTGTTTGAGAAACACTTTTTCTTCAAAGCACTATACAGCAAGATTTTATAAATCGGAGCTCTGGGACTAGGGGATCTCTTTGGTCATGGTAGCAGCAACAGAATACAAATGTGTCAGCTTCCCTGAAAGCAATTCAGGTACCAGCAAAGGAAAATTTCTGCTGGTGTGTCTGCTTATTTATTCCCCTTCCCCCCTCCTTTTTTTGTGTTGTTTGCATAACAGAACAGAGTGTTGTTGAACAGAATGATATTATATGATATAACGTGCTACATTAAGCAGCCTGCAAAGAAAAGCATCTTTGTTTTAAAAGATCACTTCCAAATTGTGTAAGATGGAGCAGTGGATGTGCGGGAGCAGATTAGCCACAGGGAGAGAAAACCAACCCACTTTGCTTAACTCAAATTACAAATATACCTTTCATCATTTCATCTGATGTTTGTATATATGTACACAAAAGCCTCACAGTAAACTGGCATGCAAAACCTTCTATTAAATATACCAGCACTCAGAAAATAATATTTCAGGCCATGGAACAAAGGAGGAAAAATCAGCAACTAGAATGAGGAGAAACAAGCCCAATTTCCTAAAGCCTGCCTCATTTCATCCTTCCCCGAGAGCTGCGGGGACAGACTCCATCTCCTGCTCCGCGAACCTGCTGAGCTCAGCAAGGCTGTTTGGAGAACACCACTGCCCTGATTTGGGTGGTATCAGCCACAAAGAAAATAGTTAAGTGGTGTCATGGGCACTACAATCAGGCTGGTCTGCAACAGCGAAGGGAAAACTTCCCACTACCAGCTGTCCCAATAAAAGCAGGGGTTGCCAGAAGTGAACAACCAGTTCCCAGTTGTAAAAGGCACCAAAAAAGAAGGGGATAAAGTTCAGTGAAGCTGAACTGCAAACACAGAGGAGACCCTGCAGAGTTTGTGGGTCTGCTCATGGGCAGCACCAGGGATTTGTTGTTCGTGCTCACCCTGAATTTCTCACCCCACCCCACCCCAAGAGAGTTTGCTCTTACATTATGAATTAGGGATATGTCAAAACTCCCTGTGTGTGCTGAAGGCAACCAGGCCTCCAGATAATCGACTGAGCAGTGGACTGGCACTCCTTGGAATTAATGCAGCTGAACAAGGGCTTTGTTGAAATGAGAAAGCCTAAAAGAGATTTGCTCAGATCAAGATTTAAGCTTTGTCAGACATGTTCACCATGGCTTGGAGCTGCCCAGACAAATTGCAGTCAGCAGGTAGCTGTGGTGATTAGAGAGAGGGAAGAGGGGGGGGGGAAAACCCAAAGAACAAGCAAACAAAAAACCAAACAGGAGTTTGAAAGCGACAGCCTCACGCTAAAGGCGTATTCGTACTGAGTGGCTGTGTCATGCAGCACAGGGCGCCTGTCCCCACTTTGCCCAGCCAGACCCACTGAGGCAAAACCTGGCCTTTTGCCAGGCCTTGGTGACAGAGCCTCCAAGACGCTGCCAAAGCAAGAGGAGGACGTATGGATTTCACCCACAGCCATCTCTGGTTGCAGGTCTCGCCTTTCTACCAGCCAGAAAAGGGGCTCAGTGACCCAGCTTTGCAACATTTCTGCATTTCCAGGGCATATCTTCTGTCTCAAGTGAGGATGGGTTGCAGGACACAGCCTTCATTTTAGCTTCACATCAAAAATAATACTACTGACAATTTCCCATAGGTAAGCTGAGGTCAAGAGCAAGAACACCCGTGAACACAGGAGAACCTCACACCGATCCCATGACTTTGCCCAAGTCATTTTTAGGAAATTGCTTTTCTTTGGTCTACTCCCAACAGCACTCAATTTATAACACTGATGGGTCTGATAGTGAGGTCCACAGCCGAGCTCCTGCTGAAGCCATTGCAGAGGATCCAGCCTGACGTTCCCACCAGATTTCTCCACCCCAAGGTTCATTTCAGCTGCTTCCCAGTCTGCTTCCCCCATCCTCCTGGTCTGAGCAGGCAGCAGAAATTCCCAACAGGGCAGGGAAGTGACGCAGAATGATGTGCAGCAGTCACTCCGCTACCCGTAGGTAGGCTGAGGCATCCCTTGCAAGATAACAAGCAGAACAAGAGGGGATGCCTCATTTGCCTCTGCAATATTTCAACTCACTTATTGTGATCAACCACTCTTCCGTCAGCCTTCCAAGCCGCCCGCTTGGGAGCCCAGTCACTGCCTTGCACAACAAGGCAACCCGCCCACCAGCCTGAAGAGGGCCCCTCCTAATTAGCAATGCTGGACATGGAGCACACCATACCTGTACTGGCTTAAACCTCACAAGACTACATTTTAATTATGACTGTGTTAGAACAGAATCAGTTGCCTAATCAAGCTTAAATTAAATGCATATTTAGCGATTTTCATGCTAGCATTCCCAGAAATGTGATACTTGCACAATGAATTATTTGTTTTGTATAGATCTCCAGTATTTTTTAAGAACAAAACCAGCAAATCACCACTCCAGGAAGGTAGGTAAATAAATTAACAACACTTTTCTGAATTACCATCTTCCCTACTGTCTTGGCTGCCATGCACTTAGAGCTCTCATGGTAAAATTAATAAAGAGCATACAAAACCTGTCAACCAAATTACAGTGTGCATTTCCAGTGTAAACATGGACAGAAGGATTCTTTTATTAACAAAAACTTACAGGTAATATTTACTTTGTTTGCAAGGCTGGAGCTCCAGAGGCCAACTTGCTGCAGCAGCTGCACGAGGTAGTCGAAAAATAGATATTTCCCTGTTAGTAGGTGAGTTTAAAGCTCATAAAAGCCACTGTCTAAAATGACAGAATGACAACGGTAGTAGCCAGGTATTCTGCTCAGCGCACCATAAGCTGCTTTCAAGGACGTGCCCTCATCTGTGCACTGATCAGTGCCACCAACCAGCAAAACAGTTAACCTGGAGCCCAACAAGAAGCAGGTATGTAAATCCCATTGATTTCTAGTGAATTTTAGGAAGGATCATCTGGAAATTAATCAAGTTGACCAGGAACTTTGGTTACATAGGCCCATTTGGCAAAATATCTAAGTGACTGAACAGGGCTAGAATTAAGCAAGTGTTTCAGGTTATGCATATAGATAGTGCTTTGCAAGACTGAGAATTTTACATCTCTGCAAATCTCTGCTTGTCTTTGCTCCAGCTTACCTGTCTAATAAGCCAGTATGATAGCACTTACTGGGCTGTTATGAAGCATGAATAATATTGTTTAACACTTCAGATCCCACAATAAAAAGTGATTATGAGCACAAAGTATTGCTATAACAACATAGCATATTATAGAAGTAATAAGTGTCATTAGAGTTATACACAATAATTTTATTTTAATGCTGTGTAGTTTTCTACAGAGTCCATTAATGATCAGCCATTATAGTAACAATAAATTACTTTTTACAGTACTTAAGTTTTCTATGTTATAAGCAGTAGTCAAAATTCAACAGAAGCGACAGGTTGAATTCCCAGTGACACCTGCATTTTGTACATCAGCTGCTTTTGACAAACAGCAGCACAGAAAAAGAGAAATCAATGTAGTAAAGCTTACACTGGAAATAGAATGATCTTATTTCAGTTATCCATCATAATCCTCACTGAAATCATTAAGAATGAAGGGAGCAGAGAAATCTGTAACAGGATCTTGGCAAAAGCACAAGGGGATACTTTCTCCAAGCCCTTAAAGCTATATAGCCCTTGCTGAAGCTTGATAAGGTATGTTTTAATACTTAATGTTCATGCCAATCAAATTCCATTGTCTGTGATTGAAGTCTGGGATCAAAGCTATATTTTCCCCTAATATACCAAACCATTAGTCAAAGTCCACTGCTGGAATTTTTTTAATGTTTTGAGTTAGTTTCAGATAAGAATGATTCAGATTTTGAAGATCTTCACTTCAACGAAACCCACACACGTACATGACAGATGGTGTTAGACACATAACACGTAGCCTATAGTAGTGTAGCTATATATATCTTATCTTTGCATAGTTTTATAGATAAGAATAGGTTGCATCACTTGTGTGGTTAGTCTCAAGTCTGGCAGGGGACCTGAAAACTACAGAAAACTTGGACAAACAGCTCACAAGCGTCTGGTGTCAGGAGATTCCCAGGCACCAGAGGTTTGCATCTGGCCTGCTCCCTTTATATCCCAAGCTTTTGGAAGCTGGTTTCAACCAAGACACAATGATAATTCATAGTTATAATGCAACTGCCAGCTGACAGTCTCCAAGCAAACTGGTGCAATCTGGGTTACTGCTAGAGAGGAGCTGGGATAGTGGCCTGGTTTCAGTGCCTCATTTAGATCATCCTAAAGCCCTAAACGTGCAATCTCCTGATCAACACTTATCCTTAGTTTTGACTTGAGACCCTCCAGGTCACATACAAGCTAAGCCCAGTACCTGAGACCCCAGCCCAAAGGGATGTGTGAGACAGAGTAAATAGGACATGAATTTGGATAACGGAGCAAAGATCCCACGTTCCCTGTAAATGGAAGCAGCTGAAATCACATCTTGACTCATTGTCACTGTCAATAATTAAATAATGCACATTTTTGAAGACTGACAGGCATATTTGCCTTTCAGCTTTGTCACTTGTCTGAAAAAAATTCAGTAATACTAAAAGACATTATTCCACAGAGCAGAAAGTTAGGCTATACCACCTCCCATGTGAATTTGGTTCTTCGTAATTGGATAAGCTTGGCCTGCTTTTAAGATTTCTTTAAGGTAGTTCAAAAAAACAGAAGAATATACTAGTCCTGGGTAAGTGCAGTGCTGGGGACGGGGTGCAAGAGGGTTGACTCCATTATTCACAAACTAAGAGAGGCAGAAGACAACTCATGAAAAAAGGACATTCACAAATTTAGTGCACCTAATCTTCCGGACAATTTGTAAACACCTAAAGGAAATTTGGAATTTAATATTAAATAAGATTGCTATTCCCAGAGTAAATAATAGATAAGTCTCTTAATGCATTGGAAAACCCATTCCAATCTTTTGCAGCTATGTCCTTTGATATGGGCAAACAACAAATACATTGGGACAAATCTCTCCTAGTGCACCTCTACTGGCATCAGAGATCAATGTGACCTATAGTATTTAAGTGGGGGTTACCCTAATATGAACTCTCTCATAAGCCTGATTCCAATCCATTTTTAAGGAATGCAGAGGCTGAAGCAGATGTCACTGACATTAGCATCAGGCTCGGTAACTGAGTCATTACATTTGATACAGGATCTACTTATATCCCAGCTAAGATTAACTGGAACATGTGGTTACCTGCCAGACGGATTTTGTTACACAAATAACAGTCATGCCTTCCAAACTACAGGAGTRAGATATGCCACCTCCATCATCCGTAGAAGTCAGATTGACAGCTGCAGCATTAGAACTAGCATTAAAATCAGCATTAGATGAAAGCAAAATTTAAAATGCACCTTCTTCATGTTGGAAAATGGACTCCTCTACTTGTTCTCTAACCAAAGTCTGTGCACAGCAGTATTTGAGAGATATCTGCCATTTGCCTGTCCAAGGGGAGTTCATTTTAGTGCTAGTGGTATACTGCTATATTGCTGTAGACTAGAGGTGCTTCATACTAGTAGAACAAAGATTTCTCTTGATTGAAGTTACTCCCCTAATCAGCATGTTTTCCCCACAAATATTGAGTGCAGGCTACTCTATTACTTTTGTTTCTTCCTGTCTTCGTTCCTGCAGTCTCAACTCCTGCAGCTTGTACAGGTTGATTCAGTGAGCAAGTTCCAGAATTGGAACTTGACCAGCACAGCTGCACCAGCTAAGGCCAGTGCACCAAAAATCATTTGTGCATTGTCTTCAAGTGAATTCAATGTGCAGCTTTGCAGGTATAGAGCCACTCCTGGGAACATGGTTTGAATAGTAGAGAAGCATTCCCATTTTGGTAAAGTACTCCTACCTACACATGGCCTTGCAATATAAAAATACTTAGAAGGAAAACTGTTGCTAGATATAATGAAGCTTCAGGGGATTTAATTTAAATATGTAAAAAAGCAGTCTGAATATCAGACTAAAATATCTAGTAGGAAGTAGGGTATGTTCACTATTGAGACTTTCTTTAGTAAACGTGCATGTGTGTGTCAGACACACACACATTATTGAGCAACCATGCGGAGAAATTGCCATGAATATTTACCAATATTTGTCTGGACTAAAGGATCAGATCTTGTCCATACAATACAATCACACTCTTCAAATATTGGAAAAGTAGAAAAGTTTCTAGAGGTGTTAAAACAAGGCTGGATAGGATGTTGCTAAATACATGGAGCTATTCTACAATCAACTCAACCTAGACCACAGCTTCCATTCCCAGGCAGCATTTTGGCAGACAGATTAGCTGTCAGTGGCCTGAGCTAGAGCTTTACTCTACCCTGCATGTCCATACATCTTAGCAAGATCCTTATGAAAGGCTCTTTCAACTTTACCTACGCAACGCTGTTCGTTATGTACCTGCATCCCCATGAAACCACACTGTACTGGTGAATCATTTTGTTGGACTGCTAAGACCCARGCAGTCACATCCCATGATAGAAGGTGATGCAAGTCACTTGGCAATGAACCTAATCTCCTTACTGCTGAAGGGATGGAGGGAGTAAAGCACTGAAGCTTTTGAAATGTAATCAAAACCATGTGTTATCTTCCAAATGACTGCATGATCTTAGAATGGTTCTGGGAGCATTTAAAATAAGCTATGCCCCATAAAAACAAGACCACAAAGTACAACAAACTTGAAAAATATTAATGAGGTACTGCCTAATTAAAAATTAATTTGTCTGGATTAATTAGTGGACTGTTAGCTATTTGTTTGTAAAGCTTTGTAGATATAAGACGTCTTCAGTGCTGAGTACGTTTCATTCAGTTACTACCGAGACTAATCCCAAAATGCTTAACCAGGACTCGAGCTCAACAGGCACGTATGGTTATATAAAAATYTCCTTTTAAATTTCCTTGAAAGAAAAATGAGTTTCTAGCTGGGAAGAGGCCTCAGATAATGGCCAAATGCTGAAAAATCTGAAGGAAGAAATCCTGTAAATTCACTATATATATAATGTGCATATTTGCATTTTAAACCAAATTTGTGATTTCCTTAGAGTATCTAATGCTGCGAACACAAAAATTGTATGTAATCCAAAAGCATTCAACAATTTTGAATGGCTTTCTCAACACGTACTGAAAGACATTGCTGAAGGATGCATGCCAGGACCACAGAGCRCTGGACAGAGATTTATTTGTTGTGCATATGGCTTCTCTCATACAGCACTTTGGGTTAGATATTAGTATAAGGAGCATAGAAAGGGACTGTCATATGTTAGAGCCTGCGCAAAAAGCAATATCACATCTCTCCGTAAATCTAATTATCTGACTGGGCTTCCCAAAGAGGACTCCAAATTTTATTGCATTAAAGAAAAGGCACGATTGCCACCGCTGCTACTATTGCAATGCTATTTTTGAGCAGACAGGCATGACATGGAGATCACCCCTGAATGCTATCATTCTCATTGCTTTAGTCCAGGCTGTTTCAATAACACCAGAAAATGTTTTATTCATATTCATAATAAAGCTTTAGAAGAATGCACATTTCACTTGTGTTACTCTCCAAGTGACTGTACTAAGTATCCTAGTTTTCAATGACAGCCCAATTGGTAGAGCCTGAATTGGAGGAAACAAGCCCAGAAGGGTTTCCAATCAAAGGACTCAGTCTTACAGGGGAACGACCTCCATCAATATACTCTTAATTTGCGTTCTTTTATGACTAAGACAACACAGGGGCTTAATTTGACCCCAGTGAAGCAACTTCCCAACACAAGAGGCAAAAAAGCAACTGTAATTCTCTGCCTTGAAACTCCCTAAGCGCAGGACTACTCTCACAGCACAGAGGAAGACGAATATGCTTTAGGTGCTACTGTGCTTCAGAAGTCCCAGAGCTGCTACAACAGCCTCTCTGGGATTCTTTGCATGAGGAAAAGAGATCAACACTTCATTATTCTTCTGGATTACATTGACACTTGGCAAGCTAAAAACTTAGCAAGGTTAGTCCAAACTGTTCTGTGCAGGATGCAAAAATAGTAACCAAAGGTTTGATTGTCTAATCGAATGAGTGAGCGTGAGTGGATGGTTGCAGCCTACCCTACAGGCAATAATTCAGACTATCCAACATGCTTTTCAGATTTTGAGGTTGTGAAATACATACAGAAACACTTGCAAACAAATGCTAACATGGTCCCCAGTACATTTGTAAAAGGCACCATAAGGCATTCACAACAACCGAGATTGGTCACAAAGAACTTCTTTTCCTCATCATATAGTCCAGTGGAAGAGTGCTTAATTTCACCTATAAGTTAGATGAACCTGAGTAGCAGCCCAGCATGCCAGGGATATGTCCAGTGGGACAAGGAGGAATTAAGTTCAAAATATCTCCTCTACATAGCTCATCAACAGAGCATGATCAGTCTAGGAGGAAAATCCAGACGTAATTCTAGGTTAGGTACCTCTGATCTGGTTCAACACGTGCAATTGAAATATGCACCACAATATGTCTAGTTTTGCTAATCTTACAGATACTATCTCCATTCTGATCACCATTCTGAGGGTCAAATTTGGTCCTCCAAGGAAATCAGTGTGCCTACTGCACAGGAATATGGACCATGCTGGAAAGATCACTCCCACCTCCCGCACCCCTAGGCACTGAACAGATAAATCCAGAACTTTCTGCTTCCCAGTGATCTGTTGTTTTTCATCCCAAGAAAGCCATAAGCATAGCAATTGTTCATCTCAATTTGCTTACAGACTGGTAGCTTTCCTTTCCATTGCATTTAATGTTAAATGTTTCAAAGGTTTCTAGGAAAAGAAGATGTCAACGTCCTATCAAATGTTCAGAACCATGCACTCTTTGCCCCAAATATTCATCTTTTGCTCATTCAGGTTTTCTTTATCAGTCCCAAATGAAGTCTTACAAACTTTGAAAATACTGCTCCTTTAGCCCAGGACAGCTTGTCAGACTCCTGTCCATCCCTTTAGAGATATTTCTAAAAAGAAGCATCTTAGGCACAAAGGAACACACCATCTAGCTACACTTAGATTCTCCACCCAGTTCCTAAGAAATTCCTGTACACCACCCCCTGCCTTCCAGTCATTTCAACAAGCCCTTTTATTTGATTTTCAGGGAGAAGCTRGGACATGAGCTAATCAATATTATGCTCAAGGTAAAAGTGTCAGAGTCCTAATCTATATAACCTACTGAAAACAGCACGGACACTTCCCAACATTGATGGCAGTGAGCTGTTTGGATGTCACATGAGAGTAGTTGAGGAAAAAAAACCCAACCCACAAATGAACAAACCTTAACATTAAGGCTCTCTCCTGTGACAAGGCAACTATCTCTGAATATGAAGCCTGGCCATCACCCAAAGAAAAGCTTTGTGTCACCAGGGTTACAGAGGGTGTTAGAAGCTGTCCTGCAATGGACAACTTTTCCAGGAAAGTTCAAGCACCCTTTAGGTAGAAAACATCTTCTCCACACATTTCCTCCATTAGTCTTAAACCAACAACAGCCGGAAATCCCATGATGGCCTCTCATGGCATAAGGCTGATAACCTACTGTAACCTCAGTCTTGCCCTTAAAGCAGTGTTCACAACTTCCCAAAATAGAGCATGTGAGCAGATGTTTGAGAGAAAAAGAAAGCAAACATCTGTCCTGTTAGAAATGTAAATCCTCCACACCCACCCCCTGCCACTCTGCAGCTTGGCACCAACYCACCCACAACTCCTGCAGCACGTGGGCAGACGGACACAAGGAACAGCCCGATCCCCACATTACAGCAATCAGCTCCACACTGGATTTTGGGTAATGCATAGCATTAGCCACAGCCCAGTATCACTAATGCAAACCCAGGCTGGCATCCATAGTATAGGATCTAAGCAAACAGGCTTGGGGTTAGTTGGATGTCCTAGCAACGTTTACCAAAAGGAGTTTTGCAAGTAAAAGGAGATAAGCTGCTTGATCGTATGATGCCACATGCACATGTGAACCATGCGCGTACATGTGATTCTGCTCAGTTGCTTGTGACGTGCAATAAAGCAGAACAAGTGCCAGAAGTCATGGGAGTGCCAGAAGGAAAATCCTAGCTGTTACTTTAATTGAAAGTGTGCTTGTTTGCTATGTTCTCTGCTGGCAGCGCGAGCATTTTAAATAAAACATGACCAGTAATTTATTTAGCAAGCAAGTCTTTGAAAAGTTCTTTTGCACAGCTCTTACTAATTTATGCCACACAAGACTAACCCTCCTTTCGCTCCACATGTCCATGTGCTTGAAGTGACTTGGGGCGAGATCCACGTCAAATATTGCTCTAAAATATAACATTTGGGCACCTTTCTAGTTCTGTTCCAGCCACTTGCCTGCCTCAAAGAGCTTCAGGAAAAGTACAATCCAGCCAAGGATTCACCCCCTTGTTGCCAAGATTCAGTCTGATTCTTATCCCAGCCAGTGCTTTTTCTTCAGGAATATACATTATTCATTCTATATATTATGGTGCTGATCAAGTGACTGTAGTGCATAGACACCTCTACGCAATCAGTACAGCTCCAGCTGTACATCTGAAATAAGGTGAAAGATTTTATGCTGTATACATGAAGTATTTACACGTGCACAGACACAAAGTAGATGCCAGTATCAGATAACCCACCACATTAAAGGACAGAGTTCCTGTGGCTACTTGGAAACATTCCTGTGAAGTTTAGCCACAGCTCTGCGGGTGGGTTTGCACTGCCAGAGTGGTTTAAAGTAGATATTGAATCTCAGTTTCAGTCGCTCCCTCTTCCCCACACGTGGGGAAGCATGTGCATATTTGTGTGTACACAAACAATTTTATATATGTGTGTGTACATACATGTACATATGTATAAAATATGTTCATACAAGACAAGTATACACACACAAAATGTTTGTATACACATAAAAGTTCCTTTCCCTGAAAAAAACTCACAAAACTGTGAGGAATAAAAAAAAAAAAAAAAAAAAAAAAAAAAAAAAAAAAAAAAAAAAAAAAAGCCACAACATTTTGTAAGTCCAAAGTAGTCAGTTTATGCTTCATCAAAATGGCACCAACTTCCGAGATAATGACCACAACTGATCAGCAATTTCTTTGGCATTTACAGCCTGGCTCATCTTCCATTTTTATTTTCTATCCTGCCTATATTAGTATCTAAACATATCCAGCCTCTCTTACGCTGAGGAGGAACCTTAATATTTTGAAAAATTTATGATAATTTTATGCAATAATAGGGTTAAGTCATTACAACTTAACCTTACGGAAGCTTAAGAGATGCACGCTTTATTTGTGTACCCTCAAGCCTTGGTATAACAGCAATAGCTGTTTACAGCTTCAGAAAGTTCATTTTAATCACAGTAGTTTTTCAGCTATTTAGTAGAACTTCAGGAACTTCATGCTTTCTTTGACCAAATTCTCAAGTTTGGTCAGCTACAAGTGTCAAAGGGACGATAAAAGTATGTGTGTGTGCATGTGTATATATACATGCACACATACATATGTATATATTTTATATACTATAAGATACTGTATTTGTTTATATAGTTATTATACAGTAATATTTATAAACTGTATCTCACTTTTTGTAGCATTTCCTTTAAAGATCGCATTTTGGGAATGTATAAGAGCCGGTTATTTGAATTTGTGTTTATTCTAGCATATTTAATAGAAATCTTAGGAACAGGTTGTAAATAAATTGCAAATAGCAATTTATAAATTTATGAACAATAATATGGTTGAAAGTTAGAACTGCCACCGAGAAGAGGTCTTCAAGATTTGGACTCACCTCCCACCTCTCATGTCAGTGCAGACCATGGTATTCATGTCAAGAAAAGCAACTTTCTAAATACTTACGTTTTAGGCAGAGTTCAAATTGGGTAGAGAATTGTAAAGACTTGAACAAAAAGAAATCCATTGAGCCCTAAGTCTTATTGCAAGTAGACCATCTCTCATATACAACTTCCTATTTTGTTGGGAAAAGTCAGTTTGTTTAAGCCAATTTCAAAGGAGTATGTACCTCATTGAAATGCTTTTTCTTCTATAAACACTCTAAACTTTTCAAGCTTCATGTAAAAGGTGCATAGTTATGAACACTGCATTTATTCTTAACCATGCTCTTTCTGATACTTCTCTTATGTGAACAGAGAGGCAGTTTGTGTACAAATACAGCACAGCTGATTGCTGCTACAAGTCATTTCAGTATAAGGTAGTTTAACTGGAGGAAAATCAGTTCTGGGGATGTTCAAGCAAACCATCAAATCCAGAAAGACCAGCTGGTGAGAACAGCACATGAATGCCTTCTTGAATATTATCGAAGTTTAAAATTATCATTAAGAAATAAATTATATTTAAAAAACAATTTGATAGCCAAAGACAGTATGGGTTTTCAGAATCATGTAAATGAAGATCTCACTCAAATCAAGTCTTGATGAAACAAAGAGGCAATTTTAGGACCTAAACCGACTAAGAGGAAGCTTAGTTCTCACTGCAGGGATGTCTCTGAGTTTCCCACTGCACAAATAAAGGCTGTACAGCCGCCTAGCTGAGAATGCATAACACAGGACAGCTCTTCACGAACAGGACCTGCTAACAAGCCAGCTCAAACAGGTGCTTAACTACCAAAAGCACAACAACAGCTYCACCTGAATTAAGCCTGTTCTTGGAAAGCTTTGCTCATCTCCTTCCATATGAGGATGCATTAAGCCCCTCTCACTCTGCAGCACTCACTGGACAACACCTACATGTATCCTATAGCTCACCAGCTCTGACCACACTCCCAGTTCTCACAATTTGAGTCTGTGCTACAGCTACATCATTTCCAAACAGGATAGGCAGCACTGAGCCATGGTGAAATATATTTTCAGCCAGCTGCACTTGATTATTAGCCTGGGTGTCAATGTGAAACATTATTTCTCCTAAAAAATCTTTATTAGCAAACACAAGTATACTAAATATTTAAGGCAGGGTTACATGATCTATTGCTTAATGTAAAGTGCAAAGAGAAAGCAGTACACTAATCTATTGAACATACAGCTTGGTTCAGCTTAAAGGATCATTGAGTAACAATCAAGATAAGCAGTGCTGGGCACTGGTTATTCCACAGCACAGCAGAGATCATATTTAGCAATAATGAAACAACAAGGAGGCCCATCACTTTTGTGGCTTCAATTTTATTGTCTTCAATAGCTATTTACAGGGTAGTGGTTGTGGAGAACAGGGTTCAGCTGTACTTGAAAGAAGTTGTGCAAAGCCTGGTTTAGGAAAGATTAAATCTCATTGTAATCTCCTCAGCCTAGCCAGGTGCAACTCCACTGAAGTCTTTAAAGCTGTGTAGCATAAAACTAGCAAAGAGATCAGCAGTAAGGACCACATTTAGAAATTATAATGGAAAAAGCAAGTAAGAAAAACATCATCCATCTCTTTTGAAGAATCTGTTTGTAAAATCAGGTGGTTTTTACACCATAAAACAAGTAGTTATCAACTCAAAACTCTATATTTAAAATGCAGTGTTATTTTAGACATCCTTTGTTTGTGAAGTCGGTGGGGATGGAATAAGAAGGGAGAAATTCGTGGATCTGTACCTCCCCCAGACATTTGAGTGCCCAAAATATACACTACTTTCTGTTATTTGATTCCATGGCAGCAAACGTTCCTTTTCCACAGCTACTGTGTTCACAGGCAGCAAAATCCCTTGGTTCCCTGCAAGCATCCAGCCCCCACCATTGTACCACTGATACCCAGAAAATAAACCTACTTCATTGTGCCCATATTGATTTTGTAGAGCTAGAACATCTTTGGAAAACAGAGTCTACCACTCGAATAAAGATGATCTGATTAACTCCGCAATTGTACTTATTGCTACTAGACCCCTTTTTCCTTCTTAACGGGATTATTGATTTAGAGTTTATAGCAACTTAAATGTAACAAGAAGACATGCTGTGCACAGAGATAAAGCAAAGAAAGAAAGATTCACTTTTAACAAGGAGGACAAAGTAATACTTCTCTGAGCATATAAGTGAAGATAGCACAGCTGTTAAAATAATTGATTTGTCAAGTATCTTCTTGTAAAACCCAGGGATGCATATACTTGGTGGTGGTCCAAGGGACAGGCTGTAGCTTTCACCTGATACAGCAGCATCTCCCTCCCTGAACATGCTTCTGTCTTCCCCGAGATGGGTGGCTAGTGCTGGTTAGATGCAGCCATAGAAAGAGGCCTGGCAGGGAGGAAGGATGCAAGAACTGCCCATGGACGAAGGGTGAGGGCCTTAGTTTGGACAGCAGAGTCCCCCCTGATTTACACCAGCACAGGGAAAACAGGCCAGTCACCTTCCCTATCCCATAAATGAGATTTGTAGAAAATCTGAGACTTAACAAATAAATGCATATGTAAGAAAAACACACCATATTTAGCAGTCAACGTTATTATTATTGACCCCTGAAGTTTTATTTTTTAAATAAATACACACAATAGCACTTTAACACAACTGCCTCTGGAGTAAGGGACAACAACCAGATAGTACACATTGTGGGGGTAGGAAATGCAGCAGAAAACCACAAGTTGTCCTCCCTGGTGGAGATACTCTGCAGAATAGTTACTCTACATAGAACTTGCATTGTTCTGCAGAGCAAAAGTCCAGGCTCGTCCTTCAAGGAAAAAGAAAAAAACTGCACTGCACTACTGCTGCGATACATGGAGAAAGGGAAAAAAAAAAAAAAAAAAAAAAGAAAAAAAAAAAAAAAAAAAACAAACACAAAAAAAACACACCACAAAAAACACCACACAACCAAAAAAAAAAGGAAAAACTTGGAAATTATGCATTTACTCTAAAAAAATATCAGTCTCCAGTCCAATTCTACAGTTAAGGACATGCTGAAGTGTTTCCCTGAATTAGGTTGGGGCTATTTACTACAGATTCAAAGTAATCCTTCTATTTCAACTCCCACGGAAGACAAAGTTAACATGTACATCACGAGAGTTTAAAAAAAAATGGATAGAAAAGTTCAGAGACATATTAAAGAGGAATTCAATGCTAAAACCTGAGCTTGCTGCAGAAGTCTCAACAGAATGTTAATGTCAAGAACTACCTATTTGTAGGGAAACAGTACACACTCTACTGAACAGCCTAAGAGATCCAACCCATAAATAAAGGGGAAAAAAAGAATAAAAGAGAGAAAGTAAAAGTGAACAGGTATTGATCAGCTCTAGGGGAAGTGCTGGGAGGAAAGACCTCACACACAAATTAGGCAGCTGAAGACTACTGGGATTTCAATTTTAAGATATTTATTGTACCACTTTGTAGTTTCAATTAAAGTCCATGTTAAATGAATTAATAGCGGGGGAAGTGACAGATCTCCAAAAGTAGATGTCTACAGGGAAGTATCAGCAAACGACTGTATGTTCCACATGGATTCATACCAGGCCTGGCATACTCACCACTGTCATTTATGATATTGAAATAAATATATATTCTACTAGCAGTGAACTTACAGACTACTCAAAGGACAACACAGTAGTAAAAGATGGAAAGAGGCCAATAGAGCGGCCTGGATGATTTAATAGATTGGGCTCTTTCCAACAAAATAGGCTTCAACAGAGCCAAGACACAAAGCTCTAAGTCTAGGAACAACAAGCATTCAGCATGAGAAACTGCATCCTAGAAAGCAGACTGAATAAAGGATTTGGACAACATAAAAACCAAGCAATTTGTTAGGCATTCCCAGTGGCAAAGCTATCTAATATCATCCCTGAATATATGAATCCAAGAACAGCATCTGGGAGCAGAGATGATATTTGACTTCTTTTCAGGGCATTGCCAATAACCAATTCCTGCTTCAGACCTGATGTTGAAGAAGGACTCATGGTAGCAGAGAAAAAAGCCACAGAAGTGTTAAGGGCTGCAAGAAATACCCAAAATTGCTCCTAGTTTATGCAACAGACAGAAGATGGCCACAGTTGACTTGCAAGGAAGGAAGGTGCCTAAGAGATAAGCAGGACAAGGACCAACGAGTGAAACCTGAAGCGAGACAAAATCAAATTAGGAAAAAAAGCATAAAAGCATAAAAAAAAAAAAGCATAAAAAAGCGTGTCTTAACCCTGAGAGAATTGACTGGAACACACTGCAAAGGGAAATGTGGATTCAGTGCCTGCTGACATCTTCAGACCGCTTTCTAGGGAATCCGTTTTATAGAGCAGATTACAGGCTCAGTAGAGAAATAACTGGGACCTGTGAGGGTCTACAGAGCTTGTTACTTGGAAGACGTTTGAAGCTGAGAATTGCAATTTACTTTTCCTTGGTAACTGTTGGGAATAAGGAGTTCTTATATTCCTGTGTTACAGTTTTCAGGAGTACACAGTGTGCAATAAGGAACGTAGCCCTTCAAACCCCTTCCTCTGCCTATAATGGCTCAAATCCACTCCACCTAATGTTAGGCGCCTTCTGTATCAATGAAGTGAAGAACATACTCAGAACTGCCAGTCTCGGGAAAAGAAAGTCATTTCCAAATAACAGCTCAAATCTTAAAGGCATCGTCAGCACATGTCTCTCTTCCACCCGTTAAGGAGAGTTTCTGTGATGACTACATTATTAACTTAGATCCCTTAAGAAGAACTGGTTCTAATGCTAACTACCTGCAGGGGACTAAAAGGATGCTTCACCATGCCCCAGGCCACTGGGCCATACCTGGGCCAGGCTGGTGACCTCACTAAGATTTTTGTAGCTGCAACTTTCTTCTAAACCTTCTTTTAACTGAAGTCAAATACTTCAGTTTCATTTTTAACCTGTGTGTAATGACATTTTTTCCTCCATGGTGTGCCCCTCTGCATTATTAATTTCAACACAAGACAGTGTCTGCTATTAAAAATTTCATAATAAATATTATTGCCAAGTGCTGATGAGCAGATGTTAAGCAGCATTTAAAGATTACAGGACCAAGGTAGGTCAAGTTATTTTAGTTCTCTCTGGGATCTAGAAAGCTCTTTTAAGCTGATTTTATGACGAACCTGATTGCCTGCTTTCATTACTAGAAATTCCCCATATCTAATCCCCTTGTTTCATGTAGCAGAGCATGCTGAGTGACACAAGTGTTTCTCTTCGTTCAGTTTAATCAACCAGCTGCAGTTGCATTCAATCACCTTTACTGGAGAATAAGCCTTCACTCACTAGGGCTTCATCTAGAGAATAAATTGGCATGCACAAGGAGACCAGGACTGCCGACGATTGTACCACAATGTTGATTCAGACCTACAATAATAGTCTGTTTGCATCAGTGACCCAGGATACACGTAAACAGTTTGTGTAAGTCCAAAAATAATGGGCAATAATGCGAACTAATTCAGCTTGAAGCTGAACGGAGCAGTACGCTATCTGAATGCCAGTTTTTTTGGTGGAGCATCTGATTAAAGCTCGTAAGAACTCACTTCAGCTTTATGAGCCTGTTTGTCCTGTCAATAGTCAGAGGGCAGAGAGGGGGCACCATCTAAAGGACGACTGAGCAAAGCAGCCAGCAAACTCGCTGGGTATAGCTCTCTGGAGGATGCCCAAAACACACATCCGTCCTGTTTGGAAGTTAATTTTTGTGACCTGCACCAAAAAAATCAGTTTCAGGGTGGACTGCATGTCCATGTCTTGAGCATGTCCTGTTCAAGGACTCTTACTGACTTCCTCCTTGTTACTGTTAGTCTGTGTGTAACTTCCTCCCAGTTCAAGTTCTTACGACCTGCTGTGGTTAAAGACTATAATGATACAACTAGCTTAAATAGTGAGGGAAGCAAAAAGCAGAAACAGGTACCACTATCATGATTTTTGTACCAGTAGGAAGTGTTGGGGTAACAAAGTCTTCCAGGAGGCACAAAACCTTTGGAAAGACAAATCCAAAGGAACTGTCACACCGAGATTTGGAAACCTCACCCAATTGCTCTAATGGAAACAATCAATAGTCACAATGAAGTTTCCTTTCTCCCATCCTCTGTGTGTTTTAGAGGAAGACAGACATCAAACCCAAATTGTTTGCATTAAAGTACAACCTCTGCAACAATTATGACAGCAAAATATAGAGCAAACTAGAGCTTAATGGCTCTATTCAAGTACTTTTTTATGTCTTAAGGGTCTGTTTCAGAAACACAGCAGAACTCAGAGGCATGGGCTTTGATTTCTTTCCCCCACCCTTCCAATTCAGAAAGTAATTTAAATTCCAGGAATGCTAAATTGACCTTGCATTCTCCCCTGCTTGCCTGCTAATTAGAGTTTAACAAGTGGTGCTTCCAGCCCTTCATAGCATATCCAGAACAGAAAGTGATGCAAATGTGAACTGATAGGATCAGAGCGCTTTACCCTACCATCAATTTCTACATAAATCCAGATGGGACATCAACAGGAATTTTGCAGACAGGGGATGGCCTGAAGCCAAGATTAAAGCAGCACTAATAAATCTTACTGTGGTCATGTTGTTCTGTTACACTTCCATCCTTTTTGAGGTTTAAAATATTACAGCAATTCCCATCTGGGGCAAGGCCCAGAATGTAATTTCTCTTCTAATGCTTTCTGCTGACAAGACTGTCAACAGGCAAGTTTCAGTCAGTGAAACCAACATAGCTTCAGTGAGACAGGAACATTTACATCTTCAGAGATAAACTATGCGTTAGCAAATACAATATACCTTAGCATAGCTCTTAATTAAATCAACTTGCAGTTGTCACTTAGGCATTGATAATGCAACATATTACAGTGATTTTTCTAGGAAGAAAGGGAAGCTCTCTAAAAATCCCCCACCAGTCTTGATTTTCTGCTCCAGCTGGATTTTCAAAGTCATGTTTGGAATTCACCCACCTTGTTATACAATATCCATGTAGACTGTTCTTAGAGGTTTAATCTTTGATTAAATGAAGATTTATGGGGTTTTGTTTTGAATTTGTAATTTTCAAAGCCAAAAAGCATACAGAAATGCTTTAATAATGTCTGAAATGCTGCTCAGAATACAGTCAAATAACAAAGAGCTCATGTAACTAGATTTGTGCCATGCACTATTATAACAGCATTGCTAATCCAAGAAGATGCAGAGGTATCAAAGGGACACTGAGGAATTGCCATAGCAATGCTTCAGAATCAAGTAGTGTCTGTCAGCTCTTCGAGACACACAATTTATACACAATTGTCACCAACAGCCTTTTACGCTTAGAAGGGAAAGGAGAAGGCAGTGCTGTAGAACAGTTTTGTGGGAGTTTTTCCCCCCATATCAACCAGCCCTTATCGGAAGTTAAAAAAAACTGGACTGCAATATGTTGCATGTTGCATAGTCTCCAGTGAACAGGGGCCCTATATCCAAAGTCCACTAAAGCTGATGGATGGTTCCCAAACCTTTAGCAGATTCCTGATCAGCCCGTCATACAGTCAATTCCCTGCCTTTCTGAACTGTAGCATACACCTTCTGCTAGTTCCAGCTGTTTTTTAGTAGTGAAGAATCATTTCTCAATACCACTAAAAAAATAAAAATAGCTGAAGAGTCTTTATTGCTAACATAGTCCCAGAAGTGCACAAGAACCATTTGCAAGTCTGACATGGGTTTCTACAGCAACCCGTTTTCACCTTGGCATTTAATTCAAACTGCTCTAGAGCACTCCTCACTGCTTCTGGAAAAAGAAATGACTGTATTTCCAGTAATGAAAAGGGATTTGATACACACACCCCCCACAGGACAGTAGGATGAAAATGAGCATATCTGAAGGCAGTCAGTGCAGTCCAGCCTCCCGAAATACAAACTTGACTTCTAGGCAAAGTCCGAGGGGAAGATGGTTCTTTCCATATCCGCAATGATCACAACAAACAGACGTTATTTCCAACTTCTACTGCTGAATTCAGAGACAACTTTCCCCTTACCACACATATTGCGATGGTCACAGTTTCCTTCCACTTCTCCCCTCAAGTGTTTTATGCTGTTTCACCCTCGTCCCCCTCCTCCTTCAAGTGCAAGAAGTCTGCTACGATGAACCGGGAAAAATAACTACATAAAGAGAACTGCCACTTCTTAAACCGATGAATGCCATTGAAATTTGCATCCTTCAACTGAAAAACAAGTATATGAATGACCAGCTTTTGAATTCAAGCACTGAATGGAAAACCAGGACCCAATCCAAGACATGTTAGTAAGATTCTGCTATTACTTATTACAATGAAGGTAGATAATTTTTATTTACACAATATTTTTTACACAACACAACCACCAAAGAGGTTGCCCCAATATTTACTAAGCAAATGCCAAGCATCATCCAGTTTCCCACAGAAACAATCAAGGAAGGAAGCAAAGTTAATATTTTAATTAAAACAATAAATCAACCACCTTCTTTTGTTTTCTGAAATGGCTTGATATAAATTCTCATTTACAATATTTTTGCCATATCAGAAAAGGGACCTGCTCATTTGGCAGGGATATTTATGGTGCTCAGCAAATGCTAGCACATTCCCCCCTTTAACACATGTAACCCATCTCTAAAGACTCATCTTCTCACTGTGTCCTCAAAATTACTGAGTGGAAATTAAAAAAAAAATAAAATAAGGACATAACAGACTCCAGTGATTCAGAGTAACCCGCTCCAGCTTGTGATTTTAAAAATAGCTTTAAAGTCACACCAGATATTTTTGTTTAATTTTTACCAGCATGCTCAGACTTGTCTCAAACAGTTTCTTGTTCTTCTCCCATTCAAGTCTATGGTAATTTTGCCTTCAGTGTAATCAGAAGAGGAAATTCAGTCATATTAATTTCTCCAGGGTAAAGTAACCAGAAAGGCATTAAAAAGCATAGCCTAGTGCAGGCACCACTACACACGTTTGTAAAGTCACTTTACAGTGATCCTTTTTCAAACTCTGCCCATTGTGCAGTACAGAACAGATCTCACAAAATTTCTGGGACCTAAACACCACCACATGCCAATTGAGCTCACAGATTTGCTCAGGATCAGAAGATTAAAATCATGGCTACAGCCCTCAGCAGGTCATCCTTGCAGCATCCTGTATCTTCATCACCCTGAAAACCCCAGCCCCAGTCTCCAGAAGTGATCTGCTAACATCTTACCCCTGAATCATCAGATGGCAACCTGAGGTCTAAGAATCATATATCAGCCCCTTCCACTTCCCAAGGGTTGTAAAGTTTGGCCCTTGAATGTTTGCACAGGTGTCATGCTGTCACCTGCAGTCAGCCCCACTCACATCAACGGAGCTATGCTTGATTTGAACTGACGCAGCTGAAGAAGCCTGTACTCTTCAATGGGTTGCTCCGTTTTGTACATCCTACTTCCACTTGTGCGCACAAAGCCCTGCCGGCCTTCAGGCAATTCCCAGAACAAATAGGCTGGTTTCTATTTTCAGCAGGAGCCACTGTCATTGCTTGGACTCATTCAAGGCAATATTTTTCTTATGTTTTTTCCAAATCCCAAGCGTAGGGAAAAATGTAACTCTCTATGTAACTCTCTCCTCTATGTAACTTGTTCAAACCGATGTGCCAGGTCTTAAATTAACAAGCGATAGCTGCGTTCTGTCCCAAATACTTTGTTTAAAGCTCTTCCACGCTGACCTGTGCAGTCAGTGGTGCCTGAGTAACCATAGCAGCATATCTGAAGAATGCCAAATACTTGTGAAGAGACACACAAAAATTCAAGAGGTGGAACGCACAAAGCGTGGATCTCGGTAAAAAGCAGAACAGCCACTAGAAAAAGCACCAGAGCTGCTGATGAACGTGAGAGCGGAGTTAGATCTGCTGTTTACCGAGACCAAAATGAGAGTCACAATGGGTGAGCAAGAGTGCTAGTACAGCCTCAGAATTAAGATGACAGCACAGATATATACAAGGAAAACTGGCGACCAAACCAGCTCTGGAAGCCCCCTGAATTGTCTGGATATCCGTGGCCACCATAGTTACCCAACTAGCAAGTTCTGATCACTTCCTTGCAAAAGCCTTGTAGGTGCTCGTTTTCCACTTGACAAGAGCCCCCCAACAGGCCAGAAGTCCGAAGCACATATTGACAGCTGTTTTCTAGTTACATTAAATTATACTTGATGCAGAGAGGTATTTACCTACTGCAATTATCCATGGAGCTGGAAGTAGCTCCAAGACCTTAGAAGCCTTGAAAAAAGCTAATTAATGCACTGCCATAAACAATTTGATCTCTTAGGAGGATATGTACTCTCTGCACAGTAAGTAACAGCTTTCTTTAATGGAAAAAAGGATGATTTGCCAATGCATACCTGTATTTTATTATAGGTGTTTATCAACCATTTATAATTTGCCRTAAAGAAAGCAGAAAAGGAAAAGAGAAACCTTAGCCCAAAACACAGCACATTCCTGTGAGCTACACCATCCCTGGAAAGCAAATCTAGGTTGTCCTGTTTTGTCAGACACAAATATCTCCCACAGGGAAATCTCACATGAAATTAAGAGTCAGTGCAGATCATTTCTCCCAGACCCTTTTGCAGTTGCAGAGATGGAAGAAGGCTGCACAGGACAATCTCTTCCCAGCACTGCGCCAGAGAGGAAGCAACTGCCTGCTGTGTGCCCTCTGAAATGGGAGGAAAACCAATTGCTTCCTGTTGCAGAAAAAATAGCTGTGTCTGGGACCACAGCACGATGGCATGGCAGGCTTCCCACTGCAAATCAGCAGTGAACACCAAGTATAATTAAAAAAAAAGGAAAGTTATAAATCACCTGCTTAGTTAGTGTTGTTACCCAGGAGGTTTTAGCATACTCTTTTTAACACATGAGTTTGCTCTTTTAGTAGGTTTCCTTTTGTCCAGTGAGGTCAGGAGAGCAATCTTTTGTTGTGGAGGTAAGCCTAAGTGACCAACTCTGTTGCAGTAGCATAAGGATTTTAAGTTACTCGTAAGCTGGTTTAAGTGTTTTGAAAAATACAAAGTAAAAGAGCGTCTAGTACCTTAAAAACCACCTAAACCCTCCTAAGAAAGAGTCATTCAGTTACCTTTCTGAATCCTCATTCTTAATAAGCACTCCAGAACCACTGGTGGGAACAGCTTAGTGATCTAAAAACTAGGGCAAAACTCTTGCAAACGTCTTTTAGTACAGAAGAAAAGCACACACTGTGCCACAGGCACTCGAGACCGCCCTTTGCAAGGTAAGCTCTGCTCCCTGTGATCCAGTACAAGCTAACCGGTAACAAGGGAACAAGTGGGTACCGCAAAGAAGACTGCTCAGCATCCTTCACGTGGCAGGAGCACCTGGGAACAGCACTGCTAGGAGCTAAACTGCTTGGACAAACGTGTGCTGGGAGCCACCTCAGGTGAAACGCCAAAGCATCTTTAATAAATAAAACAATCTCTCTCAGTGGCATCAAGCCATCAGGAAGCTTCTGTATTTGAAGCTTTGCTAAAACGTCAGCCCAGCCCTTCTGTAGAGAAAGAAACGGACCTTTGAACTCCTTGGGCAAATTTATACTTTTCTAAGTGCAGCCTTTTAGAAATGGCTATAGCCAGGGGTGCAATTAATGCAATTCTTTCCAGAAGATTTTTAGCTCTGTAAAACTCATGTATTATTTAGGCCTAACAGCTAAACCATGAACACTATCAAGGTCCAGCTTTTTCTTTGTGGGGAGAGAAGAGAAAGGAAAAAAAAAAAAAAAAAAGAGATGTTTTGGTGAAAGATCTCCGGAAAAATCCCACAACACCTTCAAAACCCCCAGATTCCCTGGCTACCAATAGAGACCTTTCATTTCTGCAGTGAGTTTGACAGTACCAGACTCTCTCCATCAGCAGATCTCTATTTCACCGTGGTCCTTGCTGTGCCTAGCCTCAGATTCCTACAGCAGCATCAAGGGAACATCACCTGTGGTAAAAGCCTCAGCCAGGCTGAGTGTACCTACACTCCTAGCAAGATTCAGGTCCCCTCAAGGATGATACAGTAGAAGGCTCATCTTCCCTCCCAACCTGGATAACTGAAATCAGCTGTATGAAGAATCCTTATACATAGAGATAGGTGCCATTAGCAAACAAGAAGTCTAATCTGTAGTTATATAAACATTTTTTTAGAACAACAGTTATCCTGATTGAGAAAGTGCCAGCTTTAAACACCTAATACAACACATCAGCTTTGCTACTGGCCTGCATTTCGCCTTTAGGAAAGGCCTGAGGGAAACCAGGTCTCTGGAGCAAAACAGAATCAGCTTCTCCCTGGCAGTCTCACGTATTCAAACACTGGGGAAGCATATGTAAAAATGAGGGTAGAGCTTTACTGGCAAGAATTTTTGTGGTCTTACTTGCATTTCTGAGACCTAAACTAGCAGTTTAATGAGCAAGCACTGCCCAGCAAAAAGTTACCTGCATGAGGGAGTCGGTCTCCCATTCACAATGGGATCCCAGAGGCACAGAGGTGGTCCTCCTCCCCTCAGCCACATTTGGCTCTAGTTAGCAAGTGTGTAGTTAAAGCCTTCAAGCCAATACCAAATGGATGGTATGATCTACATTTTCTAATGGCCAGTCAGTTAGTCAAAAACCCTTAAGTCTCTTTGAAGAAATATAACCTGGATTTAAACATACCAAATGCTAGATCCTCTGTTGCTCAACAGGCATTAAATGCATCAAGTATATACAAACAGAACAGTGCAATACATAAACTGACTGAACAGCATTCACACTCAAGAAGTCATCTGGAGACCTAGCCAGTTCACAGCTCCCAAGAGGTTGACTTGTTAGGATCACTGATACYGCTTTTGGGAGTCCTAGCTCTGTCTGTTTTTAAACAGAAACAGATTTTCCAGAAATCTGCATTACTGCATGTTCCAAGTGCTGTAGCTGTCAGTCAGCTTTCCATAAGTTATTACTTCTGTGTATTCAGAGCAGTTTGGGAACTGAAGGTTGTCTTGTCGCTTCCACGCTCCATAAAGAGTATAGATGCTGGAATATGGTAATATTTACTCCTGTTTTGCCATCTGCTTATACATGCACATAAAACATGTGACTCCCAGAATGTGGAGCAGCAGAGTAACAGCCGTAGCTTTTTATCACAAGATAAAGGTACAAAAATCAATACACATCTTTTCTTTTTTAATGAAAGAGGTACTATTGCACAAAAGAAAGAAGAATATATATAGTAAAAAATAAAAAAACTCTTTGCAACGGAATATATACTCCTTAGCTTTGGCTTTTACTAAAGAGTCAGTGTCTGAAAAAAAAAACCCAAAACCATCCCCCTCAAAACCCTACCGTCTTGGTTATGTAATCAGTAAAAAACAAACAAACTGAAAACAGAGGACTAAGTTGTTTATCTTTAGAAGAAAAGATCCATCCCAGCTCTACGTCAGGTTGCAACAGGATGAATGTCCCCAAACACCCTCTCACCTGGGCACCTTGACGTACTTTTGAAAAAAGCCAACTTTTAGTATTGATTTCCATACTGAAGAGACATTCTGTTACTCTCCCCCTTCACATAGCCTGAGCAGAACCCAAGGAAGAAAGCAGCCAGCCACTCGCCAGCACCAGCCTAACAACGGCCCCCAGACCAGGTGTTCTCAGCGTGCACAAAACAAAGCAATTACAGCCCCCACCCACAAACACCTCCCCATGCAGGTGGGGCTTTCTGCTCAGGTGTTTATCATTAAAGTCAGTGCTAAAGACAGACCTAAGATTGGGAGTGTGTTTAAATAACTGTCTAAATAAAGATCAACATGGCCAACTGAAGTGTAAAGACCCTCTGCTTCCCTCAACCAACAAATGAATCCAAACACTGAACTAGTGTTTAAAACAATAGACTGTGTCCACATGCAGGCTCCTAACCATACAGGAAAGTGTCCAAGACAATTTCACCATTGCACCTTTCAGGAACAGAGTGAAATATGCAAAAGCTATTTCCTGAAAGGGCAGACCGCAGCACAGATAACTCCAGACTTCAGTTCCTTCGGTTTATGTTGAAAAAAGCTAAYTAAGAAAGGTGGATTCACTGGAGGGCTAATGCCTCTGCTGGTCTCTAGCCCATGTGAGATGAGAATTTTGCACTCTCCCTGATCTTACGACACAGATTCTTTAGATAGTGAAGGTTTTTTGGTTTTTGTTTTTTTCTTAAGGCAGGGAAAGTACTGTTTTGGGCAGGGGGGGGAAGGGGTGGCTGTTTTGAGGCCAATCAGAAAGAGAACATTTGAAATMAAATTGTGTAACATTTCAGAGAAACCTCAAACTCTCCATGGCCAGAGAAGGATGTCAGAGCTGGATAAACATTTCTACCCCAGCTGGTTGTTCTCTCACAGAGAGTGCTATCAACTTGTTAGTTTACCAAGCAGAGCATTTGGTTTACYGTCAGACCCCAGGGACACTGCACTTTACAACTTCAACCAGTGTAGTGCCTCTGCTATCACATTTCAACAAGTCATCTCATTGTTGAACAGTTCTTTTCACACTGTTTGGGAYGCTTAAGTTGCCTACAACTAGTACTTTCACCCAGAAGAGGTCATAGTTTCAGTTTCTCACGACTGTAAAAATAAATATGAACATATGTTCTGTGTCCTATCCCACTCCAATGAAACTGCTGTATCCCAGGCCATGCCATAGACCAGTGCCTATGAGATTGCAGTGGTAGGAGACAGGTCTCAGCCTGAGCTTCAGACACCCCACCACATCCAAATGTGGAAACCCTCTCCCCAGTTAAGGTTACACACACCCCTAAGCCCCTTTTGGTTAAAGAATGTGATATAAGACATTTAGGGAAWAAAGAGAACTTCTTACAGGGCTGTACTTCTATCAGTCTAGAGAGACAGTAGCTGAACTCATGGCAGCTATGAAAGAGAACATTCAGTGTCTTGTGTGACTATAAAGGCATTAAAAGACTCATTTTACAGTGCATTTTAATTAAAAGTTCATTATAAGAATTTTCTTTTAAGAACAGCATACTACATATTAATGGAAATATGTAACTTTATCCTACAAGTGGGACTGTCACCATATTATTCTTACAATTCAAACATATGAAAAATAAAATATGATATTTAGCTTTATAAATTCCCCCTCCCCCCCTTTAAATAATTTTTCTTTTAAATAACAAAAGTATTAACTCTTTCCCAGTACAGTGCATTTGCTATCTGCGAGCCACAAACCAAGTAGTCACATCAATGCCAAGGAAACAGCAACACTGTTTGCAAAATATTGAGAGAAAATGATAAAAAATATAGTAGTCAGCCCAGTGCTTACAGAAGAGACAGTCAACAAGAATTGAAAAAACAGCACATTTTCATATTACATAGGACCATTATAATAACATAGAAAACAGTGCAGCAGAAGACTTACGCTGGAAAAATATATAGCGATTCTCAGCAAGCAGAAAATGAACTTTGGCACTTGCTCATAAAAAGGCCTTTCAAAGCAAAAAAAAAAAAAAGGGAAATTCACTTAATCTTAATCACAGCTTGTATATTTAAAAAAAAAAAATAAAGACATCGTCTAAAGCAAGAGAAACAATAGAGAAAAGTTTACAAGCCAGGTCACTACAAATTCAGTGCATTCAGCCTACAGAAAATACAAATACAATCTTTGATCCATCCATCTACCCTGGGATCCTGGCTAGCAAAAGACAGGCTTTGGGACAGAACCTTACCTGAAGCCTCTCTATTTCAATGGAGCTATGCTGATTACACAGCCCTTTCTTCAAATTGAACTAGAATAGCATGTCTCAAATACATTGCCTTCTTATCACAAAATAAGGATTTCTAATCTGCAAATTAAAAAGCAAGACCCTTGCACTCAGACAGTGGCTGTTCTGCTCTACCCATAGTTGCACCATAACCACTGTAGTGTAAGGATTAAGTGATTTCTTTAAAAAGGGCTAAAAAAGAATGGCTTCAATTCGAAGGGGAGACAATAGACTGGAAGGAAGGATTCACATTTAGCCTGTTAATCTTAGCGCTTTGTCAGCACTGCACATTATCAAAAGGAGTACTAGTTAACATGTGCACGGCTGTTCCCCCTCCCTGCCAGAAGAACTGATATACTAAACTCGGGCCTAACCAAAAGGCTGCTGCCAGCCAAAGTATATTTTTGGATCAGGCCATAAGAAAGCAAGGGCTGCTCTAGCCAAGAAGTGCTTCTTTCATTGTCAGGCTCAATGCCCCAAACTAGCAGCTATCTTTGCACTGAGGCAGTTTACTCAATTTTTTTATTCTTTTGAGGAGTTAAGATTGAGGAAGGGCAGAGAAAAAAAAAAATAAGTGCTTTAGATTGCACAGAAGATTGTCCTACTAAAGGGGGCACTTGAATAGGAAACAATTGCAGCTATAAATCTAGCAGACGCTCTTCACATGTCTCCACAGGCCATTTAGTAGCACCTCCAAACACATCAACGTTGTTATCAACCCAGGGTATGATGTTGCCAGGCATGTTGGTAGAGCAGTTAGCAATATTCGTGATGTCTTCAGCTTTTAAGACCCTGTCCCATATATTGAACTGGCTCATCTCCCCAACGAAGGCTTGAGTTGCATCAAATCTTCCTCCTACTGTGTCCTTTAGGCACACAAGAGTTAGGATTAGATGAGAAGGTTATTTCAGCATTTTCTTCTTCAAACTCCCCCCCCCAGCCACACTGCTAGAAGAAGGTGCAGCGCTAGGTCACACAGACAAACAACTTCAAGTTTCTAGAAGGGCTACTTTGAACAAGATGTTCTATGGAACAGTTAAAAGCTCTAATCTGAAATGTGCCAAAACAATTCAAAGCAAATGGTAGTGACCGTGTACCATCACACAAAGGCTACACATAACTAACCCTGCCCCCAAGCAGGGAAGCAGGAAGGCAGCTTTAAATATTGAGGCTAATTTAGGAGCCATTTTCCAAGCTTGGCACAGGACAACTTCAGCAAGAACTGCATAGATGTGTAAGATTACTCCAAAAACTTTATGGCTATAGATTAAACTGTAACTGCAGTCCTTGACCAATTGTCTGCAACTGCCTATAAGATGCAATCTTTGGATCTAAATACACAGGCTTCTTCTGGTTGTACCAAATGACTACTGCATAAGCCTAAAAGTGTTTGCTTGCTCCATCCTCTACTCAAGGACAGAAATCACATTTTGCGCAATCACACTAACACGAAACTGATAGCATAGGATAGAACCAAGCATAGTACAGGCAAATGGCATGAGAGAGTTACAGAAAAGCTGCCAGCCACTTAATAGTGAGCTGGAGCATCTGCTATGCAGAGTGTATTAGGATTCTGAATTTACCATTCTGTCATTTATGTCATGGATAAGTATCTACTAAAATCAGTATCAGGACAAAACTAATTTTTCATTGCCCCATTGTGAACCTGGGAATCCTGGAGAAAGGCTATTTCCTGCTACTCATTACAATGTTTTGTTTTGGTTTTTTTAGTATATGTATAATCATACAAAGAACAGGTAGAGAAAAAAATGTGAGTAAGAGCCCCACAATTCATAGGCAACAGCTTAATGAGATGTTAACTAGAAGAGTGAGATTCAAAATCCTTTGTTATTTTTCAATATTCAAAAAGGACCTATCCTTAACCTCATGAATGCTTTCTGTTGGCAGAAATATTCAAACTTTATTAGCATTTGCATTAGGAGAGTTATTTACCTACACCTTTAATGAGAAACCAAAAGTCTGATTTAGAGTTTGTCCCTTTGACTTCAGGCTCATCTTTAAAGTAGACATCAAATCCTGAATGAGTGACAGACTCCACTATTCTAAAAATGTGTTACATACCTGAAAAGCTGCAGAGTTCAGTCTGCAGGGAGTTCTCCGTAGCAGGCCAAATTATAACAGATCCTGATATACCCACAAGCACTCCAGTGCGCATAGTTGTTGGTCCCCTCACCCCCATACACACACTTTCCTTGGTCTATTCCAGGGCTCGAGGACTAACATTCTTAATATTCTTGGGATAAAGAGGAAAGGAATGGGGAAAACCAGTAAACTGCTAAGGGGGGCAGTCAATTTGGCTTGAATTAAAAAAAAAATAAAACAAATCAAAGCAATTGTACTTGGTCTGTTTTCAGCAAGCTCCTTTTTGACTGCTCATACAACAGCGCTGGCCAATTCTGTCCTTTTCTGTAACTTCAGTGGCCACATTGCTAGTTACCAGCAATCTAGCTCAACGGATTTAATTTAAGGCATTATTCAGATCACTGATGAAGCTGCACACTGTAGCATTAAGAGTGGGAATAGGAATAGCTGCAACATGAATATTCTGAATATTTAATAAATGAAACAAAATATACCAAATGTGTGATTGCATTAAGTATTTGTTGCTTTGTTTTAATCTTTCTGATACTGTGTATACAACAGGACCAAGTGTTTAACAAAGAAATTTTCTCACAGCTGCTGTTTGTTTGGGGAGTTCTGAAATTTTTTTTTTTTTTAAAAAAAAAAAAAACCCTGGAACACATTGCCATTCACTCACCTGTTCCTGACCCAGGATCAAGACACCTCCAGGTTTAATCGGGTGCCAAGGAGCAAGATTCTCCCCAGTGCCAAGCTTCTCTCCATCCTGAAAAGCCTCCCACATTCCATCTCTGGTTGTCCATGTTATACAGATATGATGCCATTTTCCATCACTAATGAAGAGAGGGAGTTGGGCAACCTACAAAAAACAAGGAATAATACATGTTGCAAACCAAGTCTACAGTTCAAGCACAACATTCAAAAAGGGACAGTATTTACTCTGTCCTCAGAAGCGAAAACCTTCAGAGGCAGAAGTTAGTCCACATCTTTCTACTTTGTCCCAGCTCTCCTGTATTCAGGAATACAGCCATGCTTTTTATTCTAGACATGAGCCTTTGTTTTATCTAGAATCAAGTGACACAAGGACCAGAGTCTAAGCTGCTATCAATCCACTGATCCTGCATATTAATCTGTGGCATTTGTTGTTTAAATCTCAGTGCTTAGTCCTAACTTTCCATCCAGTGCTCATGTTACATTTCTCCTAAAATCTGGGGTTTGCCTGTACCATTTGCAGTAACAACTCTGACAAATGTATCTGCCTGCTTCCAGCAAAACTTGTGGGAACTGTTACATAGGGCTCCAAACAAAGAGGAATTATGCTCCTTTAGGAATTTGATCTGAAAACTTACTCAAGTCAACATAAAGACACAAATGCAGCAGGCTATGGAACAGCTGTGATGTGGGAGAAAGAAAAGCCTCACAAAACATTAGTAGTACTGACATAGTATTGAAGAGAAAAAGTTATTGCTAAGGATAAGCAGACTCAAGTTTCCTTCTCTTCCACAAACCATCAGAAACAGTCGGCTTTTCACTTTTATTTATTTGGGAGGATGATAGGACTGCTAAAAGTCCTTAACTAGCCACATGACTGAACCACCTGAGTTGTGTTGTAGATCTGTAAACACCTGATCCCTCAGAGAGCAGTGAGTTACTAGGAAACCTAACAGGCCAAAGAAAACAAGGGATGGTGCCTGAAGGCAAGCTATGCTACATTGCAGCCTGGCCAAGTTAAGAATCTAGTTTTGCTCACATTGATTCAAATCAAGTCACTTAGCTACCATCAGCTACTTACATTTCACAGCTAGCCCAAACTGAAGGTGGGGAGAAGGGAAATACTTATACTCTGTTTTAATGCCAAGTTTCAACAGGTCTTGTTTTCCTCAAGCCTCATTCTGAAGCTTGTCAGAAACCATCAGTGGTATGAAGTAGTGCAAGACAATTGTTGCTTTTTGTATCTAAAGTCTGAAAAAATTGTATTTAGACTGATGTTCAGTCACTTAAACATAACAAAACCAGCCACAATTACATGCTTTTTGCTCTCTGTCTGCTGCCAAATTCATTTTAACATATCTGAACTTCTAGGATTAGAAAGATAGAAATACTGCAACTGGCTTAGATCTCACAGGTTTTGCAACAGCGTGGCTTCAAATATTGCTTCTGTTACATAAAACAAACGAGAAGCCAAGATCTGCTTGTACCTTCAGAGGACAAGCATAAGTGCGTGCACATCTAGATGTCATGCTGCTTTGTCTCAACATGCAAATATATGTACCATTTGACTTTGTTTTGAGTACTTTTATGAACTTGCAACAGACAGATGGACAACAACAGACAAGTAGACACTACCATCTCAAAGGCCCAGAGCTGGCTTCTCTCAGAGAGAATGAAAGAGTTACTAGAGTAGTACCAAGGGTTCAGGCCTTATTCTGATAATGTAGACAATAAAGAAGAGTTAGTCAATTCTCACCTTATCATTAATTAGAAGTTCAATTGGATTATTCCCCCATTCTATGAGGACAATTTCATTAGCCTGCCCAGGAACAGCATATGAGAATGGAGTGCCAATTCCAGGAGAAGCACTTGATCTCAACCACAAGCATACAGTAAAAGCATACAGCTCTGGCAGAGTCTTCTTGATCTTCCCATATAAGTAGTTTGTGCGAAGAGGAAGGGAGACTTTGAATTCATCAGGTGACTTAAATGCGCTGTTACCTAGAATTACATTGAGGAAGAAAAATCTTTAACATTAAACAAAACAATATATTTGTAATTCAGATTAAGAAACAATATAATTGATATTGAGAATCTTTGRAATTTTAATCACTTTAGAGAGGTACACAAAAAAAATATATTGAAGTAGTGTTACTGAATGTTGATTTTGCAGCACAGAAAAATACAACTAGATTTTGTACGTATCATGCTAATTACTTAGCTTAATTTTCCTGTTCATTTAGAGCAAAAGAATAGATGGCAGACAACTAATGAGAGGCTGTTAAATATTTTCTTTCTTCATTGCTTAGTTCATGACTGGACGCCTGCCTATTTCAAACAATTCAAACTGTTTTAAAAGATATTTACTGTTACTAAACATGGGTTCTCTGTATGTTCATTATTAAAGCATCACAGTACTTCAAAAACAGTATTTCTTTTCCTACTACTGCTACACAGGGAGCTAGCAGCAGCATCCCCATTTTACAGATAGCAGGCTGAGAAACAGGTTGATGCTCTCATTTTGGGTGGCCAATCTGAAATAAGAAAAAGCTGACATATTGCAGAAAGCAGAGTTAAATTTAGTAGAACTGATTTCTGTCCCATAGACAAATCAGGAGGAGATYTGAACAAAAATATAAAGCTGAAGTTCAAAGTGACCTGAAGAAAAATACAATATAAAGTTACGAACCACAAAAACATTAGACATTTGTTTTAATATAAGAGCAGAAATTATTATTTAGCTTTTTTTTTTTAAAAGATGTGATAAAAACCAGCAAGCTATTCCACAGAGATATTTACGAAATTGAGAACTCTAAGACCAAAACTTTCTAAAGTTGCAATACTCTATATTATATAGCTTGTGTATACTTCTGATGTAGGTGCTTACAGTAATTTTCTAGAATTAAATATTAAGAAGAGAGAAATTCCACACTGTGCCACGAAATAAAACCCCATAGTTCTGTAGTAGAGTGTCACCCTTAACCTTTCAGCAACCTGTTCTTCCGAGTCCCACTCATTTCCTTTACTCACATTCCTGAAACAAATTCAATCCCCTTGTCAAACTTCACACTCCAATCCAAATGAAGAGCTGTTGTCACAAAAGGTTGCCACAATTTTCATATGTAATTTTTAAACCATTGCCATTCCCTCAGTTCCCATTCTCAGAGGCAACTGAAGTGTTTTGACTGCATTTTTCACAGAACRAGGGGGTGGAAAAAGAAAAAGCTTGTCTAATGCTTGCATCTGTCTTGAAGAACTTACAGACCAAAAACTGAAATATTCTAAATTTTAAGCAAAAAAAMCCCCAGGGTCTTAAGGTTCATGTTAAGCAACCTCCACTAGGCTGGTACAACCAATCTCACATATTAAAAAAAAGAAACATACTCCATTAAGAGCATTAGTCATCATGTGAAAGAGCTTAACAAAGCAATAACGGATTGGAAAAGAATAAACAATATTCATCTTTTTTATATTTTTCAGTTTGTTCTCATGACTTGAAAACATCCACAACTCCAAATGATTACAAGATCCTCCTGTTCTGGGCAATGGGTGCATGCACAGGATAAGACAATCCTTTTCCTAAAGAATCTGAATTATTTTTGGACAAGATGGGCAAGAAATATTGTTATTCCCTTTTAGAGATGGAGAAAACAGATTTAGACATAGCAAGTGACCTGTTCATGTCTCCAGCAAAGCTAGGAATCACATTTAAGTCCAGGCACTATTAGTTGCAGGATTATTCCTCCACCCAGTCCTGCTTTTTAATGCATCATCTACTGCTGTCAATGGAGACAACCGGTGAAGGAATTACCAGTAGACTTTGGGAATCACAACAGTTGTACAAACTTCAAACTCTTCTGCCCCACTGGTAGCTAAAGACAGCTGTCACAACAACAGATAAAAAAATCCAAGTTCATAGTGCCACCTTATAAGGTTAGTTTTTCCTCCATTTATTTAGTCTCAGGACAATGAGGAGCTTATGATACTCTAGTTAGTTGTCAGGAAGAGATGCTAAACAATACAGCATTTCAAATAAAAGCACAATAGAAATACTATTTTCAAAAGAGGTCAGATCACTTCAAATATTGTCTGCATTTAATCTGCAAAATCATTAAGTTCTTAGATCATTATTACCCTCACTTTGATTTGACAGAGGAACCAAAGGCACAGAACAGCTAAGCTGCACTGTAATAGAGTGCAAATTACACAACTAAAACAAAGCCTGTATCATGGTTCCTGGCCCAAATTCTTCACTTCCCTGGAGACTTATAAGACAGCCCTCTCTCCCTACACAAAAAAAAAAGGTGGGAACAGGCTATTTTTAACCGAATTAAATTACACATTCTTGTTCTCCCACCACTCCCTTTCTCTTTCTGACGACTTGCTGATATGAGTCACATCTTTCAGAGACAAGGACTAGCAATACGTGCCACTAAGATATTAACAGGCTACTAATTCTCCAGAACTTTACTTGCAGTTTAGGCTTTATCTTAGCTCTCAGGAAATATTAAATGACAGAGCCAGTAGAAGATCACTTCTTCCTCCTTCCTTTTTCCCCTCCTTCACACTTTTTAAATGGGGGGGGGGGAAGATACAATATTATACAAATGGATCCATTAGGCTGCATTTTAAAATTCATGAGATATGTACGTTTGCACCATTTTGAAAGCATGTCCATTAAGCTGCTTTTAAGCAGAGAACCTGTTCACCTTGGCAAATCATTTAAAGATTGGGCAGTGATGTTTACTGGTACTCTAGTCATACACAGTCCACTCTGTAGGTGTATATAGCCAATACAGAAAGATAGTTCTGTTCTTTAGCTCATTTCCATGGGCATTTGTAATTCAAATAAACAGACTCTACTCAAGCATAGAGATCTCAGTAATAATTAATCTAAGTATCTGAATAAATGACTAGGATTAAGAGAGTGTCCCCCAGTGGCACCATGTGTAATCTACTGTAAACTCTGAAGGCTATACGCTTGGGATAGGACACAATTCAAGTATCTGCAATTACCCAAAGGCATAACCAGCAACAAAAGACCACCAGCAATACTTCCAAAGCAGCAGGAAATGGTTCTGGTATAAAATGCCATTCATTACATCAAAGGCAGTTGTGCTAATTAAATTTAGCCCATATGATTTTCAGTCCAAATAAAGGCAGGTAGCTCTACTTAGATGTGTACTTGACATTATCTAGGTATTTACCTGACACCAATGTCATACTTCTTCGTATTTCCACTCGCCTCCTTATATATCTTTCCATCCCACAAACACACCACCCACATATGCCAAATTAAGAGACAGGAAGCCAAAGTCAAGCCAAAGTCAAGAAGGAAGCCTGTGACAAAAGGAAAAAGGGAATCCAAATATTTGCACTGTCACTTACTATTTAGTCCAGCACCTTAACTGTCTTTCCCTCAAGGCCTGCATTTAGACTACTGCACTAGAAGGAGGGAGTAAACAAAATTAATCAGCATGGGGAAGCGTTTAGATTCTGTGCAGATTACCTTTTTCTAATTCAGACACTCTTTCTAGCAATGCATTCAAAGCTGTCTCTGTCCTCTGCCGATGGGCTGACGTCTCATTATGAAGCAAAGACTTTTCATCCTCAAGCTCGGCCACTTTGCTCAGGAGTTGGTGCTCCAGGTCTCCAAGCCTCCGTTGAAGCATCTCTCGAAGGTCATTAGGCAGTGCTGCGTATGACACGTTGGCTCGGAGTTGGTGCTTTAGGGGAAATGAGAAGAAAAAAAAATTGTCATTTCTAAAACAGAAACTCTGAAATGCAGATACGCTCCTGATTCAAAGGGAAGAAAGCAAGATCACCGAGTTCTCCAGCAAGTACATGTGCTGGTTTTAGCTGGGATAGAGTTAATTTTCCTTATAGTAGCTGCTATGGGGCTATGTTTTGGATTTGTGCTGGAAACAGTGTTGATAACACAGTGATGTTTTMATTATTGCTGAGCAGTGCTTAYACAGAGTCMAGGCCTTTTCTGCTTCTCACCCCACCCCACCAGCGAGGAGGCTGGGGGTGCACAAGAAGTCGGGAGGGGACACAGCTGGGACAGCTGACCCCAACTGACCAAAGGGATATTCCATACCATGTGACATCATGCTCAGTGTATAAAGCTGGGGGAAGAAGAAGGAAGGGGGGGGGATGTTCAGAGTGATGGCGTTTGTCTTCCCAAGTAACCATTACGCATGATGGAGCCCTGCTTTCCTGGAGATGGCTGAACACCTGCCTGCCAATGGGGAGCAGTGAATGAATTCCTTGTTTTGCTTTGCTTGTGTGCACAGCTTTTGCTTTACCTATTAAACTGTCTTTRTCTCAACCCAYGAGTTTTCTCAYTTTTACYCTTCCGATTCTCTCCCCCATCCCACCAGGGGGGAGTGAGTGAGTGGCTGCGTGGTGCTTAGTTGCCAGCTGGGGTTAAACCATGACAGTATGAAAGAGGCATTGCTTTTTAGCACTTGTCATGTTCAGTGCTTTTATCAGCACTGTAGCAAAACAGGTCCTGAAACAAAAGGGCACTTTTGTTAGAGGCTTCCAGTGTTTCATATGAAGGAGTCTTCATACATTTAAGTTCAATAAAATCAATGCAGGAAGCCAGTTCTGATGCACTTCCATTAGTATGGGTACATGTGGCACATTAGTCAATTTTTGCTTTACTTACTGCAAGTGACATTGCCAACTTAAGTAAACAGAAAAACTATTATTTCTTTTTAAATAAAAAATTAAGCTACTTCAAAAGCAAATTTACCAAATGAAAGTTTCCTCAGGTTTGATTTGCAGAGTAAAGAAGCCAGATGCTCTTTAGATCAACTGTAAGTATTAACCAGTGAAAGTATTTTTATTTAAACTGCAAAAAAAATGCCCACGCTCTCTCAAATAACACTGGTATCTTTAAGGATACTAAGAAACCAACAGTTCAACCTACCATATTATTCTAGTGGAGTTTCCCTTCTACAACCCTAAAAAAATGCCTCAAAAAGACAGCAACAGTAATAAAAGGATGTTACACTACCAGATCATTCAAAACTGTACTTGAAAAGCAGTCCAGAGTGTTTAGACCTCACAGAATAACCTTTAGGAAGTTACTCGCCATTCTCACATCATCGCTGCCTGTTTGGAGGACAGCAGGACACGCATGTAGCTCTCAGGGTGTGGAAAGCAAAACACCACATCCAGCATGATTCCTGTAGGAATACTCTATCAAATGTTTCCATGCGTGCCACTCAACCATGGGCACTGTCCAAAGGCTCATGGAAATCACTTATCGGTGGGCTTGGACCAAATCTCCTTTCTATTCACAGGCATACAGAATCAGKTTTTTTTTATTCTATGTCAGCTCTAAATACATCATCTTATCTTCACAATCTGCCCAACACAATCTCCTCATTACCATTGGTCTGTTCAGCACCATATGCCAAGGTCTTACTGCCCAAGACGTCAGCTTTATACCTCAAACCCCATGAAGTCACATTCTCAGAAAGAGAGATTTAGATATACTAATACAGAAACTAAGCTGGTGACAAGCAGGAAAACCGTAATCTCCCCCCATGCAGTGGGAGAACACATTCACAGAGGAGCCCTTCAGGTTTTTTACCATTAAAGTGAGCAGATAAATAATCAAGAAAACAAGACAAGCCAACCAAGCCACTCACTCCCAGTTCTTGGCCAGTTTGGATTTATCTCCGTAAAGATTAAGTGCACTGGTTGAATCCACCCAGTGGTCCAAAGCCACTGTTATATGTTAAGTCGTTCCAAGTTTCTACACAGGTGGGCAGGGAGGCTGGCCCACCCCACACCCTGGCCCTACCTCCAGGCTCTCCAGCCGGTCCTTCAGGGTCTGCATGGTGCGGCTCAGCTGGTCGATGACCTGCGCCGGGTCCCGCGGCAGGTCACCCATGGTGTCCTTGCCCTTGCCCAGCTCCTTCTTCCACGTCCCCGTGGCAGACTTGCCGTCGGCGCTCTCGCAGCGGCTCAGCTTGCCGGTGAGCTCCCGGATGGTCTCCCGCTGGCTCCCGATGGTCTCCTTCTGCTGCAGGACGGTCTCCCGCAGCTGCAACACCGTGGCTTTCAGCTCCTCCTCGGGGGGCAGCGCGCCGCCTTGCATGGGCACCGGGGGCAGCGGGCAGCCCGCGCCGGCGGTGTCCAGCGGCAACGAGGTGCACACGAAGCGGCTTCCCGGCGGGCTCTCCTGGTCCCCCGCCGCCGCCCCCCGACCGCCCGCGGCTACGGCGAGCAAGAGCCCGGCGACCACAGGCAACATCCCGGCTGGTGAGCGGGGCGACGGCTCGGAAGGGACTCCGGGGCGGGGGCCGAGCCGGCCGCCGCGCTGACAGGAGGCCGGTCCCGCCGCCCCGTCTCGCCTCGACCCGTCCCACTCCGCACGCCGCTCCCGCRTTCGCCGCCGGCCCGCGGCTTTTATAGGCAGGGCGGGCGCGTGGAGGGGGGCGCCCGGCTCGCGCCGCGCGCGCTGGTTGGCTGCAGCCGGCGCTGACGCCGCGCGG
>JAYKAV010001111.1:4383436-4419938 GCA_035582835.1 Phoebastria nigripes | reverse complement strand
AGGGGCGCCGCGCTCAGCCCCGGGGCGGTGACGCCCCGTCCGCCGGGTGATCCAGGCTGGAGGGCAGCCCAGGAGGTCTCCAGTCCAGCCTGCTGCTCAAAGCGGCGTCGGCCGGAGTCGGACCGGCTGGCTCAGGGCTCTGTGCAGCCGGGTCCTGGAAACCTCCAAGGATGGAAACTGCACAGCCCCCCTGGGCAGCTGTGCCTCGGGTCCAGCGTCCCCTCGGGGAAAAAGCTTCTCCGTACGTCCAGTCTGAACCTCTCTTGCTTCAACATACACCCGTTTTCCCTTGTCCTCGCACCACGTGCCACGGTGAAAAGCCTGGCTCCATCCTGGTGATCTCTGCTGAATTTGCTCCAGCTTGTCGATGTCCTTCTTGTATTGGGGGGGGGGTCAAAACTGGACACAGTATCTCAATGTGATCCAACCAGCGCCAAGCAAAGAGGATCATCACTTCCCCTCGACCGACTGGCTACRCTCCTGCTAATGCAGCCTGGGATACTGTTGGCCTGGGCCAACTAGCTATTTGAGCTAAAAGATAATGCCGTCACAAAAACGAGATACGGTTCAAGTTATAGATCAGCATTCAAATTTATGATGGAGGGGAAAGGGACAGGGACATTTTAAGAAGGAACTTCAGAAATTTTTGTAGAGTACCATAAGACCATTGTTGGACCATAAGACCATTGCAGTTTCAGCTATACTGTTCATGGTATCCAGTATTTTTAATGCTGATCACAATTACTTTAAATTTATAATCTGTGAAGGCTTGTTTATTTTTCCAAGTGCCATACAAACATTAACTGAACAGTTCTTTCAAACTTCTTATGGATATACAATGAAAACTGTTACCTATGCTGGAAAAATAGAGAAACGATTTCCTTAGGCATCAGCAGAGGCTGCTCTTAGGACTCCAAAACCTTTGAGTAGAATTTTGGATTTTTAGAAAGTTTATATATGGAAATTAAAGACATTTTACCATGGGGTGAGTAGCTATTACTATGAAATACATAACTTTTTAAATAATAATGAATAAAAATAAGGAATAAAGAATATGTCATTGAAAAGATTTTTAGCTTTTTTTCAGTCAACATGTGAATTGCTTTATGTTACAGAATGAGTTAGCAAGTTTCAGGGAGTGTGTATCACAGTGATAGTTAAATCTGATTGTTTTGTGAAGTCCAGTTTATTTGTTCAACTCCTCCAGCAACGTCCTGTTTGAAAGTCATGTTAGTCAAAGCCGACTGCAGACGATGTTAAGCCACGCGAGTGAGAGATGCAGCTCATATTGCTTATTCAAAAGGAGAGAACACAGAGGACGGACGGAGTTCAATAAGTGACCAGAAGCTCCGATTTCTGCCTGAACTTTGTCTGGAAACCAGTCTCAAGAGACTGTACTACTTCCTGGTTGAATGGAAAAGAGGTACCTACTCAAGTACAGAGGCTCTGACTAATTCCTGGTTATACATCTAACTCCCATTGAAATCAACAGGATATCATTGCTTAATCATTTTGCTGATTAAAATCCTGGTTAAAATGCTGCAATGAGGAGGACCATGCAAGTACACTAGGAACATCTCATCTGTCAACACAGTGTCTTTCCAGGCCATGTAAGTCCACGAAGTATTAAAACCTATATGCAATAATGTACCAAAATTTTTGCTCTACATGTAAGATTATTCAGTCACATCTGTATCACATTATAGCTCATTTCTCCTGAATGTCATGCGAAGCAGTATGAAAAAACTTAATAAAATAATTGTAAAATGCTGGGTTTGCCTGTCCTTAAGGCCTGTCACCCTACTGTAGGACAACAGTAGTCTATTGCTTTTATACAGCTTGATTCCATGCTCTATAATATGAACTGTGATGGTACCCTATGAAAATAACCTCACATTACTTAAAAATAAACTTCAAAATTCTGATCCCGATTTTAAAACCCACTTTACAATTCAGAGCTGTTCCCAAACAGGTTTTGAGAAATGCATGACAATGATAAAGGCATTGCTCCTTTTCAAATTCAAGCAATGTATAGCTTCAAGGTTTGGCTTAATTACAGACAGATTTTGTCATAATCTCTTATTCAGGCAAGCTGAGAAGTAATACAAGCAGCAGAACTTCCAAAGTTCTGTAAGGTATATGGCGGTAAATTGCTTATGACAACAGAAGTACTGTCCTTTAATATTATACTGTTTCTTTTTGACAGGGGAGGTCAGTAAAACAGGAAAGAATCCCAACAAAGACACTCAGAAATGTCAGTTACTGCACAATGCGGGCATAAATGTGGAGGAAGGGTGGACGGACATGGAGAGAGGCAGGTATTACCCATCGTCCTTCTTAACATCCTTAATATTTTCTATGGTACTTCAAATGGCTTTCAAAAAAMCCCCAAACAACACAAATTACCCCACTTTACCCCACTTCCAGATTCTGAGACCTAAATTTAATGCATGTAATAATTTATTGAAACACTGCTTGTGACTGTAGCCAGTGTTTTTTCATGTTGAAGGCCGTATCAATCTTCATTTTGAGTGACGAACATGCAGCAGTACATTATCATAAATAATAAATCAAAAATCATTAAAAAATTGAGAAAGTCTATCATTTTTACACCAATATATTACATGTTAAGGCATAAGCAAGCTGAATACTTGATAATTTGAGATGTTTAAAAAAACAGTTGCAAGGAGGGGGTTTTTTCCTTATGACCAAGATGACCAGTTTATAGGCACAGTGATTATATTTCACTGTGGCATAAAAGTTGATTGGGGTAGAGGGGGAAGCACAGCGAGTACAGATAACTTACTATTGCATTTGAGAGGTTTTTAAAACTTCCTGGTTCTGTGGCTGTCAGGCAGCGTAGCATCTCTGCAGCCCACAGAATGGATTTTTAATTTTTAATTTAACTTTGACAGTTTCTACTGCCTTCAAAAGGGCTTTATTCTCTTTGGAAACAGCATTTGCATGCTAGCTGCTATCTGTCTTTATCTTTGATGCACAACTGTAATATCTAATACTTCAATATGTATGTAAAATGCAGCTGGATTCTCAATAATATAAAGCTTTTGTGTTTAGGACGAAGATCTGGAATTCAGGAGATCTGACATAAAACTTTGCTAACACACTTCTGTCTGGCCACTATCRCTAACACAACCTTGCAAAAACTTTTAAATAAATTAGGAGACTGTGCCTCATTTTTAAAGTGTAGCTTAAGCACATGAAAGGCAGTGTACAAGTGACTTCAGATGAAAGACAGGCTTTTTTTTTTTGATACTTTGGTTTTGTTCCACTCATTGTTGTCCAAATGTTCAGTGAAATATTGGCCTAATTATCTGAAAGGCTCAACTTAGCCTAGACCTACAGATCCAGGTTTAGATAATTTTTATAGGTGACTTAGAAATTCAGGTCTTACTGTAATGGAAGTTAAGCATTTAACTGCCTAGTGAAATTTTCAGAAGTGCTAACTGTCCAGCTTTGTCAGTAAGTACCTAAATTTTACAGCCTGGCCCTAGGGACATTTTAAAAAATTATCTTCAATTTTTCTACACCTCCTTTCTCTGTTTATAAAATGAACATATTATTCCCTTTCCTCTCTAGCCTTTCTCAGATTATAAACTCTCACCAGGCAGAAATTGTCTATTCCTGTATGTCTGTGCAACACAATGGGACATAGTCTCACCTGATGCTTATTATTTGTATCAGAGTAGTGTTTATATTAGCTAGGTTATACTAGTTTATTTAACCCATTAGCTTCTAAGAAAACGCTACTTGGGCTGCCATTTACAACTTCCAGAAGTTAAAAAAAAAAAAATAATTTGAGTAATTCTTTAAGAATGTATCACTTTGTCAAAAAAGACCAATTTGACTTGTGTCATAACAAGTCTAGCAAAACTATAGAACTATTCACCAGCAATGATGCCTGTAATTACGAACTGCGTTCAGTGTCCTTCTTAACATGTTTGCTGAAGTAATCAGATATGAACAGACTCTTTACTTATCTTTAATATCTACTTCTGACTGCGTAAAAGTCTCCTGGCTACTGATTAGAGATGTGCCCCAAAACTGAACTCAAATTTTTAAGCATGTTTCAAGAAACTTGGTATCTGGCAAGTGTTAGTATCAGGAAATGTAGGGGGGAAGAGAGGTGATGAACCAGTTACAGGAAAAGAAACATGAAATGCAGGTTTGCCTACAGAAGTTAAAAGTCACAGCATCCAGGGATATTGCAGCATGAGGATTTTGTTCAACATACTTTAGATGTTCTTAATATTCCCATCTTATATAGCTTTTATGGATAAAATACAGATAGAATATTAGAAGAAACCAATCGTTAAGAGACATACTCCATCCTTCCATGTCCTAGGCTGTTCTATGAAAATCATAAACGAAAAATGTATTCCCTTTTAAGTCAACAGGATTTTTGCCATTGATCTGAATAAATTCAGGATTTCTCTAGATCATCTAAATGATACATTACTTTTCTGAGAAATGTTAATTAGAATGATCTTCCTTCTACCAGAAGGAAAACAGAACTTACTGTAGAGGTACTCACTGTAAAAACTAACTTTGTCAGAGAGATTCACTACAGGAACTTTCAAAGAACATCAGATACTTAAAACAGAATTTACTGCCTCCAGCGTTCCCATATACTGCTGGTGACTAAAGGACAGGAGTAGGAGACTTTTCCAGGAATACACACAAGCTGCCTGTCGCCCTGATACTAATCACCAACCAGCGAAACAGTGGGTCAGCCACTGCAAGACCTATTATCTTCCTGGTACTCTACAGACATTTAGCCCAAAATGCCAGGCTTAGAAATACATTTGAGAAGTGAAATAGGTTAGTCGCATGGAGAACAAACCCTGAGACCTTCACCTTTATTACTCAATTCTTATTAATGCGTATCTCCCTGAAGTTGAAAGAATTTCACCCAATTCCAAGTGCAATACAAAACACAGAATTTGGCTAGAGATATACAAAATACGTGTCAATATATTTTAAAGTTTGCCTATATATAAAATATATTGCAATGCATCAAATGCTTCTACATGTTCAGAACGGGATATTTATTGCTCAAGCTTCTTTTCAAAACTCTTAGTCCACTTAGATTTGGTGTTTTTGCAAAATAAGATGCTACTGTGAAAAGACCCAATATTGCACTTCTTTCTGTAGCAAGTGAGATACATTTCCTCTCTACTAACTCCATTAGCACCACTTCCCACATGGACTATAGCTTTCAGTGCAGTAGCTATGATACACAGTTATTAAACTCCATTGCAGGTGTCTCAGTGTTTTGCACAGGAGCAGGATAAATTACCTCCTGTTACATCTCCGAATACTGCAGTATGGATAATTATTACAGTCCACACTTGGGCCTGCTTTGGTGGGTTTCTAGATTCATTAAGCTTATGGGAGCCCCTTGAAATCCTTTTAGTCCTACAAATTTTGAAGTCCAGTAGCAGGTGAATAGTTTCCCTGTTGCTGGCTGGGAAATTGTGTCCTTTGACCAAATGGTTCACTGTCATTATGGTATTGGAAAGTTCTGCTTTCTTTCTATGATACAGTTACATAAACCACAAATACATGTTTGTATCAGTCATTTATAYTACTGCATGTGTGTACTAGATGCACGCACACATTCACATATATATGTTAAATTAAATACATTTTTTCAGTCACCACGCCAGAAATACACGCTTGGATTTAGAGCTAGAATTCACAGAATAGAATGTAATGTACCCACCTTGTGATAAAGAAAGAAAGAAAAGAATACATGAGAGATTAGAAATCCAGGACAAAAGGCAGAACAACTTTCAGTGCCTTTCCATTAGAGAACATTACTATAGAAGCAGCTCAGTCTTTCATGTCGGTGAGTTAGTTTTTCAATTCTGTCAGAAGAGGAGCGATAACCTTGAGTTCTCCCTACAGGGATTTCCCTCCTCCTCTCACTATTTTTGTGTCTCATTCTGTGGCTGACAATTAGAAATGCTATTATGTCTTGACCCATACGACATGTGAAATGCCAAAGCACCTGGTGTTCTGAGATGATGTTAAGTCACCTCAATAGGTTTCATCTCAAGTTCTAATGAGTGTGACAAGGTAACGATCCATGGAGAGGCTCCATAGAGTTTTGGTAGGCCAAGGAAAAAAAAAAAGTCATTGTCTGTGGAGATAGTTTTTGCAAGAAACTAGAATGTGCACAGATGGAAGAAGATTGACACAAGAAAATTAGAAAATAAAGGGTTATGTAATTTTAGCTAAGGATTCAGTGCCAAGTATGTTTCAGACAAAACACCTGGGGCCAGGCTGTAGATTTGATAGTGAATCTGGAGATTAGTTTATTTACACCAGCAGTTAGATTGTGAAGTATTTTGGCTTTATTGTAATCAATAGCAGCTCCACTTTTGACCTGTGTAGGGTATTTCATCCCCTGGCTCTGGTAAGGTTATTTGCACTAAGAGGTACTTGGGTGTGAGAAGAGTTAACCAGCCCAAATCTTTTCAGATTATAATTGTCAAAAATGCATTTACTGGTCATTGTACTAACTCTATTTGGCCAGGCTGCAATCGTATTTTCAGAGGGATAGATCTTAATAAATTTATTTGATTTTAATGCTTGTAACAGATATACCTTACCCTTCCTGCCACTTGCCCAGTTCCATTTTGGTTTAACCTGTTGTTATCTTTTCATCATTTAAGATGACAAGATCTTTGGAGAAGCGATTGTCCATTCTCTATGTGTTTTATAGTACCCAGCTAACTCCCCACTAACATCAAATACAAATAGTCAGTATTGTAATAGTATTACCCCATCTGTATTTTCATTATCTAAAATCTGAATTCGCTGGTAATTTTATATTTAATTGCTTTGTTCAGTATCTTTCACACAGTATGCCATCATGAAATGATGTCACAGACTAAATTTCTTTCTTTGCAGATCGATGGATATTCATTAGAAAACATATACCAAAATAGCTGTAATGCAATGTAAAAATTGTCAATACTTTGCATTTAAGTGGTTAGCAATATTTTAAGTATTATGAAATGAATGGCATTGAGGTAATTCATTTGTGAAACAGATCCTGCTTCAATGTTTTCATTCTATAATGCATGTAAAAAATTTGCAGTTGCAAATTACATAGATTTCATTGTCAAATAAAATAGAAAATATTTTGCCCATAAATCCTTAATCTTCAGTCTGTGAAAAATATTCTGGACTATGAAAGAGCATGTTCTACATCCTTGCTGTGCCTCAGCCAGTCTGAACAAAGGTCTAATGAGTTTGTGAATAGTGTGAAAAAATCACTGGTTGTCTGACTAGCTGACTGTAGGGCAGGAAAAAATCCTATTCGTCTAGGTTTGATTGAAACTTGAGTTAACTGTCAGTGCCCACACAAACCGGAAAAATAGGATTAAAGGCCAAAGAGATATTAACAGTAGACATGTTGTACATCTGCTTTGACAGATGATTTTCACACTTCACAGGTTTAACTAAAGATCACTTTTGCAGCAGTTCTTATGAAGCTAAAGCCCTTCTAAATGAAATGATTAAAAAACAACTGAGGATTAAAGCATCAAAATCTAAGCCCTCATAAAACTATCCAAAATGTTAATAGTAATGATAAACAAAGACAAAGTACAGCACTTACATACAAATTTTCAAAATAATTAGATGTGTATACATCAAAATCCAATCAATCTGTTGGTACACTGCTAAGAGCCTTAGTCATCTATTTATTTCACTAACTCCGTGAATCATTAAGCATATACCAAACTAACTTTTATCTGCGATTATGGAAGTACAATGTGATTTCATAGGCTGTTAAAATTGTAAGGATGAGACTGAGAGAATCACCTTAGCTTCTTTCTGCTTGTAAAATGACTGCAAGCAGATACCTTCCAAAATTATGGCTTGAAGTTATCCAGCACACATGAGCTTATGTATGATGCTGTTTTAGTGGGGATCAATGGCAAATAATTCAATACAGAGCCATTGAGCTACCACAGTCAAATAAGTCAAGGAATTTCTTTTCTGTTGTTTGATCTGATAAAGGGCTTAGTGTCAGAGCTGTTCAAGGAAATGCTACAAATCCAAAAGTGTAAGTTCAAATCCTGATCCTGGGTTGTGTGCCAAAGACCACACTCAGTCAGAGCTGTGGTAAAAGAGTCCTTAGCTGTTTGAGCCAGGAAGTCAAAGGCACCAGGCACAGTAGTGTGCCACAAGTTACAGATGTGCCTAGCTTGATGTGCCATCACCATGCTGTGAAGAGATGAGTGAAATTCTTAAAACCAGGAGGAGATTCTGGAATCTCTTCCCCAATACATGAAAAAAATGGCAAATATATATTTTCCTGCAAGAATATTTTTAACCTTTTTGTAAGTGCCACAAACATTAGGCTGCAATAGTATTTACTAATTTGCATTCACATTTAATTTTTAGTGTCATCCTGTCATACTTACATAAAATATTTTTTATGAATGAAAGCCCCTAAAGGGAATATTCTAAAAATAAAGGGAAAAGTAAAGGGAGTATTGTTAAAATCTTGTCTGACTTACTTGCCACTGTGCTACAATTCAGAGTTGTGCTTTATAACATACTGCATTGGGCTCAATCACCAAGCTTCTTCCTCCATTTTCCAAGCTAGAAGGTAGAGTTAATGCAATAGTGATGAAACTAATTGCTGGGAAAACTAAACATCTCTTCTGATGATTAAAGAACTCCTGTTAGAGGTTGTAATATTTCTGCTTAGTCAGAAAGATAGCTCCATTGTGGAATTAGTTATTGGTAACTGCTTTTTCTTTTTCTTCTAGATAGATTTGATACAAGCTCTTGATGCTTAGGATCTACAAAGATAAAGTAAAACAGAATGAGAACAAGCGTAAGCACTGCTGCAGAGCAAGGCACAGGAGGGAGCTCTTGTGTATGAGGTTCATTAGAAAACCAGATTTGCTCCACAGTTTGCCTCCAATTGCAGTAAAGGCAAGATTTGTATATCATTGCTGACTGCAGCACTGGGACTCTTGAATAAATGGCTTGATCTTTATAGTAAGCGTAACTTTAATACAAAAAGGATTGCTGAGCAGCAGCCAGAGGGCTCCAGATTATGACAAGCAGATTATTCTAATACCAACCACTTAAAAAGCAACTGCCATCTTCAAGACTTTTTATCTACAGCACAGTTCTTTGTGGCTGCTAAGGAGGTTGGGCAAAATTTATGAGATAGTTAATAACGTAGAGGAAACGTCACAGCTTAAAATTCAGAGTCTTAACAGGTGTATGCTCTCACTTCAACATTATTCTCCTGAGCCATAGTTTTCATTATTGCAGATGTTTATTTTCAGTTTGATCCAAAATCATGAGTACTACCAAATGGGATACTAATGTCTAGAGGAACTATGCAAAAATGGGAGGTGTATTTATCTCTGAACTGTACTCATTCAAACTCAGTGAATGCTCACATGAGTCCCTGAGTTAGCATGCCATAAGTCACTACCCTGCAGGATAGAGCTGCCTAGTCTAAGGCCAACTCAGCAATCCTTGTAGCTAAGCTGAAATCATAGCTTAGATCTTTTAAGTGAGACACATTGTTTTATAATATCGTTTATTTACCTAGTGCTATTCATTCAGAATCACTCCAGTCTTCTAAAAATAACTCAGTATATTGTATACATTTCTCAACAGACCTTGAATGAACTTAAACACACATTGTAAGAAAATCAGGGTAGCTCTAAGCTCAATTGGGCAAGAGAAAGAGTCCCTAAATTGTCTGAAGCTAGTCTGGAGTATCTGGAAGCATTTGTTGAGAGARGTTTAAAAATTCAAGTACTATTTAAAAAAATCACAGGTGAGAAAATTATTTTGGAATAATCTGTTTCACAGGATACAAACTGATGTATCCTAGGTGCCTTACTGAACTGTCAGAAAGTACTGAACGTACTGCAGTGGCAGCCTCTAATTAATCCATTGAGTACCATTAATCCAACTGCCGATGTGTGTGTATTGCTTATATAACAAATATTTCGGAAGCAGCACCTTGCCTTTGAGCATAATGATGTGRCTGCATGAGATACCTGGTATAATTTTAAAAGGGCATGTTTATATTTGAAAGCCAATATATATCATATTAAGGGGGCATATATTTTGCATGGTAGCTTTCTGAAGGACAATTTTCCACATTTAGTTGAAACCCCTTTATATTTCTGTTAATTTGTTAACTCTTCTATACACAAGTCTTATCCAGAATTCATGCTCTAGTTGTGATTTCTTTCTTCCTGACCACTCACTGGTCTCATGCGGTATCATTTATCTGCCAACTCTCCTCATCCCCACTGACTTATTAGTGAGTCATTTTTAGAATTTCCTTCCAAGTTTTTAGCATCGTAAATTTGACTCATCTGACTTAATTCTTCAAAGATATGTTTTCTTTTTCTTGTTGACAGGATGAAATTTATAACATCAAATCTTCCGTGTGGATGCTGTATCTTATGGAGACTATTGTTGTTCTTACAAAGGTTATGCTGTGATTTTTTTGGTGAACATTCCCACTCATAAATCCTGTTGTCTAGAATATTTATAGAAAGCAAATGCAAGAGGCACCAACATAGCTAAAATAAATTCAACTCTACATTCAAACAAACAGTCGCAAAACACATTTGTTTAAAGTCTACTCAGCTGCATGTGTGTCATGGTTTAACCCTGGCCAGCAACTAAACACCACGCAGCCGCTCGCTCACTCCCCGCCCCCCTCCGGTGGGATGGGGAGAGAATCGGGAGGGCACGAGTAAGAAAACTTGCGGGTTGAGATAAAAACAGTTTAAAAATTGAAATAAAACGAAGTAGAACAGTAATAATAACAGTGATAACAACAACAACAACAATAGAATATACAAAGCAGACGATGTACAATGCAACTGCTCACCACCCGCCAAACCRACACGTTGCCCGAAACGCGAGAGCCCGTCCCGGGACGCAGAGCTCCCCCCCCACCTTAGTTTTCATACTGAGCATGACATCGCATGGTATGGAATACCCCATCGGCCAGCTGGGTCAACCGCCCCGGCTATGCTCCCCCCGCCAGCTTCCCATGCACCTGGCAGCGCATGGGAGGCCGAAAAGTGCCCGGTGCAAGCACCACCCAGCAACACCCAAAACATCAATGGGCCATCAACGCTCCTATTATACCGAACCCGAAACACAGCACACCCTCCCCAGCTACTGGGAAGAAAGTTAAGTCTGTCCCAGCCGGAACCAGGACAATGTGAGATTTCTGAAGCATGTTAAATTTCTTTATAGTGAAGTCACTACAATTCATTGTTTAAATCACTCATAAGTTCTAATTATTTCCTTTATTATAGCTGTATTTCAATAATCTAACCAGTTTGAGCATGTCCCTTGTCAAAGCTGTATCAATAACCTTACCTCTGTGTGCTATGTTTGAATAATCTGTAAGCATATTAAGACATTCTTTCATGTGGTATTTGTAATATATTATGCACATAGATGAAAGTGGCAAAGGTTTTAGCCTCATCAATGAAGCCTCAAAGGAGCAGTTATGGTATAACTACATGGTCTCAACCAGATGTAATTCTTTGGGCTAAAAGACAAAAATGCCCACAATGTATTCCAAGTACTAATTCTCAAGTCTATTGCTGTAGGGTTTGAGTGCATCTAGGAAATAATTTCCTGAACCAAATAAGATATATCACAAATAAGATATATCAAGGAGTCCTTGTTTTGATGCAAAAATACATTTTATCCTTCAATTTCAGTTAAAATTATTCCCTTAAGAACCCTAGCTTAAGAGAGAGATTCAGGATGTCAGATACTTGTTGCTTCCAAAATCCAGTTTTACAAGTGACAAAATTAAAATGTTTGAAAAGTAAGCTAGAACAAGAAGGAATGTTTGTCATTTATGGGATACCAGATCCTTTTATCATTTACACTTGTGTCACGATGAGAAATTCTACTTTGTCACCAGTGTTATATGAGTTCTGAGGAAGCCCAAAGTGAAACTGAATGTAACACACTAAATTTCAGTATAAAAATGTAACCTTCTCTGCYTAGAACACTATTGTGATTCCACATCATTTGCAGAATTTTGTAGTTGGATGAATTTAACTGGACGTAATAACTCTTGACATAAGAAACCATTTTGACTTACTGCTTTGGTCTTCAGTAAGCATAGCTCCATTGACTTCATTTTCAGCAATCAGTTCACTAACTTTCCTCTGTAAAATGAATGGATGATTTTATTTGGGTTGGTTTGGTCTGCAGAGCTAAGTAATCAGTTTCTTATACCCCTGTGGATAAAATGAAAGTCCTCTCTAGTCAACGAGAGGGTGATTAGGGCTTTGAGCATACACATAAGCTTATTACAGGAGACATGGAATCTGTTCCCAGTAACAGCTGTAGAATCTGCTCATGCACTTACACCACTTGATAGGTGTTCATGTAATCTGCTGCCAGGGACTGAAGCCAAATGTAGATCAGACATTCTCCTATTATTTAAAATTTTAAGTACATATTAGTAATCTAATTACTATCTACTTAATGGCACTGGGACAGCCTATTAGTCTATGCAAAAGGTGTCCGTATAGAAGAAAATCTAGCAGTTTTCCTTTAAAAATATTTAAAGAAATTAAATTGTTCAATTGCCAAACATGGCTGATCTCCAAAGGTCAGTAAGGATCCTGGTTCTGCCTCTGGCTCTATACTACATTAATAATGTGTTCTTGCAGCTCTGTCCTAGGTCCCAGGAAGGCTGCTCAAAGTTATCCTTCCACAGACTTGCTTTGATAGCTTTCAAAAACATTCACGTTTTTATGTATTTTATACAAGTATTTTTAAAAATATCTGAGTGGAGACAGACAAAAGAAAATGTGCATGAAAACTCTTCTTGATGGCGTCTTTCTTTCAAAGATTGAAGAACATGTACAATTATAATTCCACATGGAGCTACAGAAAGCTAATGACTGAGACACATCAAACTGTATTTTAAAAGTACCCAGAGTGTGAAGAAAATCCAAAAAGAGAAAGGRCAAAAAATTTGGCAATGAACTATCTAGCATACAAGCACATCTCAGAAAGCAGTCAAGTAACATCTACTTTTGAATGGTCAAATGGTAAGCATTCACGGAGACCCAGCAGATAATTCAGCTACCTGGAGAGTAGTCTTAATGTAGAGGGGTACATGCTATCCTAGAGGAGTACTGGCAGGTGACTCAACTATACTTCTCTACTATTAGTTTTTCATTCTCTTACTGCAGGAAATACGATAAAAACTATGACGTCCAGATTACTGACCTCACAAAAATGAACATCCCTGTAGTAGCAACAAAAAAGCTACCAAGGTCTATTAAGTTAAGTGTGTTGAAGAGAGTAGTATGTTCCCTAATCCACATCAATTTTCTAGCTGTTTGGGCTGCGCAGGATAGTCTGTTACACACGCCCTGTACAGTCACTGTATGACTAAACAATACCTGTCTTAACACCCCCATTTTTAAGCTAAATTCCCACAACTATAAGCACTCAGTCACTTGTATATTGTACTGATATAAATCAAGAATTACAGGTCTTACTTTCCATCTCCAAATATGCCTCTGAGATATCCTTGTAGCATTTAAAAGGTGTTTTTTCACTGTACACATATTAGCATATTATGAAAGAAATAATTAGCATATCAAATGCAGGAGATCAATTAGCTGCCAAAGCACCAGTCTAGACACAAGTGCCTGACACTTGTAATAAAATCAAAGCCAAGCTGGCCAAATGCTGCTGCTAACTCAGTACGGCTTCTCAGAACAGAAGCAGTAAATGTTCATTCATTACCCTCTGCACCAACAGTGCAAGAGCTGATTATCGTCTGCTTCCATTTACTGCTATTGTTGAGCCAAATCCTAAATGAGTTCACAGATTCAGTAACTATTCTTTTATTGTCTATGTCTACTGACTGTGTGTTTTTATTCCATAATTGCCACTTGCTTCCAGTAACTCCTGCGCTTACTCTTGAGCTCTCTTCAGTGTGGCTCAGGAGCTGCCTACTTCTCCAGACCTCCCCATGCCAGAAGACAGAAAGCTCCAGTAGAGCATGAGGGATGCACTCCTGATGCACAATACAATTCAGCTGCAAAAGTTCTGCTGTGTCAAGACTCTTTGAGGTTTTGAAGGAGTCTGAAAAGGATTTAACTCACGATGATGAAACAGGGCCAAAATGCTGCACTGCACAAAGCAGAGATCAAATACATTTGCCCTCAAAAGAACCATAAGAAATTGTGAGAGCTGCAATGCCTTCGTGAGCTGAGAATGAACAGCCTGAGGCAATACATGTCCAGAGAGCAGCAAATACAGCAAAACAGCAGCTAAGCACCTCATTCTGCAGTCTAAGTATGACCAATTTCGCATGAGATTTTCCTATACCTAAAAAAGAGAGAAGGAAGCCTTTTCTTTTAAAGGAAATTCAATCACATCAGAGATCAAATCTCTGCTCTGAATTCACCATACAGTTGTATATCAAATGCCTTCTGACAACTAAGATTCTTCATTCATCACTGAAGCTTTGCCTTCTTTGAAAAACTTCTTGCACTTTTGCCTTAATCACACTTCCAGTGACACAGAAGGCTCAAATACCTATTTACTTCCGTGGGACAATAACCTTTAAGGTACCATTATCAAATTTCTATCTGCAGATACTATTTAATATGGAGTCATATTATATGACCATGCATTCAGGAAACGAAGGCGACTATCTCTGACTGGAATTTCATCCATGTGTTAAAGCAGAGACAATTCAGGAAAGAAACTGCAGACAGTGGTTTAGCAATAGATTTATTCATACTAAAAAGGGAAAACCATGCAAAAGCTAAAGCTTGCTATGACTTGGTTACTTTATGACTCCCACAAAATATTCTCCAACACACAGCATTTTTCTCTTACCTGTTTTCACTTCATCCAAAGAATAAACAGCAGTTCAGTACAGAAACTTATCATTGGTTTTATATGCTTTGTTTTGAACTACATCTCAACAGGATGCTGACAGACAATAAATACTAGTTTCTAGTCCTCAACTGGAACTCCTTTCTGAAAAGACTAGTCCTATAAATTGACTACTTTGGGAAAATAATTCTGTTTTCACCCTTTATTAAAATTTCCAGTGCCCATGTTTTTATTTTTATACGCTGCAGACCCACCATGCCATCTTATCTGAATGCCCTATATGTATATTCAGTATTATGTACTGATACCATGTCGTGGTTTAACCCCAGCCGGTAACTAAGCACCACACAGCCGCTCGCTCACTCCCCTGCAGTGGGTCAACTTCTGCCATTGACCAACTCTCAGATCTATGCAAAGAAAGTATACTACAACAGTTGCCAAGAAAATCCAAGGTTAACCCAATCTTTGCTCCTAAGATTTCACTTTGTGGTTTTCTGTTAGGCATTGCCTTTTTCACTGTTAGAAAAGTGAGTGTTTGTCTCCTAAGCAATAGCTGGAACCTCATAAAGATTCATACTGTGATTTTCAAAGGAATTTATGAAGGATAGCTAATTTACACTTTTGTCTTGTGCCTAAGATATACTAACATGCACCTTATACACTAAGGAAGCCAAACTGGAGGGGATAAAGGACTCCTAAAGGAACTGAAGTCAGTGCCACAACACATCTTCAATTATTTGTATGGTTAGAAATGTTGGGGGGTAGGGGTGTGGAGGGAAGGGATGTATTTTGATTTCACTTACTATTGTCATTAGTGTGGATTTAATGTAATAATTATAACTCAGGTAAGACAAATTCACAAACATCATCTCAGTAAGAAAACACATAAATATATTCATAGTTTAGACATTTTGAACAAAATCATCTATTACTTGTCAAAAACTGAGAAACTCCTAAACATCTGCACTGAGCTTATACAAAATACTACAAATTGCTAAGAATTCCCTGAATATTCATTTCATTTGTTTGTGTTTAATTTGCAGTGTATGATGTTTTATGCCAGTAATTACATAAAATCCACAGTTATGAACATAGATAAAGACCTTCACAGAGTCTAGCAGAAAGCGTAGTACTATGTAACAATGTAATCCATTTAAAAGCGAAAAAAAAAAAAATATCCTGGCATCATTCCAAAAACATAAAGCACTCTGTACAGCTGGAAGAAGCATTTATTATTTATATTCTTCATTCACATCTACCAACATGTTTACCATTTGGAATGAAGATGAATTAGCAAGGCAATAGCCAAAGATGATTTTTTTTTCTCCAATAAACTTCAAATCCAGTAATATTCAGGCTAGCCATTCACATTCTTCCTCTCTAGTGACTGACAGAGATGCGAGAGGCTTATTAAGATATGCTTGGATCAAACTGGTAGATGCTATGTCACACTATAATTTCTGGATTTGGATTTGGACATATATCTGAAGTTAAATGCTAGAAATACATTTAAGCTTGCCAAGGCAGGTTGGTGTCATGAATAATGTATTGGATTCTACAACAGAGAAGCCACCATAAAGCCTTTTACTTCTATCCATTTAACTGCTGGTCCAACATACAGAGCACGGATTTTTCACACAAAAACCTGTCAGGGGTTTTTGGCTGCGGACACATGGCAAATGACTGTTCAGAGCACCATTCTGTCTAAGTCAACAGTATAAAAAGTTATCAAACTTGCAGAAAACCACACCGTTGATTTAAAATCTGCCTGCATAATTTGTATTATGTTATACTTTTATCAGACGCAGCAATAAAATACATGCGCTGCAACTACGATGTACTCAGATGCACAGAAAATAACGTTTCAACAAATTGTCGAGAGACATTCAACTATCTCTCAGTGGAGATAATGGCTGCTGAAAAGCACTTGTCATCTAAACTAGTTAGTCTTCACCTTATTTCACATTGTAAAAGTGCAAATTCTCCTTTGACCCTTAAGACAGTACTGGAATACCCCAACTTCTATAAAAAAAATGTTTATTCTATTTGGAACAATTTCTGCATCTACATCTCAAACTACAACCAAAACAGCCTTGTGACAGTTGCTTCCCAACCAGTGATGAGCCTCTGCTTCCCAGGCACTTTACTTTTGACCTGAAAGCTCCCTGAACACTTAGAGCTTCTCCTCTGTGCATAGCTCTAATTACCCACTCTGAGCAGTTCTAAAATCTAGTTTGCTGAGGGGTCTAATCCCAGGATATGTTCAAGACATCCTGTGGCCAGGAGAATACAGAGTTGGTAAGTTTTTCTTCTAAGATACAGGTGCTTATTTTGATACATGTATTTTAATAATAGCCTGGAGATCAGAAAACTCTTCCAAGTAGTGGGAGACCTAGATTCAATTTCCTCATTGGCCTGAAAGGTTGTAAACCGCATCTCCCACCATCACAGGAAAAGCTTCCAGGCTGTGACTGTTCTGGAGAGCAGGCAACCTCCTCCTTTCCTGTACAGCAATTGTGCTGCTGCACGGAAAGGATGCAGGATTCACAGATGAAAGTGAAAAAGCAAACGTAATGCTATTATTCATATAAGTTATTGAATAGAAATCTAAAACTATTTTACCATTGGCTATTTATCATGCACAGCCAAACTATGTGCCAGTTAGTATCAGCTGGAGGAACAAAGCAACTATTTCACAACTAATAACACTGCCAGAGCCGATACTCAGTCCCAGCTTCAGCTAACACTATATGATCAAATTCCTGCCAATAGACACTAATGAAGAGATCCTACTAATGGTGTTGAAGCTTCTAACTTGACAGCAATCTGCCTCCACAAAACCAAAATGCATATACAAAACATGCTGAGTGGGTATGAGAAAGTATCTGTTTACTGATTACTACTGAATAAATTTAAAAAAAGTAATTGCCCAGTCATGTTCTAGTTTTGATGTACTTCAGAAAAAAACTTTCAACCTTCAGGCAGGGGAAAAAAAATGCTTAATAAGGTATGGTTTCCCTGAATCTGATAAACACAATCCCAAAGCATCTCTTAAAAAAGTCAGAGCCTGTACTTTACAGATATCTATGCTCCTGGCAAAATGCCAAATTATACTTAGCTGGAAAGCAAAATCTACACTGGGCATCAGGGACTAACTTAAAGATGTACTGAAATACTTCCTTTGGGGGGGGCGGCGGGGGAAAGAAAGATGTGTTATAAAGAGAGAACACTCTGTGTTTGGCTTCATTAGTGCTCAGAACAACTACCCCTCCATCGCATGAACAGTGGATGAAAAAGACTGCCTCCAAATATAATATGCTATCAGAAGGTGTCTGTAGCTCACGTTGTCTATCTAAAAGGGCTCAAGGTGCAGGMAAAGGGAGTTCTTTCCACAGTCATTACTCCCTCACTGATGCAGGCAAGGTGGAAATAGCCCAGGGGAAGAGAGTTGGTGGACCTCGATCCCATCAGCAGCACACCATTACCAGCAGACAAGCTACAATGAAGAAGGAGTAACCTGTAACACTGAATAGGCCCAGTGCAGATTGGTTTGCTCTGCAGAAAACAGGGAGCTAGCAAAGAACTGCAACCGTGAGAGACAAGTTTTCATCTTCAGCCTGCTTCTGGCATAGCAAATCTGTGTGTAGCACCATGCCTCAGAGCTGACCAGGCCAGCTGGTACGTGGAATGGTCTTACTTGGTGCACCGATCGTACTCCTCTCCATGCACATGGACTTCCTTCCTCACACACTAAATTTATGTATATACAAACACAGATTTTCATTCACTAGAACAGAAAAGTTAGCCTGAACAGACCGGATGCACTTCAGATAAAAACGGCTGAGTCCAGTTAATTGAAAAAAGAGGCTCATTGTGGTTCTGTTCACAGTTCACACCATACCAAGGTAAGGCAGTTCACAACATTAAGATCAGGACTTTATGTACTTAATCCAAGCTGACAGTGAACTGTCACTGAAAAGGCAGTCCTGTGCTGCCCTTAGCCCATGCACAATCATCCCCCTGACACTGTACAGTCACGTTCTGTAAGGGATGCAACAGCAATGCACAGATAAAGATGGAAAATGGGGGAGAATGGTTTGGGAGCAGCTTGCAGTTACATCACATTAAATGTAACACCGAGCTGCACTCCTAAAGCCCTGGTGAACCCTTGGATACACTTCACAGACTTTTTAGCATTTGCTTTATTAGTACACAATAAAAAAAAAAACCAAACATTTTAAAATTAGAATTGTAATAGATGTGACTTCCTTCCAAATTGCTTATAAATACTGGCCTTAAAACCACAAGGATCAACTCAGTAAAAATCACACAGAGTATGACTTACGATCTCACAAACTAAGCAGGATTGTCCTTGAAAAGTTCATAAATGTATAGAAGACCACAGAAGAAAAAAATCACAGGGCTGTAACAACTGGCTGTGTGAATGAAATATTTCTCTTCCCTCTGTCAGATCCACACCAATCACTGGCTGGAACAGTTATCTTTCAAACTGCACATCGAGTTCAAGTCATTATAAATACCACAAGACCTTCTACTGGACCAGAAACTAGCAAACTGTGTTATGCTCATGATCTCGATGCAGTTCTTAGGTGAGTTGTTAGGGGAAAGCACATGGACACAGACATACGTATGTGTGTATGTGTGAAGACAGGCTTCTTTTACTGATAAATAAACTGAAAAAAAAATCAACTTTGGCACTGAATTGGGTTCCCTAGTCTCTAGCCCAGCAAGTACAAAGACAAAGCATTGAATATTCTGGACATCCTCGAGTATAAAGGAAAGGCGTATATCCACATTAGGATGGATGTAAGCATTTTGACAGATGCTGAATGATTAATACACATCAATATATAGCTAGGTCCCAAGGGTGGAGGTAGGGAAACACCATCTGTTGGCTAACTGTGAGGCTGTTAGGAGTTAACTTCTAACCTGCGGAATAAGTTATGAGACAAAGTTTTCTAAACTATAGACAATCGAGGGAAGTACCCAGGTTAGAAGACTAAAAACAAGTTAAAGTAAGAATGCTTAAAATTGGAAATAACTATATAAAAACAAGACAATGACAAGTCAGAACATGGACAGCACCCTCTTTAAATAATGTTAAAAAGAGATTAGAGCTTAATAAAGCTGAAATAGTAAACAACAAATAAGAATCAATTTAAACTCCTCTATCTGATTTAAGTAATACTACTGCAAGTTCTTTATACTGCATTATGCAAACTTCTTTCCATTGATCTGACAAATCAGATTAAATGTTTCTAAGCACTCCCCAAGCTGAAACTGAGGTCATGCACAAGATTATTCTCCACAACTCAAATGACTATTGCATGACAGTAAGTCAAAGCAATGCAGTGTGGATATGAACAAGGATATGTATTCACTAATGTTGGATCAAAATATTAATGTTAGGATGGATGTTGATCACAGGTTTCCAACAATCCAATATTATTATACCTTTGTGAAAAACACTGTGCTTCAAAACTCAGTAAAACTTGCTAGGGTACAAAAACTAAAGCTGTCCCATGGAGGACTTTGCAGAGGAAGATTTCTTTAATATTAGATGTCGCCTGCAYTTCACTGTGCAGGAAATGAACATGGAGTAGAGAGCAGGGAAAAGTATTCCTAAAGCCTGCAATCCCTATATGGGACTTCTGACACTAGTACAACAGCCTTCTTGCCAGGGGACAAAAGGTTCAACACTAGAATAGCTTCAGGATCATGGGCTGTGACTGTAATTTAAAGCTTCCTTCTGTACCCTCTCAGGAGTGCTGAGCAGAGTTCACAGATCAATCCATTGAGGGTCCCACTACAGCTATGCTCGTCTGGCGCAATAATAGATGCCAAGGTTTTAGCAGCTCTGTGTATATATTTCTCACCAGTGAAGAAAAGTAGTTGATTTTCCAGCTCAAGGATTTTTTACTCATCTATAGGAAAGAATACAGTACGTAAAGCTTTTTTTTTTTTTTTTTTTTTTTTTACACATGTTAAAAAAAGGAGGACATGGGAAATCTAAGACGGCTGGATTTCCTAGGGAAGCCAGCACTGACTGACATATGTAGGGAAGTCTCTCTCTGCGTGTTTCAAACTTCGGCTTCAATCACTGTTGACAATCCAGAAGCACAAGTACATAATGCCAGGTTTCTTCCCCTTCTTCTCCAGATTTTGTTTTCATTGCCTATAAAAAGACACCCTGACAATTAAGATTATGGCAGCATAAACCTCCAACATTAATATTAAAAATCTATTAACCATTAATATTCAAATCTATTCAAAAGGGAAAGAACCAGCTCACATTGCTCTGAGAGCCCAGGTGAACAGGTATGCTTTGCTGCATTTCAAAAAAGTCACAAGATTGTTATGGCACCTCCAAAGAAGCAACAAGTTCCAAGTACTAGAGCACTATCGGCRAACCCCCACCAATAATCCTTTCCTAGTCAAACTTACTAATGCTAAATCCAATTCAATTCTCTCTACTGTTGCAGAATGCCATCAGGAGACATAGCATCTTAGACATGTCTCAAGATATATTTTTTTCCTGTTTATTCAATTTCAGAAAACAGATATACTTCCCTTAGAATAAATCTATCTTGGAAAAATCCATAGGACTAAAAGAATTTCATTGTTTTGTCAATATTTCAAAAGAGTAAATAGTGTGACTTACACTGCTATGAGTCACCCACCTCAATATTGATTTCAAGGAAAATCATGCAATATCTGATTGAAGATTATTACTTACTCTTAAAGGATTAATTATATTTTATAGTACTCGACAGGTTTTGTGGGAAGATAAGTCTTGTGAGATCAAATACTCCCACTAACAAATGACAGAAACTGTTAACAACATATTTATGAACATGTTTTAAGCTTTGAACTCAATACCACCAAGTTTCTGATTCTGAGAGACAGGAATACTCAGAAGTTATATGGCAATATCAAACTGGAAAATACTTTCTTGATACTACATTTCTTACAAGTAATTATCAATTATTTAGGGTGAAAAGCTACCTAGAGGACTGATTCTCAGCCCATGACATAATGTATTCTTTTACTACAAATATAGAATTAAAGCTGATAATGTTTGCAAATGGAGTAAGGATGGATAGAATGGAAAAGAGTGAACAATAACACAACAATACAGTTTGCTTGGTAAATTGGACGCAAAGGGTTCTTCTAAACAGCCAAATACAAGGCTTGCAATGTCAAAAATAAACACTGTAATCTCTGACTCTTAAAAGAACCTAAAGAATTGTCAACAGTAAGTATCTGAATACGAGCTACCAATTCGCAAGTTGAACAGCTGAAATTTATGACCTGTGGTTTTGTAGAGAAGCATCTTAGATGGTCATTATTCTAAATGTTACTACTTGTAAAATCTATAAGTAGCAAGTGCTACAGAAATCATTTGTGCTGAGTTTCCCCCATGTAATCTTATAATATATTACATCAATCATAACGCTGCTGCTGCCATTATTGACAGATTTGTAAATTGGAGTTCGTTCTTTAATGTTTTTGCAATTCTGACTTCGATACCTGGAGCGTATCAGGAAAAAAATCTATAGCAGACAGCTATGAGCTTGTCAAATTTCTCCCATTTGATTTAAAACAAAGCTGCAATGGGTTTGATCAATGATGTACTATGTTGATCCTGGACACAATTATTAACAACATCACTAGCATTTATATAAATAAACTTTCACAATTTTCCAAGTAAAATTACAAACCTGTAATAACAGAAACTTATAGGAGCCAAGTCAATGTCAGCTTACTTCACTGTATTTTATGGCTACACAGAGCTCATATATCACTTCTTTGTAAACACTCTGTTGGCCTTGACGCAGTGTGGCTTCTCACAGTACAAAAATAAAAACCTTTTTAATTATCACAATGAGAGGCATAAGTAAGGGAAAACAATGCTATTCATTAAACCTTCCCTAATTAATTTTTTACACAGTTTTTTTAACCCAGTAAAGTACAACATAAAAGCTAAGTATAACTATTACTATTATGCAATCTTAAGATTACCAAAGAAGAAAATGTTGCAGAATTTGTATCAGATTGAAGGATGTACAGCTATTTTCTGACACATTTATGGCATAAATAGAAAGAAACATAGATTAAAAGACCAAGCTCTGCAATTTGCAATTGTAAAACAGAGATGGATTGAAGAATTAGGAAAAAAAAGCACTTTCAAACACTGAAGATGGTGGTTAGGAAGCATCTTTCTGCTAATATTTCATATTATAGTAGATATTTGGAACAATGATACAAAGCAAGTCTGTTCTTTTTCCTGGACACAGGATACAATGTACAGTGGTAATGTTTAAAAAGCAGATCAGGGTATTCTCATCTTCCATTTTAGAAAAAGGCTAAAGGGATTTGTTTGTCTCTGATGGCATCTCCACTTTTTCTAATTCTATTAACTGAGCTCTGCCAGAAATGGTATATAACATAAGCTCACTTAGGAGGGGTAAACATTTGTCTTTGTAATAATGCAGCATACACAATGCGCCAGGTATTTTCAAAGCATTTTCCCAGGCACATCACTTCTACCCAATTCCACCTCACCCTTTTTTCTGATTCTGTATGTTTCTCAGGATCAAAGGCAAACCATGACTATTTTCTGCACAGTACACAAAACTGTTCACTTAGCAGCATTGCCGAAGGTTATGAAAGAGTGTCTTTGTTAAGTGGAAAAACAAACAAACTGTTCAATTCCTTTCTTTTCTCTGTAACCGGACTATAATGGTTAATTTTGTTAAGAACTGACTTCTAAAATAGTGGCATTATCGCTGTCACATGATGAACAAAGATGGTGCAAGGTAGTGTGGATAGGCAAGGATACTGTCAGTAAGGCTCAGTATACTCTGTAGAGCTTGGAAACATGAGTAATAATTGAGCAATGCTTTCTTAGACAGAGCAAAATATACTTCCCAACAGCTGGAACCACTGAAGTTTTGCAGCATGTTTCACACACCCACTTCTGTTGAAGGATATTTAAGAAATACTTCTACGAAGTTCTAAAAATAAATAGCTTAAATTCTGAGTTTACAGCAAAAGATTTTAAGAAAAGAGTACCACAGCACAGTTCACACTGATATCAATAACAAATGTTTAAATCCCATCAAATTCCAGAAAATACTGAAGCATTTCTTTCATTTGAGTAGTTTAAATCAACATATAAAAGGCATGTAAAAAGCATACAGGAGGAGATTCTTAAATGGTTTCCTGACAAAGGAAATGATCTTCAACCCAGAAATAAAAACTAAATTCCAGAATAGGTATAATTATAGATTGAATGTGAAAGTTTAACCTCAAAGAGAAACCATTTTCAATCTGTAAAAAAGAAAATGGATCCAATCCAATTGCAAAGCATTAAAAAAAAAAAATTTAGATAATAAGCAATCCAAAGTTTAAAAAGACAAAATGACCACAAGAACCACTTGCCTGAGGGTATTCTCATGCAATGAGAATCAATATTTCAAAGTAGATAAATAAGAACAGGATGAGGTTTTATTAGAACAATAAAGCAACAAAATTATAGAACAGCATCCTGTAACACTTGTATTTTTGCCAGGATCAGTTGGGATCTTGAAGCAGCTTTGTACTGCTACCTTTACTTTCACTTAGTAAACTAAAACACAGAAAATGAGGTGAAATGCCAAACCACTCAGGAGAGCCAGGACTAGTGACCTCTGTTTCAGTTTAATAACCAAATCCTTAATTATGCTGCCTGCCAACATTTCTTACAAAGCAGTAACAAAGGGCTTTAAGAGGCTTCTGATGTTCAGTCTCTCTGAACAGAGTTCATTAACACAATAGCTTTTATTTTTAGAAGCATGAACATCTGGTAATAGACTTAATAATACAAAGTATCTCACACAATTACTATATTTTTATTGCATGTTGGTAACCAGTGCTTACATTGATACTAGAAAACATTCCTTCTTTACATATTACTTTTTCTTCCTGTATTTCCATTTCTTCATTATCACAAATGTACCATATTTTTAGAAAGCATCGATTCCTAAACTAAAAACAGTATCATAGAATACACCTAATAAAAAGTCCCTGGCAACTGAATAAAAATTGAGTTTTAAGAGTCTACTCTAAAAGTACTATGGAACAACTTTATTCCTAAAAGCAATAACCCTAAAATTCCAAAATCCTGTAATTAGATTATGTTCAGTTGATTATTTTGATTGATAAGGAAACTGTAACCCATGAACATATTAATCTCATGAACTAAAAAACTTTAAAAAAAAAAAAGGGAAAGAAAAAACTGTATGACATTAATCTCATGAAGACATTCTAAATTGTACATTTTATTATCCTACAGAGATTTATACTCCCATTATCTCTTACACCCACATAAGACAAAGCAAGTGTAAATCTGTCTTTCTCCATGCAGGGAATTTCATAATGCTGTATTAGAGAAGTGATTATTCTATTCTCACATTTCATAACACTGTTTTCTTAACAACCAGAAGCACTCTCATTCAACATTAAGACAGATGTTTTGACTGAGAGTGACTATGGATATGTGCTGAAACTAAAAATGAAAAACCCATATGAATAAATATTGAAATGTACATTAATCCTTATTCTAAGGGTGATCTTCCACCACCAAGTAAGATGCTTGGCCAAGATCTCCTCTAAATATTTGCAGCAGCCGAAGGGATTACATTTTTATGCAACTTTTATAAATTACATTTACTCAGATTGCAAAACATCCAATTCTTTCTTCTTCCATTAATTGTACATAGGATAGGGCCATCACATCTGTGCCAATTTACAGTCATATAAACAACAGAAGTACAGGCTGATTGCATCTAAGTTTAGGCACAATTTTTAACAATGCAAATGGTATGAGAAGAAATTTTTGTAAATATGTCAAATTTGTGTTTGATATATTTTTCTGTATCATCCCACAATATAACATACATCATCAATTCAGCTGCAATGGGCTTCTGACTGAAAAGTTAGGTGCCATCCATTTGCATGTGGTAACTACTTGCTCAAACTATTAAAAAATTTCAGCTGTCAYGACGTTCTCTGGAGAAAAAGGTAGCGTCTCGGGTAGATACAGTCAAGACTTTTGGGTCATTATAGATTAAATTCATACTGTGACTTAGAGATTTAATGGGTAAGCCAGTTTAACCATCAGAAAATAATATGAAGAACTCCTAAAAAATTCTTTGTTGGTATTGGAAATAGTGGTAGGAATATTATAATAAAACAGCAATATTCATAATTTGAAACATCCTAGGTTTCTTTCAACAGCACTAAAAGGACATTCTTTGTTCTGTAACACTTATTAAATTTGCAAATTGCATAGTAACTGAAAGGTAATTAATGGAGATGTACTGCAACATCGTTATATGTGCCATTTTATAGACGTCCGTTACAGGTTTTTATATGAACTAACATTTTCATGCAAAAGAGCAGAGTTTAATGAATTGCAAAACCATGTACTTGAAGCAGCAGTAACACACCTTAGAGAATAYTCTCATCTTGATGCTTGAGAAGGTTTGCATACAAAACAGTACTCCTCAAAATGAAAATATAAAACTCTGGCTTTTCAAGTAAAAATTATAATTCACAGACTGAATTTTCCTTGAAGTTGAGATGCACCCCATACAGCTAGGAGAAGAGGGGGCACATTCTCTTCTCTATCCACTAATCCCACAGCCATCTCAGACCCAGTGCAATAAAGGACAACTTTAGGGATGCTCTACATTATGCCAGCCCTCCAGGTCATTCTAGCAGTTTATAATCACCTGTGCCCAGCAATACTCTAGCCAAATGCTTTTCAGTACCTCTCCAATCAAGTAATCCCCTATTTTAGTTCTGTGTCTCCCCAGGATAGTCTTCCACAGGGAAATCCCCAGCCATCTGGTTAGCTCAGCTTTCAACTAGCTTTGATCCAACAAAGTGGCTCAAAGTGGTAAGAAAAAAAAAAGTAGATAGATATGCCTCTCAGTATTTTGCATATGTTGAACCAGATTCTGATCCTAGTTTGATTAATGTAAATCCAAAAGAACTTCACCAAGGACAGGGATACAGGTCAGGGAACATTTATCTTGCTGTTCTGTCCAATATTAAGCACAGTTGTTTTTTAAGTAAACAAAGAGAATACCACCACTGTGCAAAAAATATTCAGCTCCTATAAATCAGCGTAGCTTCACTGAAGTCAACTGAGTTATGAAAATTTACATCAGCTACAGATTTTCTCCAGTATGTAATGAATAGTGTTCTGTTTGCTCTCCTGGGTCTCAGCTCAGGCTCTATAAGAATACAACTGGATTTTTTTTCCAAAATGAGTATCAACACATTTTCTCCTGAGTCACATATTCTTAGCTTTTATATACTGCATTTTGCCAAGATGACTAAAAAAGCTTTAAAAAGTAATTAAGTGTTTTTTCAATAAAAAACATCAATGACATGATTTTCTTATACAACTTAGAAAACTCACCTCATTTTATTACCATTTATTGTACCAAAATGCTAAAAAAGCAATTTGCTGTAGAAAATAGATCTCAGGATAATATACAGTACTGAATAATATGAAAAAGGAAACTCTGAGACAGAACAAACAGCACCTCTGAAAAGGCCACACAAAATGATGTGGTATGACTGATTTTAGCCAGGAATTATAAGGAACAAGATACCAATAAAGTTATGATGAAAAAATTAAGAGTCTGAACACATGTAACTAACTGTGATCTTGGAACCAAAGTTGTTCTTACATTAATTTCATGGATTGAAATTTATGTACAAGTATTTGGATTTCAGAAGAGAGAATAGACTAAGATCTCCTCCATTAATAAGCAGGACACACTACATCACAGAATCCTGAAGTTGGAAGCCTGTTTTTCAAAGAAAGTAAAGGTCGTATCTGGATGTCAAAAAACATCAGGTTATTATGTTTTCATAGAAAAATTTAGCATTAATATTTTCAAAGCATACACAATACATAATTTGCAAATTTCAGGAAAAAGTATACATTTTAACAACTCCAGACACTTTTGTGTATTGTTACGGCATTGTCTCATGAAAAGAAACTTCTAAGCAGATAAAGAAAGGCACCTATTCAATTTCAGATAACGTACACATAGTCTGTCTTGAAAAGYATTATTGACTTGTAAAGTCAAGTATGCACAAGTTAGAAAGCATCAGAATTAGAACTGTTTGTGTTTATTCAACTTAGCAAATCCTTGTGTAGATGCTGAAACACTGGGTTGTTACCTTGCTTTTCACATGATCTCTTCTTTTAGTGCACACAACAGCCATTCCCCATTGTTAGGCTTGCTGCAGTAATATGAAGGGTATCCTTTCAATACAGCAAATGTTTGATTCTTAAAGGCTTATTTCTGCTGCACTGAAGCCATTATCAAGATGTCAGTCAAATCCAGCGGGATCATGATTAGTCATATTAAATCCTGCTTGAAAGTCTACAAATCTTTGTGGCTTACTAACACTGCTTACAACAGTCGAGTGGTCAGTGCAGAGAGACAACCTTACCTTATTCCTAGTAAAGTCATCTGCAAGCCCATTAATACATACTACTCATGAGTCACAGAGTAACATAGCTAAATAGTCTCAGCAGACCTGGAGACTGAGAGACTAGCTAAAAGAAAAGAAGTTACCAGCTCCATTAGTTAGGTGAAAATGATTTGTTAAAAGATTTTCAACCAACTCTAACCAGCAATGTTTCCATCATAAAGTTTAAAATATGAATGTAGTTTTTGTTAATGTCATAGAAAGAACAGCATTGTCTTGAGGAAACAGGCCTTGTGAAGTTGAGATTTATAATGGCAGTTCTAGGAATTCACTAAGGAGCAGGATACCATTCACAGAAATAAACTGAACAGTTTCATGTATAGTCAAGAATTATGAGAAAAGTAATTCCATTTTCCTTTTTTTCCCTTTTTTAATAACTTAAATCTGAGTAAGAACTTTACTTAATGTAAAGTTAAGGCCTTTCCTCTAACTTTGCTTTCAGTACAATTTCTATTTATATAAACAGATTATGAGATATATTGCAGCAGGAGGCATCTCTCTCTTTAAAGACAGAACATTAGGAATTCTAATGTAGAAAATTTGGGCTAAACTACCTTCATTTGTATTGGTAAAAATATACAACAACTCAATTAATTTCAAAAAACAATATTGGAATTACAGTGGTATCAACTAGTAAAAAAAATTAGGCTCAATGTGGTTAACAGTATAATGTTACTAGAAGCAAACAATAAAACTAGTAATTCATAGCAGAAGTTTTCTCAGAATACTTACCACATTCTGGTTGGAAACTATAGTGGAGATGTTTGTTTTCTTCAGGAAACTAGGAACAGTTGGAAGTAAAGGAGGCAGTACAATACATGGACAGAGAACTGGTCCAGACCTCTGAATTTGTTGGTTTTCCTTCCAGACGTATCATTAGCTTTCCAGGTGACCTTGGATAAATTGCTTCTTTTCTCTCTGTCTCAATCTTCTCATCTGCAAATAGGTACAACAATCCTTTGTAAAGCCCTTTTTTAAATCCACAGACAGAAAGCACTGTAAGAATTATCCTTTCCCACCACTTATAACAAGTACAGTTTGTTCACAATGGAATGGAGTCTGCAAGATCTTGTAAGTAATGTTTTTGTGCACTTAATTTATGTTTAAGTTTCTTAGTGCATTTCTGAGCTATAATCATGTGTGTTATTTTAAAAGATATGTGACCACAATTTATGATACTTAATGATTAAGGAACACTAATAAGGTTCTGTGAAACCATATGCAACATACCTCAGTGCTCCCTGGTACACCTGGATCTCCATATTTGATTGCAAAATAAGCAAAAAAAACCCCATTAAATAGCTAAAGCAGAATGGCAGTTATCAAATAAAACATCCACATAAATATTTAGAATATATACCACAACCACAAGGGCATTTTATTTTACCTCATCCACCATGCAATGATCAAATATACATCATTTTAACTAGTAAGCAATAAATTTTGCTAAAATTACCAGAATATACTCATAGATTTGAAAATCTACATTAAAATGGCAAACTGCAGAAAAAAAAAAAACCACCAGAAAGTACAAAGTGCAGAACGTAATTTATAAATACGGATGTTTAAATAGAATATACAAATATTGGAGATTGAGAGCAGTGTACTGCCAAGTTTTTCATGCAGTCTCTAAGTAGGCTAGATTCAGAGAAGGGAATGATCAATAAGAACCGGCTGTGGGATGGCTGCATAGCAGTTCTGCTCATACATGTGTAACCCGTGGCCAGGAAGCCAAGCTGGGGTTCCCCTGAAGTTTCCATACTAGTAGAGTTGAGCATGTGCGGGTCATCCCGTGTAATACCCACTGACATCTCCACAGTGCAGAGAACGAAATCAATCTTTCCTTTTCCAAACCACCCTCATTGTTCAGTCTGGTCTATGATATTCTACTTCCAATGTTCCTGATGATAAAAATCAAATTTTGGTCATTTATGCCTAAATATTAATTTGTTTAGCCACATCCTTTGAAAATTAAGTCTACAATATCATTTAAAAGGCATTTATTCTTAATATTGGTATTTCTCCCTTCTTTTAATTATTCTGAGAAAAAAAAATKGATGCAGGAAGGAATAGTCTCTAAAATACTCAAAAGTTGTAAAGTGATTCAGTAAGGTGTCTTACACTGCACTGAAACAAGAGACATTACCCCCAAAAAACCCAACACATGAAGAAGATAGAAAAGTAATTTTAAGCTGCTCAAGTTTTTTAAGCACCCAGTAGGGTGTAGCAACAGAGTTGTTTAAAGCAGTTATATATCTGCTAAGATGCTTAAAATCTGAAAATAAAAAGATTTCCCCCTTTATCAGCATAGACAGGTAAAAATATTCCACTCCTTAATGATTTGGCAGTTGTTGCAAAGTAATTATCAACCTGTGAGATCAGGAGATAGAATAAAAAAGCAGATTACTGTCCAATACTCAATTTTCAGTGGTTTGTTTCAAAAAATATAATGTAATGGTATTTTCTATTTTAAAACTAAAAAAGTACTCTGATCACACCTGATGTAAACAAGACCTTACCAATATACCCATTCGGAACTTTGGGGAAGTCTTGATTCTGCRTTGAGCCACTCTAGTTACTTCATTTGTTCTACATTTCTTCAGAACTAGAGTTTACATCATTCATTTCAGTCCCATGATTATAATTTTGAATACTGCATAGAGTATCTTCATGGAAAGACAGACCTTCTAAAAAAACTTCAAGCTTGCTGCAGTTGCTTAAGACCCAGGAAATCAGGTTTGTAACTCATGATCAGAACCAAAAAGAATACTAGTTTTTGTAGAAATAGGGAGGAGATAAGGTCAGAAACATCCCATTAGGATTTGGAAGAGATTATGGGATCATTTGCTTAGGTGAACTGACATTATTGAGCATCTTGTATCAGGACTATTTATGCTGTGCTCTTTTTTGCTTGGAAGTCCAATTATAGGTGCTGCTGTTGATTTGTAAAGTCTAGGCAAAAAGTTACAGACTGGTTTTGGCACAGAACCACCAAACTTGGAACACTCTCTGACCCAAATTTCTTAATTTTCTCTTCCCAGCATGAAGCCCATCTCGTCACCAGAATTTTGCATGAAATGGATTTGGACTGGAGGCCAAAGTCGTGATAGCTGATGGCAGTTAAGTCATCTTATTGCACTTGTTAAAAATAGGGTTGAAGGATATCTGTTCTCACAACTAACAGTTGTCATTTTGACATAACACTTTTCATGATGTGAAAGTGCTCACAGAATTGGGCAACACTTCGTTTTTAATATGTACAGAATCAAGAGATACTTTAATTTCTTCTTTAAAAGGATGAAAAGTTTAAAGTATTTCTAAAAAGCACTAAAAAGTAATTTTTTTCTCTTTTAAAAGTGCTTTCAAAGAGGGTGTTAACAGCTGATTTATTTTATTCCTCCTACATTCATCTGTTTGTCTTCATCATCACACTTTAAGGAAAAGCTGTTCCACTGTTTTAACTTGTGGGCTGTTGTTTTTTTTTAGACTGACTAGCATTGTCACATCCAGTTTCTCTGTAAATCACTCCATAAGGCTCTGCACCTTTCATGAGTTTTACTTCTTCTGCTACTGTTATCTGTAAAGTCTGTATCAGAACAACGATTCTGCTCATCTCATTTAAACTGTTGTACCATACGTCAGTGATATGGTTCCAAAATACTTTTTAAGCTTTGCATTCTAGATAAATACTCTCACATGTGTTTATTCACAGCAGCAGCTGCTTCAAGAATTACTGTTGTGTTGGTCACCTAGAAGTATTCAGCCTTAGACAGAAGTGCCAGTGATACGTATGTATTTCCTACTTATTTGATGTGAAATTTGCTGTCACTTTTACCACCCATCAGCAGTTAAGCCGAGCAGTTTTAAAACATCCATTTCCACATGCCCTCCTACCTTCTGCTATATGGGATTGCCTCCATGAGGAAGCATTATTAGCCTTTCAATAGGCAAAAGAAAACAATGCAGAATTCAGGAGAGCCATTTTGCCTGGAAATGGAAGCAATTAAGTTGAATGGCAAAGCCCACAGCAACAGTTCATTTATGAGAATATCTTTTCAGTGACACACTATCTGAATCAAATTAAAGAAAAAAAATCTGATTTTAGTAAGTTTTACAAGTACACTGGTATTGCTGTGAAGAGCATCCTACTTAGAAATGCAGTTTTTATTGTGTTATTTCATTTGATTCAGTTCCGCTTTTGAAATAAGACAGTGTTGTCTACATGGACTTTTATCACAAATATGTCAATGATTTTACCACCTCTAAGCGTTAAAAAAAAAAAAAGCTGTTTTCTAAGTGGGATGGAAGACATTGTCAAGAATTAGCAATTTGGATTCACTTCCTCGCACTAACACAAAAACTACACTATATTCAAGTCGTATGACTTCTCTTTGCCTTAGTTTTCAAGCTGTGAAAGAAACAAGAAGTTTCTGCACTTACCACATAGTACTACTATAAGGCTTTATTAATTCAGACCTTGTTTTTTCATTCCTTACAGTAAGTATCATTTCTACAACTAGTCCCATTAATTCTAGTGAAAATTCTCAGGTGGACTTCTACTGCTCTTTGTGCAGGACATAGAAAATTTTTTATTAAGAAACAACAGTTGCTTTCCCCCCCTTCAATGCTTTTTCTAATTAAAATTACAGCTACTTGAGAGCACCAGAAATAAAATTATGTTCTCCTCAAGTTGTATTTCCTACCTGCCCTTCTTAAAGGGGAAAAAAACCACCTTACAACTAAGTTAGTTGAAGCCCTGGCAGCAGAAACAGAAATTTTCCTTTCTGCACTGTACTTATGAACATATACAACTTCCCTTTTCTTTTTGCTTTAGCCTGAGGCTTCCAGTATGTAGAAACCTGCTGCCTAAAATGAAACTTATACATTTAATAAGAATTCAAGGCTGTCTGAAGAGAATTGGCTCTTTTATTAACTACATAAGTCTGAAACTCAGTTAGACACTGTTCAGAGTTCTGTAAATATAAGTCTATATTTCACCATGGACATGTTCAGAGACTTAACAGCAATATAAACAGGGTAATTCCCAAATGAACATGGCATCTTTTTCTCAGTGCAGTCACATCCATCCCAGTTACTGGGTACTTTACTTTACTATACTTTATTTCTTACAGTGTTCTAGTGGGGTTTTTTGCGTGGCTTTTTTTACGGGAAAAGAAACTTGCAAAGAATAAGCAGCACGTGAATAGCAAAGTTATTGCTCATGTTTTTATACAACATGCAAAACTGCAATTACTATATGGACAATGTTGGTACAACACATTGTTTTGGTTATGAATAGAGCTACATTTCTGTGCTACCTAAAAAAAACAAACTGAAAAGGGAAAGAAATTCCTTCCTTGCCTACATTGTAGTGCTATAATGGCTCCACAGCAGGATATCATGCACATGCCATATCTTACTACAGCAGCCCTATCTTCATTTAAAAAAAAACAAATACCAAAGAGAAACTTCTTAAGCCTAATGCTTCAGACAACTGTTGCCATTGGCAAAAACTTTTTGGGTACAAATGTTGAACAATTCTTAAATGTAAAAAACCCCTCACAAGGTTCTCCTCAGAAACTCGGGGAAAACCACATATTTTTCCTAGACACATTGAACTGGCAATACTTCCCTACAGAAAAGCTCTGAATCTGTCTGAATCTGCAAAAGACGCAATGTCTTGACCCACAGCCAGAGACTGTGTATGTGGAGGACCAACAGTGTGGAAGCCGTGCGTTGGAAAGATGAACGTGCARCCCCTGGCACAAGCACTCTACCAGGCTCTGGCTACTTCTGCAGCCTCCTCAGAGAACATCTCCTCACTGGCCAGCCTTACAAATCCATTGATGATTTCARACTGCAATGCTGATGGAAAGAGGCAGCACCTCCCAGTCCCAAGTACTCATTTCCATCCCTGTGCCCCTAATCTCCCTTCGAGCTGACACAAATATCTGTAGCAGTAAAACACAGCCCCACGACAGATTATAACTAATGAGCCTAATCCGCTCCCTGATCCAATTTACTACCTGAATATTGTACCCTACCACCAGGGAGGGAGAGGCAAGCAGGTGGGATTGCACAGCCAGAACAGAAGTTAACGCAGGGCTGTAGCCTTCAGTAGTAACGTTGGTTTAATTTGCACAGAGCTAGAACTAGACACTAGAGTTAGCAAGGAGAGGAACTGAATGTAAGGCTGATTTGACCCTCATGATTTGAACAGATACAAAAATTATTTCCATAGAGTCTAAAGACAAAAAGGATGCAACACAAGCTCTATGCAGCAAATAAAAAGGGCATAAACAGGGATGACACAACATGGAAAACATTTGTGAGCCATGAGATTCACAGTGTTGAAGGACAAAGACTATAGAAACTACAAGAACGTTTCCTACTGATATGTGCAAATAACTGCAAAACGCAGACTGCCCTGAAGAGTGGTATCAAAGGATTTCAATTAAAGATAGAAAGGATTTATTGCTTCCGTAATTTTACAACCGAGTTATTGAAGACAATGTGTAAGGACTGAAATTGTAAAACATTTTAATGCCTCTGAGAACAGATAGAGAGGAAACCGTTTTTCCCCAGATAGTATTAAAACATATAACAGTAAGCAGTCTATATTAATCCTCTGTGTTGCAAAGCAAGCTGGTCATGTATTATTTGGGAGTGAATGACAGATTTAGCTGTAGTGGTGAAACAAAGTACAAAAGCAAAGAATTCCATCAAAATTATGTGAAAACGCAACCAATGTCATTTAAGATGGCATCAAAACCTTACTTTAAAAACTGTTCCCAATTTTTTCAAATATCCAGAGAGACAACCGAAAATAGAGACTGAACTTATTCATTATAAGGCTCTGGAACCATAGCCAAAATTAACTGCAGTGACTAAGCATACTTCTCTTGCCAGCAATGAAAAAAAAAAAAAGGGACATCCTTTATTCATGATGATTGGAGAATAGTTATTACTAACACAGAACTCAAGTGATCAATGTCCTCTCTCTAAAATACACAATTTTTCATATTACCAGGTGATAAGCATTTGACAAGGTGAGCAATCTCACTGGAGCCCAAGTATAAATGGATACTGAAAGGGAATATTTCACACTGAATACAAACTGCAAGGACAACACGAAGACTGCTGAAGAGTTTTAGAGGGCAGAAGTCCTCTCCAAGACTTTTACACAGTAGGCAGGGATTGATAAAGCAACAGAGAGAATGTCAATAATGTCAGAATCATCAACAAACAACAAGCAGACTATTACTTCTTTGGTAGGCAGCAAATTAATGTATATACAAAGCTGCATGATTTAAGGGTCACATTATCAAAGGTGCCATTATCCTTGCTTAAAGGATTGGGAGTTTTGGAATACATTGTGGCGACAGAATTACATAGGGAGTTTCCCAATATTTGTTCATAACTGTATGTTTTGGCCTTCATTTTTAAGCCCATCATCATCTAAGTGGGATTGTTTCCCTCTTCAGTTTAATTAATTTCTTGTGTATAGATGAAATATATTCTGTTGCTTAAAATGTATAAAATCACAGCTACTAAATAAAATATCAACAGATAAAATCCATTAACAGTTTCTACAAAAATTGTGACATACTCCATGTTACATTTATCATTTCAACTATATATGCCCCCACAGCATACATACTCTTAAGACGTCAAAAAATGTATGTTATGTCTACAGATTAGCCTGAACCTGATACTGATTCTGAAAAACCTTTTCCCTGGATTTAAATCCAAACTCTGCAACTTCTGAAGTAAACTAGGCCAAAATGCTTAGACTTTACATAAGATTCCAAAAATTAAATTAAACATGCAGTCCTATCTTAGCATTGTTACTAAACTCTCTTGTGAAATTCAGTTTTAAAAACTAAAATAAGAATAACCCCAAACAATTTTAAAATCGCATGTTTTATTTTAAGCCAATCCTATGATCACAGAAACATGGTGGGACGACTCTCATGACTGGAGTGCTGCA
>JAYKAV010001111.1:4349003-4374066 GCA_035582835.1 Phoebastria nigripes | reverse complement strand
TAAAAACATCACTGTGTTATCAACATTCTTCTCATACTAAATCCAAAACATAGCACTATACCAACTACTAGGAAAAAAAAAATTAACTCCGTCCCAGCTGAAACCAGGACAAACAGTTACTGGATAAGCATCAAGTGACTAGACAAAATATAGAAACAGCTCTAGTAATAAGGTCTAGATTCGAAGGCTCTCCACTCACAGCTGACTTCATGAATCACTACAGTATTACGATCTAGTTCATCCCATCCTTACGTTCAGTAACAATGAATCTCAAATATTTTTCATGGATAGTGGCACACTTCTGACCAAAAGAACTGCAACTTCAAGTGTCCTAAAGTTGAGGCCTCAGTAAGTTTTAAGATCACGATTTTAGACAGGAGAGCCTACACTATAGCTAAATTTACTCAGCTTAGAATCTTTTTTGGCTCTGACATTATATTCCTGAATAACTGAAAGGCATTAACTTCATTTTATAACACATTCAAAATAAATGTCATATCTAGACTTCATATCATTTGAAGACTAGAGTTCTTCAAAGTTAGTGGAAGTTGTGACATTTGGCATACTAAAAGACGGCTGGTAAACAGGGGCTGAAATTGTACTTGCTTGCCTCCCCTGCTCTCCTCTCTTGAAAATACTCAAGGTCAATGGCAACGCTTGGGCTTATTGTAAAGATGACAGATATCTGTAGAGAAATGTTCCCCTTGGAGTTCTTAAAAATCCATAATAAAGAAAATAACAATGAACATTATTTGAATATAAATTGAAAAATGTATTTCAGTTCTGTAAGTTAATCAAACTTAAATCTCCATGGGAAACTTGCAACACTGTTCTCAGTTTAAATGCTTCCCAACAATTTACAGCTTCATTTTGCAAACTTTTCCCCAAACCAAACTCTCCTGAATTTACACCACGTAGAAGGCTATTCATACAACAGCTGCACAAAGCATGCAAAGAGGTTTAATACACTGATGAGAAATAGTGCAGGAAAAAGCAGCAGCAGTTCCTGAAGAAATAAAAGATAATATATTACTATAGTAAGTATATTCAGGTAGATTAAGTGACATCTAAGTTCCAGTGCCTAGTCACTTCCAAAAATCAATGCAGAGCCCAGGTAAAGCTCTGAGCAGGAAGCCACCTTGAGTGAACCAGTGGGAAAGGGTATGGCACTGAGACTCATGGGGGATCAGACCATCTCAATACAGTATCTGCTAGAAATAACCACACAGTAGATATTTACTATGTTATTTTCTTGCACTGTAGAAGATGCTATCTCATCCTCAAATGCCACCTACATGTTTTAATCTACACCATGCCGATACTTACGCATGTATTTATACAAATATTTATACTTAAGTTTATAATAAAGAGACTGAAAAATAAGAACAAGAGATGTAGACAGGTTACAGTGAATGTGATCTTCTAACCGAGTGTAGGCCTGGGCCCCTTCCTCCTGCTTTCCTGTCACAACATTGGGAATGCGTAAGTCAGGGCCACTGATTGAGAGAGTACAGCAGACAAATCCCATATCCTGGACAAAACCGCAAGACAAAACAGCATCCTGAAGAAAGGCTCCAGGTGACCACAAGTAGGAGCTATATCTTACACCTATCTTTGCCAAAGCAGAACAATCTGCCTCTGACTTTAGACTTGATTCCATGCAAAGTGAACTTCACTACATGTACAGATAACCACAGAAGTAAGCATTGCAAAAAAGTAAGTGGGTTCAGAGATTAAGGACCTCCTAGTTAAACAATGAATTGTCAGCTTTGGCAAACAACAGGAAATAATGTATATACATTATCACAATGTATTTTTGTTATACTGCAATATTTTTCAATGTTTTCAATTTATAGTCCAAAAATACTAGCACATCTCTTTATCTTACACAAATAATATTCATATTTTACATAAATATCCAAGTTGCATACTACTTTTAAACTGCAATTCCAGGTGCCAGAAGGTCTATCCATTTCATTTCTAGATAAAATCAAAGGTCCTCCTTTTTATTCAGATGAAAGATACCTTAGTAATGCATCACTGCTTTCTACATTTTAGATCAACACTGGCATACCAATTTTTTTCTTACATTTGCACATCTCTCTATGACCAGAAATTTTAATTAGCATTAGGTTTCTCTGACCTAAAGCCCATCATTTGCATCAAGGTGAGAAAAGTATTAGGGAGGGGGACAGACGGAATGACGCAAAAGCTACTTAAAAGATGAACAAAACTTATTAGTTTCTCGCACTTTGTGTAGATCTGCTAAATTGATTCGAGCTGTGAAACTTTCATAGCATAGAACCTGTTCAAAATCTGTTATATAGAGACTAGGTAAAAAGGAAGTGTGAATCAACAATATACTATAGCTTAATCTATTTTTCATTTTCCTCTCTGAGTCAAAGTATAAAAATGTATGATGTTAGAGTAAATGCCAACACCGTTAGCTTCAATACATTTTACTCATAAAGTACATAGGGCTTTATGATCACCATAGGAAGGAACTGTTGCCAATAGATCAGCAAGCTTTGATGATCTATGTTCCTTCCCAGCAAGCAGAAACAGAGCCAGTATATGTTGAACTTTCTTACCAGGCCCCAAGAAAAGTTAATTCTGAAAGATCAGTTTTGCACTTAGATACTGTTTCAGTTCATGAAATTAGCAAAAACTGAATCAAACTCTTAGTGCTAAATGAATGCTGTGAAGGAAGTAGGCACCTGCACCATGAAATCTACATGTACACCGCTCTGCTGGAAAAATTTTTTCTTCTCCTCTTCATGTCCTCTCTCACACACAGTCAGTGTTCAATTTCCAGTACAATATAGTTGTTATATAAATGTCTAAGTACAGAGAGAAAGCGATATAGCAGGAATCATGAAGATGGCTGAATACTAGGATGTGGTCCTTGAAGTGGATTTTGTATTCAGTAATGGCTTATTTGAATATAATCAGAATACACAAACACACACATATATGTTTTGCAATAAAAAGGAGAATTTCAGCTGTATTTTCACTACAGATTTTGGGGGTTAAAATGCCTGTTTCCATAGTGAAACAAGACAAAAAAGGCAAAAATGGGGGGGGGGGGGGAGAAAAGAAAAGAAAATCAGGAACTGATAGTTCTGTTCCCAGCCAAACAGAACTGTATCCAGCAGAAAATTTTTGATGTAACATAAAATGTTTCAAAATATTTATTTCAGATTTCTATCTTATTTTAAACAATGTAGAGAAATCCAAACATAAAAAGATTTTGCTTTCACTGTAATAAATGACATCTAAGCAATTTCAGGACTAAAAAAAACGATTTTTTTTTCCTCCCCCAAAAAAATTAAACCATCTCTCATGTAAAAGTTCTATTTCAATTAATTAGCCTTTCTAACAACAACAACAACAAAAAAAAAAAAAAAAAAAACCACAAAAACAAACAACCAGAAAAAGAATTAACTGTTCCAGCTATCAGTAGCTTATACACAATTGGCAGTTATTTGATGGCATTCTTGGCCAAGATACTGGGAACTTCATGTGCATCCCCTACATGCCGAGTGTTACATGCAGCTCTTCTGGAATTGCATTTTCATAGTTCCTTCAACGAAAGGCTGAATTCTATTACCTGCTTCATCACTGTTTGTATTTGGTTATTATTCTCACTTTCTTTGCAATAACTGTACTTAAGCTGAACTAACTTGCCTTCCCCAGCAGCAACTTCTGCTACAAGCCAGTCAATAGATTAAGTTCCTGTCTCATTTTAGAAACCCTGTGTGACAGCACAGTATTTATAACTGCAACCCAAAAGTCTGCATTTATATACAGTAATAACACTACTCCACTGACCTCTGATGATTACTTTTAATTTATATACAGGTTAGTCCTTTTTCACCTTCTGGTCTTGTTTAAGAATATAACACAGCAACCTTGACAAAATTGGAATCAACTGTTAATTAGTATTCCATTTAATGGAGATGAAAGCCAAAGCATTCTGACTAAGAGGATACCGCACAAGGCATTCTGACTAAGACTAATGCATTTATTACATTACATTAAGCTATATATAACTGCATCAAATGGAATATTTAAGCATTTTAACTTGAGCATTTTATGCATTAGTAATTCACTTAATTATTTTCTCTAGAGAACAAGTGGTATAATATCATGCTGATGCATGGGGAGTTATATGAATAAATCCTCGGGCATCAGGATAGGATCAGATACCCAAGAGCCTCACTTAAATCAATAAAAGCAGGAGGAAGTGGTGGGAAGGATGCCGCTTCCGGCTTATTTCACATCACTGTATGTACAGCAGGTACATGAATCATGCTGGAAACCTAGTTGCCTTAACTTAATAAAAATGTAACTCAAATTTTCACACTTTCATAAAAAATAGAGAGCTACCTATGTTACATTCTCATTTAAAATGTATCTTCTAGCCCTCTTGCTTCACAAGAACATGATAATCATGTTCTAATGAATTTGAGCTATTTACATCACATTATATTTCTACACAGTCACTACAATCTCGGAAAACAGGTGAGAATGAATCAGTAGAAAGACTGAAAGGGCATAAACAAGAAACTTCACTAACAATTCCCTGCAGATAAATAAATTAATGTGTGTCACTATTCTCCAACACATAACCTCACTAACTCAACTAAACCAGCCCCTCTCTAAAATATTTTCTGCACTGTGGCCTATTTTTATAGCTCTGAATTTGATACGGGAAATATTACATCTGTAATCAACGAATGCAGARAGAAATTGAGATGGGAAAGAGCCATAAAATGAGCAGGAAAGGCAAGGAGAAAGGGAACATAATGTTAGAGATCTGAAAAGGGGGAACAGGACTTCTATTAGTTTGTGTGTACGTGGTTTATTTTATACAATATTTTCATTTTATTATATTGGTAAATAGTACCTGTAGGTGGGGTGGAAGAAATTGAAAATTAAAGAAATAGAGTAAGAGACTGACTCAAAATTGGCAAAGAAAAAGGAGCTCAGAATTTGAAGTGTACCTGATCCTAGCTGCATGTGATACTACAGGCTGGGTGGCAGCCAGGGAGYTCCATCTTCAGACCTCCACGGCAGCTGTGGTAAAATCTAGATCACAGTGTGAGTCAGACCAGCATTAACATCAAACAGAATTCAAGCTACAGCTTTGCCCTAGTTCATATGCTGCTACCCACTTTCTTGGTGGACTGTGCTGACAGCTGAGACTAACTCAGAAGCAGAAACAAATTTCCAACTCTTGTTTTGCTCAGGAATTTCAACAGATTGGACACTGGAGAAAAGTTTACATTAAGCTGCTATGGTAGTTGTCTGTTATCGAGGGATTCCTCCTATGTAAGTGGAATTCCTACCTAGCCACTTTGTCTGCCTTTTCAACTGCTTTGTGCTGCTGCTGAAGAAGATATGTGATTTTGGCCCCCATTGTCTAGAAACTAAGAGCTAACAAAATATTACACATTTTTACATTAACCCATTAGCATTACCCAAACAGCACAAACTGTTGGCTGCACTTAGCAAGCTGAATATTTCTGAATATTTTGGGAAAAATATCCAGCTGCTAGCTGGTGAATCACCATAACAAAATGTTCATTTCTCTAAAAAGTTATCCATGTATGTAAGCAATGCATGGTTTTAAATTCCCAATTACACAGCCCATTTGACTTGGTCATTTTGACGTCATTCCTGACGTGATGCTAGGTAGTTGTCACAGTTCTCCTGAAGTCTTGGAAGATTCCCCACAATGAAAGAAAATCAAAAGAAAATTAACTATCCTGTTTTCCCTCCTTGCCTGCAGTTATTCCAGTAATTAGTTTTATTGTTGCTACTAATGAAGGTGTTCAAGATCTCCTTGTCCATTTGCTACAATGCTGCCTATCTTTCACCTTTTTGTTTTCCATGAGTACAGATTTTGGTCCTTGACTGTCAAGGATGCTTTTATTCTTTTTATAAGCATTATTCCATTATGAATACGTAGCCAACCATAATAAACCCAGATTTCAGCCCTCCCCTTAGGAGTTCTTGTAATATTGTCATTGTTACAGCTCTTATCTTACCTTTATAATTTGCAATATCCTTTTTTGCCTAAAGAGCCATCCACAGGATATAGACAGACCTAAACTGGTCACACTCCCCAGAACGCAGCTCTCACAGTAAAGTAGTCCCGCTGCTGAAAGGCTACAGGCTTATATAATAAAGTTTGGGGAAAAGAGGTTGTAGATACCATCCCTGTGCATTTCTCCTGCAGTGCTGAAGAAGTACTACTTGTACTGATATTTTCATTAGCAGTATTAATTCTACACACCATCTCATCCCTTAGAAATTTCCAGAAAAATCAACAAAACAGGTTAATACTTGAAGTGTTATTTGAAGTAATGAAGCCATGAAGTTGAGAATTAAAATGGACTAGAGGTATAGGACTTCTTGAAAGAAAGACCTATTCCCAGTTCCTCACAGTGTAGATTCTGAAGGATTCAGAAATTGTAGGAGATAGATGAACCATCTGTTCTGTCAACTGGGGGAGGAAGGGGACTTAGTATACTGATCTGGAATAAGCTCCCAGTACAATATTCTTCTCTGGGTATTCCAAAAAAGGGGACAATCATAATTGTCTTTTTTTTTAATTCATTACTATGTATGGTAATACTTTTCTTTCATCCTTGTGTCTTGGTCTGGAAATGCTGTATATAGAACACCCAAAAGCAGAACCAGGTCACTCTAACAATTTTCACACTTAGAAGTATAAAACCAATGTCAGATCCCTGAATTTCTGGAAATTTCAGATCCAAACGGATATCTCAATTTTGCAGCTTAGGCCCTTCTCTCTATTGTAAAGAGGGGGTTTGAGTGTTTATTCATTGTTCTTTTGATTTAGTTGCTAAGCAGTATTACAATAGCAACAATGTGGGCAGAGACATAAAACTTTATATAAGGCTTTAGCTGCAAAGTATGTATATTCCTTGATACTAATGAAAAACAGCTTTACAAAGAAATTCCATCTCCATACACAGCACAACCAACTGATTGATGAAGAGCAGGCAATAAAGATGTGGCACGTACAACAGCTATCTCCCAATATTTTAAGAGTCAAAGGAGGAGGAAAGAGTATCAAATTATGTTTCACAAATCCTATCAGTGTAAGAGTTTCTGAGGAACTGTTTTCTCTCTTAAAAGTTCACGTTACTCAAAGTTTAACACAAATCAAGAGAATAAAAATGAAAGCTGGGCTTCACTGAAATAAATCGAAAATGCCCATTGATTCTAGTTCAACCAAAATTTTGTCCTAAATTTAACAGACACATGAATCTCATTAAACAAGATTGATCAAAAGATGACCTACTACATGCCTTCTTTCCTAGTTTGGACAAGCAGTATTGCACAGGCTATCTATATGAAAAAGAGCTTCAAAATTTAACATGTGATCCATTTAAACTCATGATGTTAATGAGAATCTCGATATTCGATTCAGTGAATTCTAGGGTGGAGTGGCAGTAATAAGCAGCATAGAAGCAACTCCATTTACCTCCTGCACCCAGACACAAGGTTCTCTGGTTTCAGGACAGAGTTAGCTCTGTTAGTTAGTTAGATCCCCAGGAATCCCTGAAACTGAAACTATAGTCCTTATGTGAAAAGGACAAAAGAAATAGTAAAATGCTTCTTCCTCAGAAGCCATACAACTGAGCAGCTGCAATGTCTATATTGTAGCACAACACAAACAATTCTTACCTAATAAGTTACCTATAACTCTAATAATTCACTGGCTTAATATTATGGAAGAATTATGCCTTAGAACCCCACTGAAAGTCAGTGGCCCCCTGCGCAGTTATCAGAAGCCAAGTGCTTTCTTCTCCTTGTGTGTCAGGTGAGGATGACAAATAAGCTCCTTAGTTCACTCCTAGATCCCAGTCCCCTGATCATCTACATAACACGTTACTTTACATGCAGGATCTCTTTAGCTGCTAGCTTACCTTTAAAATGAAATTTGAGCTGCACCCTGAGAAAAACTCATTGCAAGGACCCACTTTAAAGCCCAAACACGTACAACCACATTGGATTTAGCTGCCTCCTCTCAGCACACTGCTGTAATGCTGTGGAGCTCAATCCGCCCTCACACTCTCACACCCCTCGTGCCAAGCCCCAGGGCATGCACCACATACCTGCAGTATCATTCCATGCAAATGCTACTCAGGCAAGCTACAACACAGCCCTCAGATTAGTTCAGACACTTTGAACTGAAAAACACAAAACAAAGTAATGGTTAAGGGTTTACAGCCCTACGGGTGGAGCCCAGCAGTGACCGAAACCAAGTGTTGGCCAGCATGAATGCAGTCAGTATGCCCTAGAGCAAACCCACCAAGAACCAGGTGGATTTGAGCCATCCCACACCACTTTGCCTTGAGGCTAGGAATCACTCCTTGTGATATAGCCCACATTTTTTATTTTCAAATGAGAAAGCTGAGCAGAAATGATGAATGTCAAGCCAAACTCTTTCAGCAAATCCATAGGAACTGTACTGACTTCAATGAAGACAGTTAATCAGGAGCTAAAAAGCCACCTGTAATCACTCTAACTTCCCTAACCATGCTCTTTTCCCAATCTCAATGTGACTGGAAGTGAGATAGTTTGACCCTGAAGCTACCACCTTTCAGACAACCAGATTAATCATCCTCTCCATCAAAATCTCCAAGACTGCCTTTGCCAGTCTAATCTAATCATCATCTTCCCATCTTTGCAGAGCAGCCCACCACCTCCAACCATCTCCCTTCTCAGGCAGTTTGCAAGCCAGATGTAAGACCTCAAGTGGAGACAGTAACAGTCAGCGTCTGCTTTGGAGTCTGCTATGGAGACACACTCAGTGCGCACCATCAGGCTGCACACACGCTTGTGATGGATATTTATAATAATGTCTATCATAGGCTGCATGGATTGCTCCCAAGATTTGGGATCACCAACCATCACTGCCCATACGTTTTCTAGAAAGCATTGCTAGTATTGCCACTAGCCAGTGGGCGTCTAGAAACAAGGAGTGGGCAGGCACAGCAGTGTTATATTCTACTTCAGCAGCTTCCTGGAACAGCAACTGAACATAAGAGGAGAAGGCAGGCTCATAAGGAGTCCATACAAAGAAGCTTCAGTATGGTTCAGTCCAAAAATACCCATGTATGGTTTTGGAATCATCATATTTTTATTACCAAAAAATAAAAATTGATTACTTTTTTGGTATCAGTACATGCTTCTAAAAAATGTTCACAACTAAATGGTAAGTTACAGGAAGAATGCAATGGTATTTTCTTTGAATTGTGCATTATTAATACAACCTTCCCTGAACATTTTTCTAGTAATTCCCCATTACAGTAAGGCTGCATAAAAGAGAGCGGTTAATGAGCTACAAGTTTCTTTTCAATATAGAAATGCGGTTCTAGGTTTTTTGCCATTTTTAAAGTACAATCAAATTACCAGTATTATGTACTTGTTCTATCTTTTTCTAGCTGTGAAAAGAAAGAGGTAAGGACAGCATCAAAATTTATGTTTGAGTTCTTTGAAAATACTCAAAGAAACTACTTTACACCTGGTGCATGTTTAGTTCCCAGCCCAGCAATAGTATCACATTCCAGTTCAGGTCTTTATGTTCTACCCCATAACAAACATYGGTAATTCTTAGTCTGATTATAATATGCAATCTATTGATATTACTAAGATCAGCAATGTGCAGATGCTACGTTTAGCTGCAGTACTCTACACTCAGCCTTAGGCAAAACCAGTTTATCCATTTGGAACAGAGTACACCTGTTGTTAGTTAATCCCCAGCTGACAAATTACAAAAGGGAGAATAACAAATATGTAGTTATTTAAAATACCATGTTTTTGGCATGAGTCACCTCATAAACCCTGGAACCTAAATGGATTAGAAGTTTATAACAAGAGTTTCACCAGGATGTTGGCTTGCTACTAGTGCCGACTTCCAAAATAAAGTTACAGATCCCAAAGTATATCTAGATTTCAATAACAAGAACATCCTACCAGTACTTACACTCTTGAAAAAAAAATTCCAAGGCTGTTTATGAGCAATATAAAGGCTGTTCCATTTGCTTACTACTAATATCTATCTTGTTACATTATAAAGAACTCTGAGAAAACCTTGAGCATAAAGATTATGCAAGTTTATTTTGTTCTATCATGCATAGCTTGCTTGCCATCTAGTGGACACAGCATATGAATTAAAGTAAGCATATCTACTTTCAGCAAGAAATGAGCAGTCACAAAATGTGTGGGTATAGCAGTTTTGAATTAAACATTTYAATTAGCAGCAGAAAAAGATTAGCATTGCTAACAGTACTGCCTATTAGATTCCCTTGAACACTAAATTTTGTCTAAATCCTAGGCAATCCCCAAAAAAAACTTTTTAAAAATGCATTCTTCTATACCATACTTTTTTTCCAATCTCAAAAAATAAACCACAATGAAGAAATCAGATTATAATTCATCTTATAATATTGCTAAAATAATTTGCAACATGAGACAATGGAAACAAGAAATACAAACATCCAAAGCATTCATCTCCAAGACAAAACCATCATCCCATTTCTAGTCTGGAGAAAGAAGAGTTCATAAAAAGCATTTTGCACCTCCTTGATCTCCCCCCCCCCCAAAGTACAGTGAATTAATTACATGTTTAAATTAAGCATTTGACTAAGTATCTTCCTTGATCAGAGAGCTCAGTATCTTATTGAATTGACCTATGGGTCTGAGTTACAGGTCATTTGCTTTGAAACCAGCTGAGGACAATGAACAGCAGGGAACAAAATGATTTTGTGCTTGCTTGCATCAGTTTAAAAATGGAGTAACTCCATTTAGCTAACCAGAGCTGAATCAGACCAAAAGGTTCGGTAAGCCTTCAAAAGTTTTATATACTTCTTTGTAATGACACTTTGTGTCAGTTTTAGCATGCTTTTGTATTGTCAGCTTGGAGGGGATTAAAATACTTGAAAAATTCCTTATAAGTGTCAACAGAGGGCAAAAAATATCTATCAATCAGAAAAACAAGCTGGTAGATTCACTTTAATTTCCTGTTCAGAAGATTTTATTCTGACTGTGAATGTTGTGTATTTATCACTAAATAACACACTGTGTACATATTTTTTTTTTTCTTAATTGAGTTAAATGTCTGCTAATGACCACAGGGAATGAAATAGGCCACAGCTGGCTATATCATGCATATGCAATTGCTGCTTAGCCACAATTTATGTAATTAGTTACAGTCATATTAAGCTATTTAAAACACATGTTAAAGATCTAATGATGAGCTGACATTAATGGGTCATTACAGCATGCTTAAATCGTTTCCAAAGAATATTTGAATATGCCGCTAACACGCAAATAGGACACTTACAGAAAATATTACTGATTTTAAAGAAATACATATATTTACTCAAAGGAATATTTCTGAGTATGTACTTTTTCAAAAGATACATCAATGATACCATTTTCTCATTACAATTTCAATTCTATAAAGCTGACAATGCATGGGGAAATTTTTATTGTTGCTACTCATGTTCCAAAGCTTAAATGCTACAAAGGAGAACTGGCCCTCTGTATGGAACAAATATAAGCACTGATTTTGAGTTCGTCCCTCGACAGCAGGTTTGCTAGCAAATCTATGTGATTCTGCCTTTGGCCAACATGGAATCAACTGCTGGATTCAGGCCCAGAGCATGCACTTCACAGAAATACAYGCAGGAAGGCAGGTTCAGATTCAGACGGCCTCAGCTCCGGGCCAGTCCCTGTGCCTGGCTGCTCCTGGTAGCTAAGTACCGTGAAAGGCCAGAAGCATCTTAACCATTGCAAGGACTAGATCAGGAGACGCTGAAGTCCACGTCATCTCTTTTAAACCGCCAGTATCAAGGGGGTCTGTTGGAGATTATGCATAATTACAGGCCTACAAATATTTCTGTTTGACATCAGGAAAGTGTAATGTGAGGCAGAATGACAGGTAGTGAGGAAAGAGAGGAGTTTTGTTTTCTCAATAGGCAACGTGTTACAGACTAATATCAAAGCTAGTTACAACATGGAGGATGTCTGTTAAGGATAGGCAACTCAGTTGGATGGGTAACATACCTCAGGGGATAGCCCCACATAAAACGTAACAAATATTGTCTCCTATAACACTGTAGAGGATTTTCTTTACTTGCTGAGTTACAGGTTGTTTCAAATAGAACTGTTTCAGTTCTGTTCCTCAACTTTTGCTTCCTGGAGACTTTCAAAATTCAACTTGACAAAGCCCTGAGCAACCTAATGCTGAAATTAGCCCTACTCTGATGGCGGACTGGACCAAGTAAGCTATTAACTTGCCAGGTTCCCTCTAACCTGAATTATTCTTGAGTTGCAGTTATTGCTTGAGATGCAGTACGAAGATAGAGTCAACAGATATAATCATACCACCAAAGTAAGAATATTCCCTTCTTCATCTTTTCCGGCCATCGAAACAATGTATGTTAAAAGTAAGCGTCAAAAAAAGTAATATCAGATTAATTTTAGTTCCAATCAGTTCAGAGAGCATATATGATTAGTGATCACAGCTAGACTCCTGCTCTGAACTCTTCCCCAGAGCAAAGCTAGCAAGTACTCTTTAGAGTCTCTAAGAAACAATTCCAAAATGCACAACCCTGAGTGCTCAAACACTGCTGCACCCAAAATTCAGTGCTATTGATGAATACAATAAAACAGAAACTTCTAAATAAAAATAATATATCTCATATTAGTATGTTTATTATAAACGCTTATAGTAGTATGTAGGCAACGGAGCATAAAGATGTATTCATTAAGGTTTCAGTTTTGCAAGCTATTAAATATTCTGTCCTGATCAGAGAAAACACTTTGCTATGTTACTAGAGGACTACTGCACACACATTTAAATGTAAGAGCATCCTTAAGTAACTTGCAGAAATGAGATCTCATTCAACCGTTCTAAATTCATGTTGTTTGCTCATGTCAGGATTAATTCCAGCTAAGTCTGTAACGTAACACTAATCTTAACACAATGTAAGATCAAAAATCCCCTATTAAGAGAACAAAATATTTGCATTTGTATTACAAGCTCAAGCAGACTTTTTTTTCTGTGTGAATTTGAAAATTTATGATTTATAGCAAAGGTCTGGATACTTGTAAATTAAGAATTGGATTTGTCTGTCAAGTTTCAAGTTTTTCAGTCACACAGTAAAACACAACACTAAACTAGAACAGAGCAATACTACTAATTATTATGATTGATATATAAAATATTTCTAACATCACAACAGAAAGAAAATTTAGAAAATGTTTCCAAATGCTGTATACACTTGTAATATTCTCAAGATTTAGGAAAAAAAAATACAAAACTATGGTGACAAAGAAGAACATGAATAAAGATATAAAAATTATTTTCCACACTATTGTTTTTATACTAGCATCTAATTTCAACAATAAAACAGGTTGTTGCTTTTTTCCTCACCAAACACACAACCTAATCTCACAATGGTTCTGTAAATTATTACTTGTAATGCTCATTTCAGAAATTTGAAGAAAGCATTGTTAATTCTTTTACTTTAAAAGAGAGGTTAGTCCTGCTATTTTCCATCTGTTAACGTTTTTTCCGATGTTAATTGTCTCAACTATTTATGGTCATTTTTATTTTAATCTGTACATAGATGAATTAATAGAAGCAATCATTACCCCAAATTAAGGATTCTTCCTTGCTAGCTTCATTTCCCACTTAGGTATTCTTTAAAAACTGATTTTTCTTATTTTCTTTTTTTTTCTCCACTACTTCACAATTGTATTATTAATTTCAACCTTTATTTTCCTTTTTTTTTAATAGTCTACAGCACTAAAAACTTGGAAAAGATTATGTAAAAACTCTAAAAATTGTATATACATGAAGACCGCAGAAACTAATACCAAAGGTCAAGAAGAACACAAGAGAATATGAAGTTCAGTAGACCTTTAAAATATTTACATCTGCTTACAAAGTAAAAAGACCTTTAGAAATGTATATTTTGAAATGTTGAGCATCCCCACAATGTTAAGTATCATAACATTTTTAAACAATTCTGCCTACATTAATTATCCATATCGTTTCTTTCTGATATGCATATTTCATTAATACTTACATTGCCATTTACTATGACTGAACTTAGCATGCCAACTGGAAACAAACACACTGAATCCTAGGTGAGCTCCCAGAGCTCCATAATGTTCAGAGGAATAAGACAAATGCTTTGCCCCTAACGGGAGTAATACGCTCCCTGCTATACAATATACTCCTAGCTCCTTTAGCAGGAGTCAGGAAACAAAAAGTCCTTTTCTACATCTTCCTTTGGGTACCTGCTCCCTCAAATTTGAATGCCAGCCTGTTACGGAGGAATGTCCTTTTCACGCATTGGCATATGGTAACACAAAAGCAGTAGCACCCAGACACAGTCTGTTTCCAGAGTTGTAAAAAACTCTTCAGACAAAGACTTGGGAATAAACAGTGCGATTCTTCATCCCATGCTCAGGCAAGCAGCCACATCACATTCGAGAGGGCTGTTTGTATGAGCAAACACTGCTTAGTGGGAACATAAATTGTAGACTTGGCCCAAAACAATTCACTATACCTATAGGATAACATTATAAATTGGATTATTACAGAAAGGCAATTAATACCATAAATACCAGAAGTCTGCAGAGACTTTACCTGGGAGTATGAAGTCTCATAAAACTCCCTCTCTGCCCAGCATTTAGCTGTATTGAAGATAACACTCTAAGTGCCCACTTTTTTCCCAGAAGGTAAATTGTAATTCTAAAGGTATAAACACCTCCACGTGCTTGAATGAAAACATTTTTACAGCTCTTTAAACCTGATAACAACTTCCTCCCACACCAGAGTCCACCATCTAGGGTTCTGTTCCAAGTCCAGTTTTTGTTGCATGCCTGCCATGATTTTATTGCTGCAATAAAGTGGGGGAAACAGAGGGAGAGACAGCGACCAAGAGAAGGATGTCCAGTGTGTACGGATGTTGATTACGCCTCACGCACTCAATACCTAGCACTGCGTCTGAGTTTTAAATACCCAAGATTATGAAATTCCCACAAAGTCCTTCAAGATAGTGCTGGTATTACATTATCAGAAAGATATTCCAACTAGCATACTTTAAATTAATCTCACAATCTCTGGACAATTTATGGTCCACAAAAATTTATAGCTTACCCCAGCCTTCCTTTCCCCTCTGGCCCAGGAAGGCCTCGTGAGTCATTTCACAGAGAAAAGATGACTGGGGGCACTGTTTTATTGGTGTATATTTAAAAGAAATAGAAAACTTAAGCATGTAGCACGAAGCTCAGGTGGTGCACTGGACCAGGATTCAGGAGAAAGACACTTTTGTCCTTGCCTGAGAGGCCCTGAGGAAACCCCCACGCCTCTCCCTCGTGTGGGGCTGCTGTGGAAGGGAGAAAGGGGACCATCCCCAGCCTCACTAGCACTGCTAGGGCTACACTCATTAATTCTGACAAGACTAATTAATTAATTCTTTCAGAACCCTCACTTAATTGCTGGGAGGAAGAGTTTACCTCCGACTTCGCTAGGCACCCACAGCAGAGCTGCCTCCTGAAAAGGCCTCCACACGGCCCGGGCTGCGCTTCGGCACCAGACTACCTCGCAGGGCTACGGCCACCGGAGCCCCGCGGCCGCGGAGGAGAGGCTCGGCAGGGACTCCCGGAGAGGGAGGCAAGGAGGAGGAGGCGCCGCGGACGAAGCAGGCGGCGCCAACAACTCAGGTACAGGCGGCGCGAGGCGCCCGCCCTCTGCGCTGAGGCGAGGTGAGGCGAGGCGATTCCCGCCCGCCGAGCCAGTCCTGCCGCGTCAGGCAGCCGCGGCCCCGCAGGCCCCGCCCCGGCGGCGCTGCCCGGCTGGTTCCACAAGTTTTTGACAGTTTCTTAGCGGCGGAGGGAGAAGCCGAGTCTCCTGTGGCGGCGCTGGGCTGGGRCCGCGGCGCTCTCCGGAGGACGAAGCTCTGCCCACCAGCCGCCTCCCTGCCGGCACCATGTCTCGGGACCCCGAGGAGGTCAACAAGCTGACGGAGAGCACTTACAAAGTGAGTAAGGGCCGGGGAGGGGACTGCCCGCCGCCGCCTCGCCTGCGGAGACGGCGGCCACCTTTGCCCCCGCTGGCTGGCACCGGAGGCGGCTGAGGCGGGGGCCGTTGGCCGCCTCTCCACAGGCGAGGCCGGCGGGAGGGGTCAGGGCAGCCTCGGCTCCTCACGCAGAAAAGGAGCAAACTTTTTCTTTTTTTTTTTTTTTCCCCTTTCCCTCCTTTTTGAGTGATCTCGCCCATCCCAATGTGTCAAAGACTGCTCGGTGCTCGCTTGTAAATAACCCGAGAGGGCTCGGGGTGGAGGCAGCGGGGAGGCTCGGCTCCCCTCCCCTCGCCGCTCGGCGTGGTCCGGCTGAGGCGGCGGGGCTTTGCTGCAGCCCCCCCGGGCGGGCACGGCCGCGGCCCCGACCGCACGGGTTGGGCCGCCTTACAGCTGGGAGCGACAGCTCCGGGACAAGGCAGGCTTTAAGACTGGTTTCTCCCTCTGTAGCAGGCTCAGTTCTCCAGCGAGCCATAATTCCCTCAGTGTGCTTTGATGATAAGGTGGTTTGGAGATCTTGGTGCTTGCGGTCCTCTGCTTAAACCGTTTCTTCATACGGGCCAGAGCCTAAAAATGGTTTAATGCAGAATTAAGTTGCTTGCCTGCATCCCGAGCTGATAATCAGATTTATGATGGTACACCCTAGCACTGCCTCAAAGCACTGACTGGTGAGGGTGGTCCAATTTATGTCGGTAGACTTTTAAACTTTCTAAAATGCCTTGTTATTTGTAGAATTTGAAATATTTTGCATATGGGCACTAGACACTTGCTTTGAACTTTTTCTCTCTGTAAACTCAGCCCTTCCAAAACACACCAATTCTAATTGGGCAAAATTCCCTTAAGAATCATACTTTTGGTTGAGTAGCGATGGCAGTGTTGGATCCGTAATCTTCATTCTGTACAGTGTGTTGTACTAGAGAAAGCACTTAAACTTGCAAATGAACTTACAGCTGCAATGCATTTGCAGCTCTGAGCCCAAAGGAAGGCTTTCTGGGGGATTGTTCTATTTTACTATTTACTAAATCTTACTGGTTTACTATCAAATATTTTTTGTATTTCTGAAGATGTTGTTGTTATCGTTTAAAGGTCTCTAAAAACATTTACTGGAGTATTTTGCTGTGAGTTGTGTTGTTCTCCACTACACTTAAGTCAACTTTACTCCTTCAAGTAGTCCAGTTATATTGGTGTCATGTTGTATTTGCTGTTTACTTTCTTTGGATTTAGATGTCAAATTTGTGCAAAACTACTGAAGAAATGAGATTGCTTGGCTATAAATTTTGTCCTCTAGAATCGGTGCAGGTCATCTTAAACCTTCTGGTGCTTTTTGATATCAGTTACCTTCATGGCAAGGCCATAAGCAAACATAAATTCCTTTTTCTCAGAAGACCAGCCTGTAAATAGAGGCTCGCAGAAGAGAAACCTGGGAAGTTGACTGTTCAGGGCTGTACCGACAAAGGAATGTCCTATCCTGTCTATTGACTTCCAGAATGTAGCTAAAACAATTTTACAGAGGAGAGGGAAGAAAGTCTCTTGTGTGTTTTAATGGATATAATATAAAATAGGCTTTAAAGGAATGACAGACCTCTAAATAAACAAAACCTTCCCTGTTACTCAGTACTTATTTCCTGGGAAAGTTTACCCTTTTGTTTTGTTTTTTAAACTAATTCAAAGGGATACTTAAGACTCAGACAACCAGCAAAAACACAGTAATACAAAGTTAATGTTGACAGTGTGATGAAATGTCTTCTACGTGGGTATTTTGAGAGGTCTGGTATGTTGCATCACATAGCTAGTATTCACAGGCCTGGAAACCCTCCTGCCCTGCCCTCATTAAAAATTGAAACTTTATCCAGATAAGGTATAAAGGCTGCTTCAGATAGAGAATGGATTCTGGGTCTACTTTAAAGCAGTTATTTCTATATCAAAGTTAAAATCTTGAAAACAGTCCTTTACTTCTGAAGGGCAGAGCGCACTAGCCTGTGTAGTCAGCATTTGCTGTGACTGTAATCACAGCTCCCTCATCTAAAACAAATGAACACCTCTTTGTGCTGTGCTTTAGTCTGCACAGTGAGCATGCTCTCCTTTGTTTAATAATGCTCATGTAACTTCTACTCTTGCTGTGTGCCATCCTTAGCAATACAGCGCTTAGAACACCATGCTGGTATTGATAAAATCAGCAGCAGTGTTTGTGTTTCTCCTACCAAGAAGAAAGGCTTGGTGTGGGGAAACCAAACCAGTGTAGTGTAGTGATGGCATCTGTGTGCTGCAGGACCAAACACAGGCTTTTGACTTCTCGGGGGGGGGGGGGAAAAATTAACTTTTGGGTGACCTGGAAAAATAATAGAAAATGAAATTGAATGCCGTGCTAGTCTGTTTTCCTTTTTTTTTTTTTCTTTCTTTTTTTTCTTACAGTGCTAATCCATTGGATTTATTAAATACATAGTAACCTGTGTCATACAGAGCTTCAAAATATACTTACAGAAGTCATCAGGTGGCTAAGTAATGCCCTTGTATTTTTATCTTATTCATCCTTTTTGTTGGCAACAACATCAGAAAGTGAATACCTCAACATTTTTTAGCTAACCTGACTAAATAAACAACAATCCACAAATACGTGCATGTGYGCACACACAAAAATCAAGGCTGACATTTACTCTTTATGTAATACCTGAAGAATCACTTTAATGCATGATAGGAATGGCACGTGCAAAATGAAGCCTAAGGGTGTGGGAGCCTATGACTAAAGAGGGCCACAGCCTCCCTTTTGCCAAGGAACTGCTGCGAGGTTCACTGGTACAACATTGCCCTGCCCTTGTAACTCACTGCAGTGTTGTGGCATGCTGTGAGGGGATGTTGTATGACCCCCCTCACACACATAGACTGTGTCAATCGGTAACCCCCGGAAAGTCATAACATGTTGGTGTGTCACCGCAGCTCATTTTATCTGCTGTATATGGGGGGAAAAAACCTATTTGGCATCCAGCTACAATACACACAATGCAGGGGAAAGGGGACAAAACAGGAAAGTACTGAGTTACAGACCTGCCATTCTGTCTGTATGGTCTAAGGGCTCGGCAGGCAGCTCGCATATTGCTCCTGTGGTTTGAGGTTTCCAGAGCTCTTGATAATAGCGTGATAGCTGTAATTCATTGGTGTTGGTAATCTTGGATTTTAAAGATATATTTCCCTGTATTCAAGTAAATCTTATCCAGAAATTTTGATTATCAACCAAAGTGTAATTAAAAAAAAAAAACCACACAAACAAAAAAACCAAAAAACACCACAAACCAGCTTTCTTTGTTCAATGGAATGCTGTGTTCTCCTGAGGAGCATGTAGAAATATTTTGGTAAGCTATATTGTTTTATCATGGAAATATATCTGATAAATTCAATTTAAAGCCCTAAATTCTATGTTTCTGTATTTTAAAGAGACTTGCAATTAGATAAACTACCAGACCTATTTACCAAAATTAAAATCCACCTATGGTCCTAGCACATGCTGCAGTAAGGCTGTTTTGCATCACTGAAATATAAATCTGATTTGGGGGAAGAGGAGCCTTTGGGAGTTTCTGTGTGTATAAAGTCCAGTTCTATCTTAGTGCAAATTATCTATTTTGACCTTACTTAGAGTTATCCCTACTTAGAGTCTATCCTGGGTCATGTGTTCATAACCTGAAAAGGTTTGTATTTGAAACACACCGATGGATGATGTATTAATGTTTCTCTTAAACAAGAAATGTTCCAACAAGCTGACTAATAATTAGTCATAAGAATTAGTCTTTTTGAATAAACACTGGCATCCTGATTTTTTTTTTCCCCATTCTGTTAAACCTGTTTTAAAACAATATTGAGCTAACTTACAACTGAGATAGCTTAACGTGAGATGTGTTGAGGGCTTAATCGTGCCCTTCTGCAAACTGTATTATGGATTTCAAAAGCTAAAGGAGGAGATGAAATGCAATAGTGTACGAAATGCTTCAAGTATAGTAGAGCACAGTATGATTTACTTTCTATACAGCTTTTCAAATCTTCTCAAGTGGGTTCTCAGACATAGTGTAGCAACACTGAAGACTTTTTCCAAAAACTTAATTTTACTGTTTTCCAAATAGAGGAATAACAATTTAATTATTAGTAGCTCTACAAAGGTTAGCTATGAATAGCTATAGTGATGGTAATGTGAGTAATGTTAGACATCAAGATCTACTTTTCTGTGCTAGTTTTATAATTTCAGATTTCTACCCAAATACATTGTTATCCACTCTTGCAAAAGTGCCTGCAGGATGTAAACTTGAAACTACAGGGAGTCTATGCATTGTTTAGTTGTATTCATACCTGCTGAGCTATTGTTCTGCGAGGTATGTCTTTAAGTAAAAAGCAAAGCTGAGCATTTACAGGAAGGCACTTTTACAATGGCTGTCATTTGTTTTGAAGATTAACGTTGTTTATATGACTATCAGGAACTGAGGAGGATATAATACCTATACACAAGTGGAAATACAAGGCTTGTTCCTTTTCAGTCAGCTCCTTGCTACCAGGCTGGTTAACTCACATTGGTTTTATGTAAGGCACATAGCAACTTTCATACTGGATTATATGAGGATTTAATTACTTGAATGACCAGAATAGGTTTCTCTTATGCTTTTTCTTGGCAGGTCACTTTTGCCAACTCTAAAATTCTTTGCATAAAAAGGTGTTTCCAGTTGCCTATTTTGAAAGTGTTTCCATTCATCCTAAATAATAGAAAGCTGTAGGATCTGATCATGTGCCTCCTCTTCTCTTCTAGTTAATTATTCTGTTCATGAGAGGTAGTGTGTCACTAGAATATGGGACACTAGATTGACAGTTAAGAGGCCTAGTTTGTGTTCCTCACTGTACAGGCAAATAATGTGTTGTGAACTACTTTGTCTCTCCCAGCTTTTTTCTTACTTTGTGATGACTTTTTGATTAAGACAAAAGTTTTATTCCCATGTCTTTGTACAGCATGGCAGATAACAAGATTGTGATATTTTCTGAGATTTTTTGACAATTTTAAATTAGTGGTTCTCTTGATCAGAAATTCTTCTTTGTTCCTCTGTCTCTGCTATTTTGGAAGTTGTGAGATCTGGCTTTAATGTATGACTTGCGATTTTGCACTGGTGTTCAGTCCCACTCATTTTCATGACCTTTTCCTTATACTGCAAGTAAGAGAAGCTATAAAACTGTAAGACATCATCTGAAAATAAATAGCAATACAAATTGATTTCTGAGTGGCTTTTTTCCCATATAACTTCTGAAGCTGAACAAAATATTACAATCATTTTAACTGATCTGAAATGTCTTGGCAATATCAAATTTATACCTGATCCTGAAGAGGGAGTTGCCAGTGACAGTTTCCCTTTTTGAAAAAGTGCTGTAGATTGTTCTTCCTGGACAGTACTTCAAAGACAGCAACAGTGGTTAACTATAAAAAAAGCACTAGAAGCACAGCCAGGTTTTTGTTTGCTTTGAGAATCTAGTCTTCAGTAGAAAGAAAAAAAATACATATTATGCTTCTTTCTAATGTTGAAGAGAGGAAAATCATCCAAGAATTATTTCATTAGATCATCTTGGAGACCCAGCAGGGGTGTGTGTCGGGGGGAAGCTAAGTCTTTCTATCAAACACAAACGCTTAGTAGGAAAGTAGATGAGCCTTGCAGAGTCCTGTGAGGATCAGCTAACCATACCCTGTGTTAAACCAAGCAAATTCCAAAGGGGAATTTCCATTGCAAAGGTTTTTGCTGCTTCTCGGGCATTCACGTCTAGAGACTGGTGCAGACACTCCTGCTAACAATCAACCACTGTGGCAGTGCAAAGACTGAAAAACTTCCAGAGCGTGCTTGGTCTAATAGAGAAAAGATCCATTAGTTGTATGCCTTCCAGCTACTGAAGGCACTGAGCTATAAATTGTTTCTTCATCTTTCCCAGCAGTTTTACGTATACATTGAGCAGATGTGATGTACTGGAGCTCTTCCTCAGAGTTCTCTGTGTTTCAGCGGACCTGTTGTGTTTCCACAGCATGGTCTATATCTGCTATACATGAATACCTGATACGTATAAGGTTGGCTAGTGAAAATAAAGAGCTATGGGGTCCGGCTTCAGAGACAGGAGCTGTTGAGGGCATTTTTGCTGGGTTTTGTTCACTTTCTCCTAAGTGAAAACAACTAATGACACAGATGCAATCCCTGTTTTCTGTTTGAAATCTAAATTAGAAGATGTCAGGAAAACTGGAATCTTAACCCCTGACTCCTTAAGACAGTCATTCCAAAAATCAGTATTTCAAGACCAGTAATTATCATGTTACCATTAGAATTTTTGGGTAGGTGGCAGGGTTTTACTCTGTAAATTCTTGTTGCGAGGAGCAGGGTAAGCAGGGACGGGATCTGTCTTTCAAGAAAATTATTTTCAGTATAGGGTGGCAATTCAAGGTGGCATTGGGATTCTTACCTGCCATGGATACRCGCGGTTTCTATGCCATGTACACCTTTCTTCTCCCCCATATCCTTGGAATACAGGACTCTATATTCTAACACAATCCCCTAATTCACCCATTTGTTTTTTCTTGTGATTCGCTGACGCCGTATATGCCAACAGACATCATCTTTACTACACTGCTGGGAAGAAATGGAAAAAAGTTGGAATAGGAAGAGACAACTTACCCCTTGGAACAAAAGCCTCACAGTGGCACTGCCTCAGCTACGAGGAGGGCAACAGAGGCACAGCAGCAACATTTACAGTAGTAAATTAAAGAGTTGGGGTGGGAGGAGGGATGTTCCCAGACGCTAGAGCTTGAAAATCCATACTGTTAAGTTGTTAGAATAGCCCTTGGCATTGTTGGCGCAACCTGAAACACTTTCCCAAATGATTTCTGGATGTGGTTTGTGAGTTAACACAAATTAAGGGCCTGGGGACAATAGGTAGTTTGCTTGCAGCAATCGTGTTTGGGTGGGTAAGAGTTTGATGGTATAGACCAGAAAACAATCCCAGTTGCATTTAATTTGTACAAATAAAGGCAGTGGGGCTAGGTGGTGGTGTTCTGTGTCTGCTTTTGATGTCATATATACTATACCAGTATCAGAACCTAATAGTTTTTCTTTGTTTTTTTTAATATCTATCTTTTTTACTCAACATGACTTAAAGTATTATTGGTGAGATCTCTGGAGTTAATTCTTTTCTTCACTTTTTAAATTGACTGGAGTTCAGGTATAGCACTATATTTGAAAAATAGTAATAAAGTTCTGTCTGAATGACCTTGCCTGAAAAGAAGACAAATGTGATGGTATTCCTGTTCATTCTGAGTCCGTGTATGTACTAAATATAAATATTTTCATTCTGTTAGTAGTATAACAGACAAAAGCTTGATACTATTCACTTGTCATGCGTCTTGTATTTCTTGTAAACAGAAAGTGTCTGTTTTGAATTCTTTGAACTTGAAAGTTCTGCTCTGTGAACAATACATAGAAAGATGTGAGTTGTCATAAAAATATTGTCATAAAAATAGTAAGAATAACAGAATGGTGTCTTCAGGTATCTAATGATCTTCCTTTCATGATGATAAAATTTTACAGAGTAATGTCACAGCTATAGTTTTTTAGGAAGATTCTGGGAAAAGAAGGTCTAGAATCTGCGAAAAATTTTAAGGTTCTCCTCTATGGAAATATAGGGCTTGTATTAAATTTATTTTTAAAAGAAAATATTCGTTACCAAATTGTTCCTGAGACTTCGCAGCTGGTGTTATATGAAATTGTATTTTGTAGGGAGGAGAGAAAAGAAAGGTTTAGAACATTGTGGTTACTATTAAATGACCCAGCACATACAGCAAATTCTAGAATACTTGTTCAGATGTAGTCATTTACATACATACAAAGTATTTTTTGTTAAACAAACATGCTCTGTCTTTAATTCAGATAGCGATTCTACCTGAAGAAACCAAGAAGCCACCAAATAAGTGAAGCTCAGAGGGCTCTCTTTCAAACTTATTTAGCATTGTTCAAAAGTTAATTGCAACATCCAATATTTTGGAATACCACTATTTATGCTACATGTGTTTGATACATGTTAAAGGGCGTGATTCTGAGGAGTGAATAACTACTGCATGTATATCAGCATGTCAGCTTTTTTTTTTTCTTCAGTGCTTGTAACAAGATAAAAGTAATTTTGGAATATTGATTTGGAGGGGAGGGGGGAGAGTTATTGTCTTTGACCAGAAAGAGGGAAACTGAAGCTTTCCTGTGAGTAGGGACAACTCAAACTTTGTGGGTGATTTTTCTTTTTGGAGTGGGCAAAGCTTCTTCTCTTCTTTTCTTCATCCCCCAACTTTGGGAAAATTCAAACTTGGATTCAAACTTCATGGCTTAACTTATTTTCTACTTTTTGCAAAGACTTGAAACTTTTCTATTTAATGGTGTAGCTATTTTCTTGCACTATGAAACTGCCAGTCACAATTTCTACCACTTCATCAGTTTATAGAATTTGCTAGGTATGAGAGTAGTCATGCTTGGAGCTGCTGGATTTCAGATTCTGATTGTTTCAGCCAATAACTGTATTTAACAGCCAAAGCAGCTGCAGTGGATTTCTTTTTTCTCCTTCTATTTAAATAAGGTCATCAATTTTCATTTTCTTTCAGGAAGAACTATGGCTTCACACAATAAAATGCAGCATTTTCAAATTCAGGAAAAAAAACCAACAACAACAAAAAAAAACACCCACAAAAAAACAACCCCCCCCCCCCCTGAAAAAAAAAAAAACCAACTAAAAACTATTTCCCTGAATGTTATCTGTAACCCAGAAAAGATGAATAAAGTGCTTAATCTTCCCCTAATCAGATATCTGGTGAATTTCTTTTCTTTTTTTTCCTTTTCCCAGCATTATTTTTTTTCAAGGGGGAGGCGAGGCAGGGGGGTGAA
>JAYKAV010001111.1:4214741-4348378 GCA_035582835.1 Phoebastria nigripes | reverse complement strand
TTTTTTTTCCCCTTTACTGTCCTGCAGAAGTTGCATCCCAAACACTTAGGCACAGAGCTACTGCAAAATAAACTGAACATAAAGTGTAAATAACCCACATTGGAATAATAATATAAACGGAAAAAAACAGTTATGTAAATTAGATGTTCTCTTTTTTCCCCTAGAAATATCTTCCAAAGATATTTCACGTTCTTAGATCTGTTCCTACTCACCTATACACATCACTACCTAAGTAACCCTGTGAACAGAACAACTTGAGTGAGTAAGAGTTGCAGGAGTGGATTAGGTTTTTTTTCCTTATCCATACTAAACCTGATGGTATCTTTTTAACGGAGTCAAAATCGGAATGAATAAATTTGAATCTAAGGACCGAGTCTCTCAAACTTTTTATAATGTGGTTGTTTACTTCCATTATTGACTTCACAGAAACTATCTATCTAAGAATGGGTTTCCAAGACTGGGCTCTAGATTCCCAAAGCTTATATTGTAGGACCTGTCAGAGCTTGCTCCATTTCACCTATGCAGACCTGTTGAGCTGCTTGATACCATATTAAAGCAATGTAAAATCTCTCTCATTTTGCCTCATTCAAGTCTGTGGCATATCTTTCCCCTACATGTGATCTAGTACTCTGAGAAATGTGATACTGCAGAGGTAGTGCATATCCAAATAGACAGTAAAATCTCTCTTCATGCAAATTTTAGACCAGGCTTGAGAAAAAGATAAAACCAAAGCCTGCTGGAGATGAAAATAGGGAAATGTTGACTTATTTGGAGTAATGCCTAACCTGATGGATTAACACTGTGGTTACCTAATACCTAACCTTAGGGATTATAGGTAGTACCAGAAGTAATAACAAGTGTTTTCATGTTTGGCTGAAAGATTTTTATACCAGTTTCTGAGGGTTCTGCTTTTCACATACTTTACTGTTGATACGTTACCTTGTGCCTCTTCTCTTTTAATTCGTCATTCAGTAATTCACAATATAACTGTGCACAGCAACACTGGAGAGGCTGTATTCTAGCAAGTTTGCCTTTTAAGACTGGCTGATAAAGCATATCTAGCATGAATGCTTAATTTCAAATGAATAAATGTTTACAATGTTGCAACAACTGTTGAGAAACTACATTAAAGTCATCTTTGAGCTGTCATAAATTGTTAATCTTTTCTCTGTAAGTCCTGAGTGGTATAAATAGATCTGTAACAAGGAGTAAATATTCTGTTGCTAAACAAATACTTTGCAGCTTTCCAAACAAGTCAGAGTAGGCTGACCCAGAACATAAAACTTACAAGAACTTCTGATAGGTTTATAACGTATTTTTATACGTTTTGAGGATAAAAGGTCAAAACTCCTTTTCTGCAGAAGTAGTTTACTAGCCATAGTACTGGAGAAGAGACTATATAAGTAGAGTTCTTGATTTAGCTTGATTAGCACAGGAGAAATCACACATTTTCTTCCTTTTTTAGTGCCTGTATTAGGATAAAAGATTGACTTGGGCCTATCTTGAGAAAACATTAGATAGGAAGAGTTGGAATGGCTTAAAATCTTCGCGTACAGGTGGCATACTGCTCCATCAGTAGCACCAGTATAGTCCTTCTGTTCAGAAAGTTTGAATATAGAGCACCTATGAGATGCAGCTTAGACAGAAATTACTCTTGTCTAATGCAACAGGGCCTCTAAAAGAATATTTGTTTCATTTGGAAGAGTTTTAGGCTTCTCAGTGAACGTACTGTTAGGTAACCAAAGATGTCACCTTTGCTAGTAAAAACTATAAAATACGGACCTAAAATACTATAACTGGCGATTGCCATCTCCCCCCAGAAAAAAGTATTCTGAAGTCAACAGTGGGAGTCTGCTTGGCTTCCACTTTAGGTTAAAAATGTACTACTATAAAAAAATTATGAAGACTTACTTCAATAAGTATTTTTCACTGCCTTTTACAATAAAACCTTGCCAGTTTGTCCTTGTTACTTCTTTTCTTTGCGGTACATATTTCTTTTCTTTGTATAGATCAGTTCTAGATACTGTGAAGATGCAAGGCAACCATTGCGTGGTGTAGATCTACTACATATGTAATCTGTTTCTCGCTACTGGCCTCCCTGCAGTTTGAATCTTGATGTTTCCGTGTTCATTCTAGCAAAACTGGCTTTGCTGTTTAAATCAGCTATAACCAGGAAATGATTAACTGAGAATAACTGAAACCCCAGTGATATATATATTAAGAGCTTATTGGTTCCTGTAAAACTGGAATTGAACTATAAACAATAAAAGGGGGGGAACTGTCCTTGGGGGGAAAAAAAAGATGAGCATCCAAGTGTTAACTAGGGTCTGTCTTTTTGGTCAGGAATGTTAAACCTTCAGGTTTCTTCTTAAACTGTATATGTACCTGTTGCCTGAGGTTTTTATTGCTTAAAGTACTTGGAGTACAGATTTCTTTGCCATCCTGAGTTCAGTGATGAAGATAAAAGTAGGCACTTGCCCGGAGTGTCAAAATAACTCTGTGCAGAAATTGTATGTATCAATGCTAATTTTCCATGTCTGTCCAAGAAACCAGAGATCTTCCAACATTTAAGCTCACTAAGTTGCTGACCAATGTAATTTATAATAATTTCAGAAACATTGATGGTATGTTAAAAATTGAGAAAAGAATGCCAAATGGCTTATATCCAACCTGAACATCATCTTTCAGAGACTTAATTTTTGAAGTTTTAGCATTTAAGGCCTAAAATTTCCTTAAAGTGGAAAAGTTGGTGTTTGTATGTAGGATCCTCAGATTTCAATGTATTTTTTTGACAAGAAATCATATTTGTCATTGCAGTATATGATGACTGTACAGTGTTATCCATAATGGTAATTTTTACGAGTGGCTGTATCAGATGTATCAAACCTTTCACATTTCACTTTTCTTATATCACACCTGGCAAACTATATTTCATCTTAGCTTTTTTTGAAGCGAGATAGTCTTTCAGCTACCTTAAACAGTAAATGATGATTTGCTTTTGAAGGGCTCCATGTCTCCTTGTTGCAACTGTAGGTCCATTGTCTCATGGCCAGTAGCTATTTCTCAGATCAGTGGTCTGGCTGGCCAGGGCAGAGACCTTGGCATTTCTAGCAAGTTTGGGATTGCATTTTGCTTTTTTCCAACAGTTTTATCTATACTGAGGAATTTTGTTATGTCCTGACCAATGGCTTATGGCTAAACCTACCCACCGGACACTGATTGCTCCTGCATATGCATGAAAGTTGGAACTAAATCACAGGCTGAAACTTCATTAATATATTCTGGTGTTCTGTCTTTGTCACCTGATTTCACAAATTAGCAGGTAGCACAGGGACTTCAGTAACTTTCTCTGATAGCAGGATTTCCTTATTGCCATATACCACTCTCTTATTTTGTGCCCTGGATTACAAAATTTCATAGGATCATAGATTAATGAAAATGGAAAATACTTTGATTTTTTTTTTTTTTAAACTCCTTTTTTTTTCCCCCCACTCCCCCCACCAAGCTATGGTAGCGGCTGGAAGAGCATATTATGATAGCCTTGCAAAGATTGGGGATATATCAGCTGATTCTCCAGTTTCTAAAGAATTAGGTAAGTGAAATATCTCTCTCCTCCCCCCCCCCCCCCCCCCCCCCCCCCCCCCCCCCCCAATTAATTTCCTTCAAAATACAAACTTTATTTTTGTTTTCCTGCCGGCAGTTCACAGAACTAATGTGAAGTAGAGAAGGATCGGAAAAAGTGTGTTTTACTCTTAAATAACACATAGATGGAAGGGATTAGATTCCTTTAAGACATACTATTTCTCAAGACACTTACAATGTTTTGACAAAATGACCTTTTTTTTTTTACTTTTGTGAATATATTTCTGCCTATGCATTCAAAAGCATGTATTTTTTAAGTTCACATAATTCTATAATAAATAAATATGGAAAAATGTGTAGCTTGATTTTTAGTACAGAGATGAATGTTGAAATATTTCTGCAATAGAATACTGGTATGAGGAGTCCTAGTGTATGACAGCAGTTCTAAGCTAAAACAATTTTCTGGATGAGTTCCACTGTGAAGAGTTTAGTTCTACTTCGCTATTTTTGATCAAGTATATCACTAAAAGTTCTCAGATGCATTATATTTATTTTCTAGTTGAGCTTTTGAAAGAGAAACTGTAGAGTCAAAGATGTAGTACATTTACATTAATGTAAAATTAATCCAAGTTCTATACTTTCCTGAAAATAATTTCTGAATTTTTGGAAGATCAGTACTTAGTTTTGTACTCCTTTGGCTAGCATTGAAATGATACTGCTCAATCTACAAAAGTGAAGTTGTCATCGAAGTATTTGTAATATTTCTGACAAAAGATTCTAATACCACTACAAAACAAAGAAACAGGAACTATACTGTAAAGAGGAAACTTTTTTTAAAGCCTTCATTTGCTTTTTGACAAAAATAACTTGATAAAGTGTCTTGTCTCTGAACTTTTGATTATGGGCAATGTAGGACTCTTTCAATGATGTAACATGCATCTGCTCCTGTAACTCACAATAGTATATTAATTCAGCTGATTGAAAAGGATGTTTTTGGTAAATGTTTTTTTAATTATTCTGCTGAAGCAGAATTGAGGGGCAGGACTCTCCGTGAATGGTGACCACTGGTTTCTATGTGCCCACATACATTTTTATGATTTGTTCTGAAACCACTTTTGTGTGAGCGTTAACATTCTGTGTTGAAAGTTGGGAGCGGCAGAACAGCAAACAGTACAAAGCAAACAGTCCTAATGTAGTTGCTTTCTGTATTTGCTTTGCAGGTTGTTTACAGGAAGGAGAGTTGCTGGTTTCAAACTATAGAACAAAAGTATGAGAAAGTTAAAAGTAATAACCAAGCAGAGTCTTATAAAAATATCAACAAATGCATAATTACAATTTTTGCAATCAAGCAGTTGGTCATATGCATGGAAGTAATCTATTTATTGAACTTTGTATGATTGTGGGATATTGTCTGCTTGTTTGAAAATATTATCATTGGATAGTCTCAAGCTGAATTCTGAAAATAACTTTTTGCCTGTTATTGGGGACAATACAGAATTGTGATTGAAAATATATTTTTGTTTAACTATGATTTCTTCCCTGCAATTATAAACCTTTTTCTCGATATACTGTATTGAGAAAACATGGCCTTCTTCAGGGTCAGGCCTCTAACAGTGCTTTCTGTTCATCTCAATCTGTTAACTGCAGAAAAATCTTTTTTTAAGGAAAACAGCAACTCCGGATTTCTTCCAGCATACTCTCTGATAGAATACTTACTTTAGAGATAAGAAAAGTCAATGAAAGCTGGAAAAGGCAGGATAATGTGGTTAGGAGTCTGTGAGAGATTTATTTGCATTTTCTTGAAAAAGTCTTAATAGTTCTGGAGCTGGACTACATACTGACTTATTTAGCAAAGAAATATGATACACCCCAGATGTCTCTAAAAGTATCTTTGCTTAAAAAGAAAAAAAAAGAATTTACTGCACCTTTTAGTATTTTAAAAACATTAAGATGCATGCTGAGCAGTACTGGATGTAGAAAGACTAGATCAAACTTTGCTGTGATTTGCTCGTTTGTGGACCYTATTAACCCTAGTGGAGTTACTGTAGGCCCAGCCCACTGTGGAATTGTCTCCTCTGTGAGTTGCTTTAGACTTGCCAAAAGACATGTTATTGGCCACTAACAGCTCTATCATGCATAATACTTCTGTTATCTTTGCCAAAAAAGAGGTCAGTAGTCATCAGCTAAGTTTTGTGATACGCCTTTGAACTGCTTTTCTGGACTGTATTCTCTTGAGCATCAAGTGAGCTGACACACTAGCTTGTTTTATAAGAGCAACAGTCTAAAGGTGACTGGCAAAGAAGCAGAAGGGAGCAATTTCCATAATTTTATGTGTACGTGTTTGCTGTATCCAAATCTGATGTTTGGAATATTTCTGTACCTTTTTACTTTTCCCTTGTTTAAAATTATATTATAAGGCCTCTTCTTGTATCCTGTATTAACTGAAATCAATAGCAACATTCCCACAGACAGCAGTAGGAAATCATTATATTCTTAATATTTAAGACATTATCCTGGCCCTTCACAATGAATTAGGTAAACCAACAATGACCAAGTTGTAAAGCATTTTGGAATGCTTTAATATTTGAGCACAAATTGAGGTACTGTGGTCTGGATTTCCAGTGTTTAGGTCTTTGGACAACCAGAAAATGTAAATGTTTTCATCTGAGTAATAAAAATTTGAAACACCCAAAGTAAATATTTAAACTAATCCTTGAAACTAATCTGTATAAAAACAAACAAGCTCCTCCCCACCATGGCTTACCAATTTAACCACAATCAGGACAATTGGCTTATGGATGGCAAGACTTCATAGCAGTCAGAAATCCATGGTGCTGATTTTTTACCTCATTTTATCTACAGCAGAAATGAAGGGAAAGCATATCTGCCAATTAATTATCTTTGACTCATCTTAAATGTACATGCCTCCTCCATTAGCTTTGTGTTTCACCCAGCAGCCACTAGGTACTTTTTGGCTGTAAAAGAAGGTGTTACAACAAGATCCCCCCTTTTGCCCTTTCTCTGATAGTTAGCAAATCAAGCTGTAATTTTTGCAGACACAGTTCATATTAAAATCAGTTTTCTGAATAATGAACAGGGGAATGAGGCAGGAACCAAGGTTTCAGGTCTTTCCTATAGCAACTTCACCTTTAGTAGTGGCAGATGAAAAATAATGTATTATTCTAAATTCAGTCGTGTTGCATTAAACTTCTTATGCTTAATTACAAAAGGACTACAAGGCTCACATGGCTAAAACACAATATTATTCAGAATTTATGGAGAATCTTTACTGGAATATTGCAGTGAGTCATTTTACAGTTCAAACCCAAACCTGCTGGGTGACCTAGAGCATATTTACTGCCAAGTGTGATGTAAAGATTTGTATCAAAACCACAGTCAATCTTTCCTTCTCATAAGGAAACGCAGAACATGGTCTTCCTGTAATGAGACAGTAAAATGGATACCAACCCCACAGGCAGGGTAGAAACAGAAATAGAAAAGAAATAGGGAAGAAAATTTTTGAAGTAGAGGGTAAAATGCATAGAGGGCAGAGAAGAAGTGGGGCAAAAAATCAAGTAACGATCTGAGAAAGTGCTTTCTTCTGTTGAATGAGATTGGAGCAGAAGAGGGAAACAAGAGAATGAAATGAAAATCTGGATATTCCAGCTGATTCAGAGCTTTTGTACTAAGTATCTGCATCTTTCAATTCTGGTTGAAGCTCTCTGAATTATTTTAATACATGATAACTTAGTATGAGTAAGTTGAGGAGGTAGAAGAATATACTGCATTCATAATACAATCCTTATGAATAAGGGATAAGTTGATTTAGGTCAACATTCTTTCTAGTTTTCTATTTTCCTAAATTTCTAAGCTTGTAGTCCCTCAGACTTGGCTATGAGCATTTAGGAACATAACCTGAATTTATGTAGTTCATGTTATTCTGCAATACGGAATTTGCATATCTTTCTTTCCTAGGCACCTTTTGGAAATCCCACTAGGAAGAAAAGATAGGAAACAAGAAACTGCACGTTTAAAAATGTTAAGATTTCATACTATGCAAATTTCAGCATACTACATCAGCGTAATAAAATTTTGTGTTTCAATAATGCACTAAAAATAATTTCACGTAGATACTATACTACTGGTAGAGTGTTAAAATAGTAACTTTCATGATGTGTTGCTAATCTTTTTTGTGTTGCCCAAAATACGGGTTTATGAGGCTTTGCCTGATTGATTTTTAGTGCTTATAATTTTAATAAACTCTCTCTTCTAGTAACATAGGCTGTCTTTGTGGCTTTCACTTGCTCAAGGAATCAGGAAGTTATTTCCTGCTCGCTCATTGAATGTTACTTCTCATATCTTCCCAACTATCCTCTTTAGCACCTGCCAGTTATTGTAGCTACAACTCATTTATTATATTGTGGGTGTAAAGTCCCAATTTGTTTGTTACGTGGCAATGGTATCTATAGCAGTCTCCCACAATTATATTAGGGGTCTGTACCTAGAGCTTATTGCTCAAGAACTAATAAGTGTAAACTATTCCTTGCTTGTCAAACTATAAAAAGCCAAATTGTAAGAAAAATATTACATTGCATGGTCTTGACCAATGGAACTAATTTGCAGAAGTTGAGCATGTTAAAAGGAAAATCAGAGGAGACAAAATCTCTTCCCTAATCTAACCAAGACTGATTATTTAAAGATTACTCTGTGTTACAGGCTTATTTTTTCAGTCTCACTCTGTTAAAACTTATCGGGAAACAGGTATGCAAAAGCTTATGCTCATCTATAGTCTGAAATGTAAGAATTTGGAAAAATTTGGGTTCTTTTCAGGAGACATTTTCTGGTTAAAAACCACTACAAGTTATCTAGAGAAGCAAGTATTGAACGAAAAGATTGCTCTGTGTCATGATAGTCACAAGATAGGGAGAGGTGGGGAGAAAAAAACCAAAAACTTCCAATGGTGCGCATAGTAAGCGGAATTCTTGCCTGACAGAGGATGAGCTCTGAACTTGATATTCTTCTCATGCACAAAAGAAAGGATGTCCTTACAGTCTAAAAGACAGTATTTGAACATATTCACGAAACGCAGGTTTGCTCATAAATTTTAAAGGTCTCCACGTTTTGTCAAATAGAAAATATCAATTTTTTTGTGATATAGTAATACACATAGTAATATAGTAATTACAGTAACACTACGATGTGGATAACTGGGGGCAGGGGTTCTCTATATGCATGTTTCCTTTTTTTGAGAGCCCTTATACTTCTCTGCAGTTAGCCATATGTCTATAGTTATTGGGGTAACTGCATATTAGTTTGAGAGTCAAGGTTGATAAACCATCAGTCAGTTAAGAGAATAAGCTAATGATTAGTGAATAGGCCTGCAATTTATCCAATAGTTAGTATTTCTTACGAATCTGTATGAGTAAGCTAGTAAGTTAGAGCTCTTGAGTAACATCTAACAGGATCATAGAGATCCTTTGGTAACTGTTTTCTAGCTTTTTTTAAAGCAACCTAACAATTAACAATTTGATAATAATGTAAATTTAATACTAATGTAATTAGTAGTGTGAAGCTCAATCTATAGAGAGTTCTATGTGATTTTTTTTTTTTTCTTTCTTTCAGTGATAACCACTTCATTTTACATTTGCAACTAAGAGAAACCCTGTGGACTTTTCTCTCTCTCTCCCCATTTCTATTTGCAGAAATGAGAGATTTTTTTATATCAGAAACTGTGAGCTTTAAGTGGCCAACTCATATAGAAAAATTTTTGGAACTGAATTGGAAAATTCTTATTTTGCTAAAAAGAACATATCTCCTTGCTGAAAAATTTCTAATCAGACTGTAATGTAAGGCAATACCATCTTTTTAAAACACTTACCTTGCAAGTATTTGTCATTCAAAACTGTCTTATTTCCTTCCTGATTAATAAGCAAAATTGCCACTTGAGCGGGTACTTTTCAAAGCTATAGCTCTCTCTTGCTACTTCTGTGATATAGCACTTAAGTGTCACTCTCACTATTGAGAAAGCCAAGCAGAAAAAGGAAATTCCATCCTTTAGGATGAATGTAGCTAGTTGCACTTCAATTAGGGAAAAAGAAGAAAAGAAAAAAAAAAAAAAAAAAAAAACAAAAAAAAAAAAAAAAAAAAAAACAAAAAAAAAAAAAAAAAAAAAAAAAAAAAAAACCAACAAACAAACAAAAAAACCCACCAAACACGGGGAGGGGGTGGAGTTGTTGGCTTACTTTAGCATATAGATTGACCCTTTCAGCCGGAATCCTATTTCACTTGTCTTAGAAAGGTGACACCTAGCACCCTTCCCTTCACCAGCTCATTTAAACCAAAGAAAAGAGATCTGTCATCTTGTGCCGTCTTACTTACTGCAACAGTGTTGTTTCTTCTATAGTATAAATGTTCTGGTTTTGGAATAGATTATGTTGGAGAGAAAGGCAAGTGAAGTGTGCCAGCAGCTATAGAACCCCTTTAGCACCTCATCTGGTGGAAACTTCTGGGAAACTAGCTTAGAGGTTGCAGTTTAAGTAGTTAGTATATCAGGCCAGCTTTTCCTATGGAGCATTAATAAAACGCTCTTCTACTATATTTATAATGAAATTGCATTGGAAGAAGCCACTCCATTCTTTTCTTATAAAAGGAAAGTACAGAGAGCACTATCTTGAAACGGAAATACAAAGTAGTCGTGTGGGTTTTTTTGGGGTGGGTTGGTTGGTTTTTTTTTCAGGAGTGAGGTTTTGTGTCTTCTGATTTTATAATAACATTCTGGGTCTGTGCTATATAGACCTCCAATCTGCTATAAGAAAGCTAGAAGGAGATGAGCCAGCCTTGCTAGATACATTTCTACTGATGAAAACAGTAACTGGATTAGTGGAAACTTCCTGCTATTCATAGTTCTAATTTTCAAGGTCATTTATAAGGTTAAAGCGAGCCAAACAATCATATTGACAAACTTTTTCTCTAGAATCAGTACTGTGGCTTTTGATGTTCAGTATTCTGCATGTAAACTTTTGGTAAACGTCTGCTGGAAGAAAGAAAAACTTCAGCCTTAGGTTCTTAAATATGAACAACTTAACTCCACATCTAATAATTTGCCTGACCATCTATTGCAGAGCTATTGGAAGCTGTATATATTCACTGATTTATAAATCAATTTAACTATTCAGATATTCATAAGCATGTGCCCTGCCAATGGCCTGGCAAAAGCTCCTGAAAGTCAATGTTCATGAACGGCGGAGAATACTTGGCACTGTGCTATTAATAAATAAAAAGAAGGGCAAGAGAAACCTGTTACGATGTTGCTATCCAGAACCATTATTAACAAACAAACAAAAATCACAAAGCAATAAATAACCAGTGAAGAAGGTTGCCACAAAACATGTCCTGGGCAATGAGTGATCAGGTGGCACCTTACAATGAAGCTGAACAGTCATTAGCTTAAGATCTTTTGGCTGTTGTTGGTTTTAAGTTCTATAATCTTTCCCTGCTAAAATATAAAACAAAAATGATCCTACCAAGAAACAGAGTGAACAACAGGTGGGTTTGTTATTAAACATAAAGAATGTAAATGCTTAAAAATTGATATTGCAGCTTGTTCTTATAAGACTACCCCAAAAAAAAAGTTTGTTCTGTATACAATCATGTTGTTGTAACTTCTGTTATGAAGACTTCTAGATAAGGTGCAAATTTTCTGTTTCTAGAAATGGCTGAACGGAGGAATAGAATATGAAAATACACAAGGCTCTTTGGGAACAATTGCAGGGCACTGATGTTGCAGAATTCTAGCACCAGGGGAAGAAAAGACAACAAGTATTCATAGGACTTTAGTGATATTTTTCCAGTTATTTTTTCAGATTAAATTCTAGATAATTGGTCATATTTCTGAGTCAATTTCAGTATTTTTTTCCTTACCTGCCGCCCCACCCCCCCCAACCTTTAAACTGAAGCTGATTCTCCTTATTTTAGTCAGTGATAAGATATGGGTATAACCCTCTTACAGTATATATCCCTGAATTTCTCAGGGTAGTTAACTTACCAGTTCATAGGTAGCATTGGCAGTACTGTTCCTTGTGATGCATCATTATAGTGTTACAGTTATAGTGTTATAGCTATGACACCAATGCATGTGTCTTTGCACCTGCTACTGTAAGCGCACCTACTTGTGTACGATGACTCTGGAGTTTAGCACAGAACATCTGTAATGATACATGTGACCACACACCCTCGAGGGAAAAATTAGATATTCAAAACACCTACAGTGAGTGTGTACTTAATTGATTTCTTCATGCTATGCCTCAAAGGCCTGAGAAAATAGCAAAAATACCATGAAGGGCATCCTTAAAGGTTTTCTGACTACATTGGAACAGTTAAATTTCACACGAGTCTCATAGGTAGCGAAGATATTTTTCATCTTGCAGTGGAAACCCTGGAAAGGATGCCCTGAACTTCACCTGTGTGTACACGCAATGTTTTCTAGATTGTGGCTAGTGTCTGTCTAGAAAAGAGTAATTCGGAAGTGTGAGAACTACTGGCATTCTGCGTGCACGGCAGGTGTGTGTTCCCCAGCAGCTCTTTGAACTTACCCAAACATAGTACGATCACAAGGTGCTGGGGCTAGTACAGCAGGCAGGAGGCTGTTCTCTCTCAGCTGATGCTTAGCAACCATAGTTTTTCTTCACCGCCACCCCGAGGTATGTCTGTTAGCAAAGAAATAAGCCTGAGAGCCTGTGTAGAGAAAATATACTTAGTTGTCTTCTCAGTGAGAGAAATAGATGGAAAATGGAAAGTGAATGACAACATTGCGAAGAAAATGACATCATATATGTAATTAGCTTGTAAATCCTTTAACTGAAAGTCTAACTATATTTTGTATGTACAGTCAGCTCTTACTGATGAATTATTTCTAAACAGAAAAAATCTAGTATCAGTTGTAGATGTCATTAACATTCCTAAGGGTGGGGTGGGAGGGCGGTTTCAGGGACGGACGACCAGTTGTCTTGGACTTCTGAGGAAAAGACTTTTATCAAAACTTTCGGCTCAGTTTGGGATGGATTTTTTGGGGGTTTTTTGGACACTGCTAAGACTGGGAAACTTGATGGCAGTTCCAAAGTGCTGTAATAAAAATTGCAGTGATTCCTTGCATTTTATTGAATATCATGTAACATTTATAATGATAACGTAAATATTTATCCTCTCTAGTACTGGAAACCCATCAAGAACTTCAATTTTTGCTGTTTAGCATGATTTGTTTGTTCCAGTCCTGCTGAAAAACAGAGATTAGCTCCGTTGTATGATCTTCCCTAACTAATCTGCCTAAAAACAGCAGGGCTTCATACAGGCAAGTTCAGGCTTGTGGTTGTATTGTAACTTACTTTCTTTGCAGCTGACTTGTGTAAGGATTACAAGTCACTTGTTTAACACCATTGCAGCTCATGTATTAAAAACTATTGTATATAAGGCTTTCAAGGCCCTATGAAAGATCAGTCTCTGACAAACATACCTTAATATCTCGTGGGTCTGTATGCTTGGGTAAAAAAATAAATGCCTGCAGCAGTCTTCATATATATTAGTAATGGAGTAACAGGTGGAAAAACAAGTTTGCCATTTTTCATGCATTATTTATGTGGCATATGCTTTTCCTGTCCTTTTTTTAACATTAAAATTTAGTTACTATGCTTACCAATCATCTGACACAAGATGAATATTTCATGTTAATTAACATCTGTTCAATGATATAGTAGGTTTAAAAAATTGTAATCTCTGAATTTTTTTGACTAAGAGATCAAAACAGCTTGGGAGAGAAAGGGGAATTAGAGTAGCAGACTGAACTTTGCTAAAACTGGAATAAAGTCACATTCCTCTTTAAAATATAATGTAAACTAATATTTTTGTTCTGTTTAAAATTGTTAAATAGGAGCATCACACCAAGAACAAACTCAGAGTAACTGGAAATTGTAATGGTCTTGATAATCTCTTAAGTATTCACTCTTGTAAAGTCTTACGTGGGAATAGCTAATTTATGAACAGTTCATTGCCCGCTTTATGGCATGTAGTGCATGGTATGAATTTTGTAGTACTTTTTAAAATCACTTGTGTCAAGCTGAAAGAATTTGGCATTAATTTTAGTCTAAGTAAAGTATATCTAAAAAGCAAGTTGATCCTTGGGTTTAACTGAATATGGTTTTTTTTTATAAACAGTCATAGACTTTCTGAGCTATAGAGAGCTGAGGAGTTCTTTGTATCTTTTAATACTTAAATATTCCAGAGCTTTAAAGAAAAATCATCATTTTAATTCAAGTAATTTTAATTCTGTCTTATGTATTGGGAAAGTAGTTCATTGTGCAGTTTTACACTATTTTCTTTCACATGATCATCAACAAAGTTTTAGGACAAGGARAAGATTACTACATAATTTTGATCCTGCACTACAAAATAAAATGGTATCATAAATAAGAGGTGCTAGGCTACTACACCAGAAGCGAACTGTGCTTTATCCCTTCACTGTTTGTCTAATTATGAAATGGGAGAAGGATTTTTGAATAGCAGGATTCTTTGATTATATTCCTCATGCTGAGAGCAATGCGTAATCTAACGACAGGGAAAGTGTTGAAGAGAGTATTGCCAAGTATGTGTTCTAGCAAATTTTATTCCAAATAATATACAGCTAAGCTGCTGAGAATTGGTGGTTAGGCTTTTGTTTTTCCCTTTAGAGATATAAATTCATTTTGGGTAAAATCCCAGCCATCATCTTATAACTGGTCCTGAATGCATTTTTCCAGCCAGTTCCACAACATAATAAGCCTGTGACTAGAAGACGGAGGTCCCTGAGAAGATGGTGGCCACAGTTGAGCTGTCACCACTAGTGCAATTTACCTAATCAGCTGTATGCTCCTGGCTGGGTCCAAGAAGCTTGCTAGGAGAGACGATGACCAAGAGAAAATAGCAGTGGCAGCCTGCTACTAGCCACCTTTATCTTCTACTTTCTCCCCTGGTGCTATTTGGCTCTAGTRCAGAGGGAACAGGCTGTCAGTGAGATATAGATAGATATTTGTATTTATATGCTATATATGTACATACAAATATGTACATATCAAAATAAAGCAAATATTTTGGGAAGCATAGAACTTTTATACAGCATTTGCTGTAAAAGTAAAATGGTAAAAGGTGCTTTTCTTCCAATAGAAGAAAGTATGTTGTACCTAGAAATCAGTCTCTGCTGATTAAAACAGCTGTGGACTCCTGTTGAAGTATGTTGGCTATGAGGTAGCTGGAAAGAAATTATTTGACTGGATAAAAACAGAGGCCATAGTACCTTTTTTTTTTTTTTTTTAACACCCCCACACACACACACACACACCCCCCACACACCCTGATTTTTAACTTCAAGCAGATGAAGTTTTGACTGTGGTCAAACATACATAAAAACTCTGTGCATGGGCTAGAATATATTTTTTTCACTAGGGAGCCATATGAGGCCCTATGAGAAGGAGAAAGTAGAGCACTATGAATTCATTACCACCTAACACTATAGGTGCCCAGCTCACAAACTTAGCAACAGTCTCTTGTACAATCCTATTTATTGCTTACTGGTTTTGTCTGGACATGGAGGCAAGATACTTAGACTTAGGCATTTTCAAGGGTCTTACAAACTTTGGAAGACTGCTTATCTATTCTGTATCAATGAGACTGTAAAATATCTAAAAAGATTTTTAAATATTTAGAAGTAATGGAACTTGTGAGAAAATAGTGATAAAACTGAGCTATGGAGAAATTGAAACTTCTTAACTCTGAGCGTTGAATCAGTTTCAGATTATTACTTGAAATATTGTGAGCTAACTTTAGATGAGAAATTATGCTTTGAAAGCAACTTCATATAAAATGCTTACATAGTTAAAGGGAAGCTGAAAGAATGAGACTATTTGTTAAATGAATAATTGCTGCAGTTTATTTTGTGTGGGAGCCTAATGCAAACAACTTCGACAACACATGCTGTTAACAGGACTACATTTTTATATCTTTAACTGTATAGCACTTTAATTTTTATTTTTACATGTCCAGTAATATCATAAAGTGCAGTTTCATTCCTCATGGTTCATAATCAATATCGCTTTTGGATTTTATTTTACTGGACTAGTACATGAATACACAGATTTCAGTCATTGTGTTGTGGAGGTTTTTTTTTCATTTCCTTTAACCCATGTTTAATCTGTTTTAAATTAACTTATTTGCGTACTATATTGCAGAAACATATCTGTTGTTCACAGCCTTGGTGAGAACTCTGCATATTTTAAAATAAAAATTGATCTGAGAATGCCATTTAGAATGTGAAGTTCTCATTGCTTCTATTTTTGTTTTATTTAGTTTTTATTTATTTATTTGCTGTTCTAGCAAAACATAACTATCTATTTGGAGGTGCTGCTTCAGGCCACTACATCTAGCATGTATAGTGGACTTAAAATACTTTGTTATACTCTGAAATCGCTTCCCYTTTTCTCTACTGTAGGTTTTATTCTTTTTTTATTATTATTATTTCGTTTAACCTTCTGCAGTCACCTTCATAAAATGGCATTGAACAGTCATGTGTCAATGCCATTTTATAAAATGAACTACAGAGGGATTTACCCCTTGCTTCCTATTTCATGTTCGTTCATGCAGTAAGGAAAGGCAGACTTGACCTAGTCCTATTGATTTATGTGCATATTAGTATTAATTCTACAGATTGTGGGTTTTTTTTTTTAAAGCATTCTGGACAAATTGTATTAGAAGCAAAGTACAGTTAGAACTTGGGAAGTTTTACATTACTTTGTCCTTCTTTATGATTTTATTCTTTCACATTAAATTCCATTAAGGCTTTTTGCCTTCTTTAAAGCATCTGTTGCACAATTAAATCCTTCTGCAATAAATCCTCCCTATGACAGAATGATAAATTTAACGCATTTGAGGCTTAACAGATGTTTTGTTCTATCATATTTATTTGTTATACTGTATTCATTTGAAACTCTCTATTTTACTACCTTTCAGGGGCTACTGGCTTCAAAGGACTTTGTTTCTAACTTCCCCTTGTCATAAATGCCTTTCTTCTGGGCAAAGGGTAACTTGGAAGAAAGAGAGCATCTTGACAGAAATGGCATCTAATAATACACTTGAACTATATTCTCTCCATGTGTAGCTTTGACTCAGCCTTTCATTCTCTTGTTTAATGTAAATAATTAATGTGGTTTCATCTAAGACATGAAGTTACTAGACCTGCCCTGAATGCAAAATAGAACAACAGGAGATAAATGAGTGATATAATTAAGCACTTTGTCCGTTCCCAGACATCTAAGAAAGTCTCTCTGTTAAGAGACTTGGAATTTTTCAAGAGTGACCTCCTCTAAATAAAACAAAATTGAAGTATATTTCAAGTAAGGTGATGCAATTAATACTTTTATTGATTCTAATATAGCTATTTAGTATTTTAAAAGTTTAAGTGATTTTGTTGGTAACTGTTGATATTTGTTTCTGAGACAGAACTCTATTGATTGAGTTCCATTTTTGTTTCTAACTTGAACTAATTCTTCTAGTCTTCTATTCGTAAGAACAGTCAACGTAAGCTAAAAAGATAAATACCCAGTACCATCACCCAGTGCGAACAGTGAGGTTGAAGTGTAACTGCTGCAGAAGTTCTGTATTCTGGCCTTACAATGAGTATTTGTGTTAGGAATTGCTTTTCTTGTTTTTCATCTACTGTGAAGACAGTCTTTTAAGGGCGTCTTCTTGCTCATGGGATGCTGTGTGTGGAGAAATAACTGTTACACATTTCGGGTTAGTGATTTTTTTTTTTTTTTTTTCCTTTGGTAACAAAACCAACAGCATCAATGGAATTCTAGTCTGTCCTGTTTTCTCAATACAAAATGTAGATACAACCAACAGCCTTGGTTAAGCCTAAAAATATTCCACAAACTCCTGAAGTTTCAGCTTAAAAGATCTTTCTACCTATGCATTGAACCTATTTGAAACTAAAATAAATTTACCTTGGAACTTGGCATTACTGTTCATGGTCATATTTCAGATTATAGCTGTATTACACAGCATGGTTTCAAGAACCATACATGAGAAACGTTTGTTTTATTTTTAAGTTATTTAAGGTATTTGAGATGTTCCCCCAAAATCCCTATCTGAAAGAGATTGTTTCTTCTCTTCCCTGTAGTGCACTTATAAGGTAATAGCAAAATAACAGAACAAGTATCTATAAACATCTACAACTACATTTTTGTTTTCTAAAACAAATGTGGGAATATTTAATGTACCTCTACTCTTTTAGTCACAAAGATTTCATGTTCAGGGTGTGGGGGAATGGAAAGCAGAAAAAAGTATCTTTGAAAGGCAAGTATTTTAATAGTTATGTTTATCAAGACCGGTGGTTTTGGTTTATTAATCCATTGTATAATATGATGCCTAAAACTGGTTCAAGTTTACAGTATGTCTGCCACAAATTGGACTTAAGTGGTCTGTTATCATGCACTCCATTATGTTTGAAAGGTTTGGGGTTTGCCAATAAATGATGACAAGGTTAATATTTGGTTATTGTGCGTTATGAGCTCTCATATATAAAACCTGATGATGAGCAGCTTTAATACATAGCAAAATATTTTTAGTTGATGTGAGAAATACATGTTTGTCTTCACCTTAAGTAGTTTTCTGTACCTTTTTACAAGATGAATAATTACTGAACATTAGAGCCTGACCTTAGGTTATGCTGTTATTAATCTAGAGTAACCCACTGTCTTTATTAGAGCTATTCTATAATTCACGATTGTAATTAAAATCAAAATATTATATTGAAGTTGTTCAGTTTCCATTCTACTTGGACACTGTTACATGTAGGCTAGGGGTTGTTTTGCCTTTCCTGAATTAGTCTTCTACAAAAACTTGTCTCCTTGTATAAATCTAATTTGGGAGGCCATCAAAATGTGGCTAACCCATTATCTTAAACTGGCAGTAAAAAAACATGGTATATGTTCACTGTAAAAATGTTCTCTATTTATTCAGAGTGCAGAATCTGACCTGTAATTTAAACTATAATTTAAATCTTAATAGGTCAGAGTGTGCTTAATATGGGTTCTTTTCAAAATGTTGATTCAAAACATGAAAGAGGAAATTAAATGGGTGAGCCAGTACATACAGTGCCTGTGAATTACCAGTGGCAGTAGGTAGGTTCCAGCATAAAATGGCTTTTGCCTGATGCACAGCATACAGGGAGTCTTTGGTTGAGAGAAGAAGAAAATGCAATTAGAGATATAGTCACTGATATCTAAAAATACTACTTAAAAGTGTTCTAGAACACTCTAAAATAAACTCATAAAATAATCCAGCACAAACCATTTAGAAGGAAGTGTAGTTTTTAAAGTTCTCTTCATTTCAGGACATGTTTTGGCAGTATTCTTTGTAATAAAGATGAAAAAACCTGTTTCTAACCAAGCATTCAAAGCCGAAAGACTTGAAGGCTGCAGTCAGTTCAAGTGCTGTGTGAGACAAAAATAACAACCTCCAAGCGTCAGGTTTTCCATTCTTGACGCACCAGGTGAATGGGTTGTTTTATTGAGCGTTTACACTGTGGTGGCAGGGCAGGCCAGAGGAAGGGAGTGTGAAAGAGYGATGCGAGAGCCGAGTCAATACCCGACGTTGTTGGATGTCTGTCAGTACTTGGAACGCTAGGGTTGGCTGCCTTAGCATTGCCAAGTATTAGCTAAGTGTGCTGCTTTGGCAGCAGATTCTCAGAATGTACTTTTTACAAAGAGGGGAGAATAAGGTCATTTTAAAAAGAACAAAAATCTATAACGGCAATTATTTTGAGGGCCATTTCAACGCTCACCCTGAATTTCTACAATTTCCCAAATAGTTTTCTAGTCTGCATATTTAAAACCAAACAAACCTTGTAATTTTATTTGTATTTCTTGATTATTTTTTTTCCTGATTTAACACTGTTTTCCTTTTTAAGTTGCAGGTAAGTGTTTACAAAACTCTTCTGATTTTAAAAGCCCGTTACAGTCTAAAATGTATCTTTTCAGTTGAGTTCCGTGAAACAGAAACACTACGGACTGAAGTGCATTCACTTCTACAGCCTTAAAATAACAAGGTGGCTTACTCATGTCCGTTACTTCAAGTGTTTATGTAACTACATTGTATTTACTTTTCTATTGCAGATGAGCAACTAATTACTATAGCGCCTCTCACTTCTCATAGTATTTATATTTCTGCAGTCACCAGCAACTTTAAATAAGAGCAAAAAAAGCATAGCACTCTGTAGGCTGTACAGAAGGACTCAGAAAAACAATATATATATATGTGTATATATATGTGTGTATATATATATGTGTATATATATGTGTGTGTATATATATATATAAAAAAAAAATACAGCACCCCTCTGTCTCTCCCATCTACCATCCTGACTGTGAATTCCTTTTTTCTTGCTAATCAAGGGGTTGACTGTTCTCACTGTATTCTGATTCCTTCTTCCAAGTCTCCTGTAGCCTGTTGTGCAAAGAGACGTAGAGGTTGGGATTGGGGCATAATTCCTGAAAAGTCAAAACATGCATGTTTTTCTTCCTGACCCACCTCATGTTTCCCCATAAACAATAAAGCAGACCCACGTTTTACATTAGTTAAAGATCTGCTGTGTCATATTGCTTCACAGGACAGGAGATATGGTTCTCATTTCAAAGAAACTAAAATTTTGACATGTCGTAACTTGAGAATGACAGATAAGAAGGGAGAAAGGTGATAATACATACCCAGGCACTATGGGAATGCATCTATGTTATATGGGAAAGTTACCAAATCACTAAATGCACTACGGGGAGACAGGTTTTGATGGCTGGGGAGATGTTGAGAAAGGAGAAGATGAGAAGGATCTCATGAAAAGTTCTGTCATTCATTTTATTTAGCCAAATTTTTTTATTATCTGCACCTTTTGGGAGCTTTTGTGTGCACCTGAAGGATCTGAAGCATTATAGGATGGTAAGTCTTTGCTGGCTAACTCAGGGGTTCGCAAAGAATATGGATAGTAGAAAACAAGATTTGTAAAGCAGCATGTTGAATGGTTAAGGCATCCTTTTTTTTTTTTTTTTTTTTTTTTTTTTTTTTTTCTTCTTCTCCCTTTGAAAAAAGGAAACTAAGGAAACTGAGAATTGTGTAAGATAACAAATAGGAGGGGACACAGAGAGCAGTCCCATGCAGTGACTCTGCCATGTCATCAGAATTACAGAATTGTGTGTAGCTTTGTAAGGCCTGCCTGTAGATTAGGACAGCACTATTGCAGGTTTAATACTGCAAGCACCTGTATGGCAAATACTTCACGCTGGGATAACTGCAAGGTTGATTGAGGAACAGATAGACTACTGGAGGAGGCATGCCAGTGAACCAGCTGTGGAACTGAACCTGCTGTTCTTGCCATGGAAATGAAATGACAGTAAAACACATCTCTAGTCAAGACTTTCAGATGCGACGCAGTTTGGGAATCTGATTGTGGCACTTTCAGTTTTTTGTAAAGGCTCCTGGTTGAGATCTGGTAACTGTCTACAGGTCTAATTTGGGTGAAGTCAAACTGGGCACTTCAGGATGCTTCCAACTACTCTTCTCAGCAGTATGTTGCAATCTCCCAGACAAGACTGGCACACACTCAGTGTATCAGTGCCAGCGCAAAGAAGGGAGTGGGGATGATGTGGCCATCTGTATCCAGAGCAGGATGATGTGGCTGTCTGCATACAGGGCAGGACCGCAGCAGGCGCAGTTTACATTGGTTTGCACATAGAACCACACCCAAAGGGTTGAGGTATTTTTTCCTTTATGCCCTCCTAAAGCAAAATGAAACAGTCCAGCTTTTAACTGCTCACAGTTAAGAATAAGCTGTGTAACTTTGTTCTGGAAGACAGCAGAGCATAACAGCGGTATTTAGGATCTGTTGAGAGGATGCCGAGAAATCTGCTGCTGCTTGGCTGTTAGTTAATGCCGTACAGTCAGGCTGTAATCGCTGATAAAACAGCATGGGAAATTAATCAGCATATGTATCAGATCTGTTTTAGCAGGTGTGCTGTGAATGAATGTGAAAGGTTACTTTGTTAATTCTGAAGGTGCAGTTAGTTAATAAACATTAAAGTTTAATTTTCAGACTAAAAAATGGATAGCAGCTATTTGGATAGTAACAACTATAGTTCTTGTGTGCTGTTCTCTGACTTGGCAAGAAAAGAGGCTGTTATTAAATCAATATGAGCTATTCTGGAGAGAAGGAAGTATTTATTTTGTCTGGCACTCCATGTCCCTTTTGCATAATAATGCATGATTAATTCTTCTTCTATCACTTATGAGCTGCTTGGTTTGTCTGTGTCCAGATCTAGTTATTTATTTAAACTGGTATGATGAGCAACAGCAAGAAATTTCCTATCCCTCTTAAATATATTCTAGTTAATAAATATATTAGTTACATATATTTTATTACTGCTTTTTGTAACTAACTTCAGAACTCTATGAAAGAAACAAATACGGCTGTGTGTTTATCAACAGGCCAAGTTCTCGTAGAAATTTCAAGAACACACAAGAAACTTAATGACAGTCTAGAGGAGAGTGTAAGTTAAACAATTTCTTTTTTAAATTATTTTCCTTTTGAAATGATAAATTACTTTTGCCAATTTTTAATAACCCTTCATTCATTTGCTTTTAAAGTTCAAAAAATTTCATAAAGAAATTATATCTGAACTGGAGAAGAAAACAGACCTGGATGTAAAATATATGACTGTAAGTACATTCAATTCTAAAAGTCATATTTTATTTATCTATGGCTAGTCAAAGAATTTTTCAGAAATTGTTCCCTAACAGTTAATTAACCAGTATGTTAAATTGAGCTTGAGATGCATAAACATGGCAAAAATTTTCATGCTTTTTTTGAGTTGAAAAGGGAACCAATACATGACTTAATGGCATTTTTAAACTAAAGTTGAGAAAGGCAATTGCCTAGCTCATTTGATGTGTATTAGCGATATCCCATAGATTATAGTAATGCTTTTTAGTCACTTACCCAGTTACATTGCTGAGTGCATTATGAGATGTTTTAAATTCTTTGATTGCAGGCAACTTTAAAGAGGTACCAAACTGAACACAGAAGCAAATTAGATTCTTTAGAGAAGTCTCAGGCTGAGCTGAAAAAAATCAGAAGGAAAAGCCAAGGAGCACGAAATGTAATGAAATATGAGCATAAAGAAATGGAGGTCAGTATATTTTCTCTTAAGTTACTTGTTTCTTTCTTTGTATGAGAACTGGTCAACAGAAAATGTTAAGCTATTACAGGTCACATCTGAGTGTTTTAAAACTTGACTTCTGAAGCTTACCACAATTTTTGTATATGTAGTGTTATTAGTTAATACACATAACACCTCTTTAAGTTGTTTGGCAACAGTTAAACTCTACATTTCAAAGAACATGCATTTTTGGTTCCTCAAAGTTGGCTTATATTAAAGGCACTCCTAGAGTATGTATTCCAGTTGAAATTAAGCTCTGGACTGCTCTGCTGTACATACTCAGACATATTTGCTTCAGTTTCTAGGTTCATCCCTTGACCACTACTTGATTTTTTTTTTTTTTTTTTTTAAGTACCTCTGTAACTATACCTTTTATGCAGAGGTTTACACAGGGAGTCAGCTATGCTATGCAAATTCAGTAGTAGTTTGCTATAAATTAATTTCCCAAAGTAGGCAAATGCCAACTTCTGTTATCACTTATTATTACCTTTCCTACTGATCTTAAAACAGCATTGCCATCTTGAGGCGAAATAAGAAATGGCAAGGCAATGAAGAGAAACTTTATTTTAAATAGTAAGTCATATTCTGGTTGTCATGTGTATCTCAGAAAATACTTGCCATTGATATTTTTATTTGCACAATACTTTTATTTTGTGCTAGYTTATATGGTTTTTTCCCCCCCATTTTTCTATTTTAATTTTCTTTTCAAAGAAAGCTTTGTTTATAACACGGTACGGTAAACATAAATAGTACTAGCTCCTATTTCTTACTACCTGTCTTTTAACCTGCATTCATAACAGTTCCCTTTTTTTTTTTAAGGTATTGGACTGAGAAGTCAAGGATTAGCATTTAATCACAGTTTAGCCATGAATCCTCATAACCTCAGACAAATATAGTTTAGTCTTTTTAGAAACTCATTTTTCCCTCTCTAAAATGAAGTAGAGATTCATCATAGCTTTGTGAGAGTAAATGTAACTGCTATAGAGCAGATGAAGGTAATTAGTCTAATTAGAACACCTGTGGCCTTAAAATTGCTTAGCACAGTTGCTGCTTTGATGTCATATTCTTATTTACTGCAGCATTTTATTTAGAGGCTAAAAGACTGTTTCTTGTTTTGCTTCACTTCCCCCCCCCTCCTCACCCCCTAAATAGATTATTGATTGCCTGTAATAAGAATATACATTTACCTGATGAGATTAGGGGAGTTAGGTGTGTGCATGAAAAGAGAAAGACTTGGAAGTAGAGCCACCCTACCCCACCCGCCTTTTTCCTAAGGCTTTTGGAGTTTGCTTCAGTAATTGGATATAGTAGCAAATAAAACTCAGATACTGTATGTGATTTTTTTTTTTTTCTTTTTTTTCCTTAGTATTTGGAAACCGTGAGCTCTCGACAGAGTGATATTCAGAGATTTATTGCAGAAGGCTGCAGAGAAGCTCTCCTTGAAGAAAAAAGAAGATTCTGTTTTCTGGTTGACAAGCACTGCAGCTTTACCCAGCACATGCACTTCTATCACGTTCAGGTCAGTGGCGTGAGTGTAAACAGAAATGACACTCCCGAAATCTAATCATATAGCAGATCAGACTGCCATAAATAGCTAAGATAGCACTTAGGAACACTGTAGTGACAGACAAGTGTTGTAATCAGTTCATAGAAAATGTTTACCATGCAATATTCTCTTAAATGTATTGTAGCAACAATAAAGGGTTACTGTGACTTTTTAAAAATCATATATTAAGAAAAAAATGTATGGACTGATCAAGTATTTCCAGTATCTGACCCTGAGAAAGGACAATCTCTTTCTACAACATACTATTTGTTTCAAAGAGGTATTACTTACAAAAATCTTTGAAAAGACTCCCATTTTGCTGGTGTTATCATTTTGATATAATAAAAATTAACAAGTAGGTCTGTGCAATTTTATGAAAAATTTTATCTTTGACAAGTACCTTTTAAACTTGGATGCAGTGTGCGGACTTCCTAAAATCCAAGCTGCCTGGGTGGCAGGAAATCTGTAGCGATGCCACCAAAGTGCCTGAAAAAGTCAGAATGATGATAGACGAAATAAGGACCCCTGGTTCCACTCCAGTATCAGGAACTCCACAGCCTTCACCAATGATAGAGAGAAATACCATGGTATGTTCTTTGATGATTAAAGGTTCTCTCTCTTAAATGGGAGTAGAGTGGCTTCACTAGCTTCTGTTGTACCTAAGCATTTGGGAACGAGTCTATGATGTACCTCACTTGGAATATACTGGGGTTGGGTATGAAAGCAAAATCATTAAGCTGAAGCGCCGCTACTGGAAAAATACACAGTATAGGAGGCAGAAGCACATATCCAAACAAGGCTCAGTTTTCAGTTGGGTGCCTAGGACTTTTTCTGCAGAGCCCAGCCTCAGGAGTACTTTTGTTCTAACTGTTCCATTTCCTACGTTCTTATATGTAATTACTATTACTTACAGATAACAAAATACTATTTTCTATTTTTTCTTTCCTTCTTCCCTCCATGATTCTTATTGGCATATTAGAGTACAGGTTAAATTCTAAATTCTACCTATTTGTATGTTGTGTCACCATTTAGTTGTTGAATTTCTAAATGATATTAGTAAACTTCTAAAAAAAACCCTGGAGATTATCTAGGTGTAACTGTGCTATTTGTGGAAAAAAGAGCTATCATAGCATTCCCACTAACAAATGTTTATCAAGGGACAGAGGCCTCTTACAAACTATTCTATCAGCAATTTCATAGGAACATGAGGACTTTCTGACGGGTCTAAATATGTATCATCTGAGAATATTTAAGCATTGCTTTCTAGAATTTGATGTTGCAAATGAGTTGTCACTGTCTCCTCAGTATTGTGATACTGTTGTTCTTGTGACTGTAGATTGGAAATGATTTTTATCCTCATCATGAAAACACATCAAAGGTGCCCCCTGCTCCTACAGGTAGGGCGTACACTAGTCCACTAGTTGATATGTTTAACAATCCTGCAACAGTTCCAAAGACATCTTCTGAAAAACTAAATAATTCAGCAGGTAAGTGTCACTTTGTTGCAAACTATGTAAGTGTAAATGACATACTATACTGTTCAAAATTATCTTACGACTTCTTGACTACTGTGATGATGTGAATTCCAGGACATACAGAGGAGTAGAAAATGGTCTTTACAAAGTATTTACATAAGTTACCTAACAGGAGAAATACGTGTTACAAGATGAGAAGAATTGTTTGCAGTAAAATGCAGGTCAAGACGGGTAGATTCTATTTTAATCACTTTCTGTGTCCCTGATGAACCCAGCTTAACTGCTCTTACGACTTCCAATCTTATCAGAGGAATACATTCTGTAATTTTGAACAAGATACATCTGAGTGATTATTTCAGTGCACACAAATAAACATAACTACTATTACAGTCTCGCTTTGGTTTCCTTTAAGGGCATGTAGCAGTTTGGGAAGAATGCACATGAGACAAAAGGAGCACAGTCTTCTATTTCTTTCCTGAAATGTAAAATCCTATTAAGAATTGTCTTCTAAGTTTCTAATGTATTGATTTTTTTACCTTCTCTGCTATAGGGAAGGAAGGGAAAGGACTAAGCCTAGATCACAACGTAAGAAATGCAGAACTTTTCAATGTGATAATAGCAATTCCAGCATTTCTTCCTTAAAAATGCGTTTGCAATATATTGTACTGGTCAAATAACATACAATTTTGAGACCTCCTTTACATTGTCTTCTGGTAAACATCTGGTGTCTGCAGAGTGCCAAGTGTCTGCAAAGTGCCAAGTATCTGCAACTCTCATCGATTCAGTTGAAGTTGAGTGCTAGGCACAAATGAAATCTTGGACTTTATACACAGTTACATTTTTTTTTAGAATGGAAAATTTTCAAAGGTCTTTTATGGCTGTGAACATTTAGCATTTTTCATGCCAAAATAGGAAAGAAGTAGCAAGTTAAAACTTACGTAACTTTTTATGTCTGTTGGTTCAACTTTATTGTGATAGGGGCGGGGGGTGTATATAAATGCACATGCTATTAAGAACTTCATGGTGATAAGAAACATTGGCAGATAACTGAGAGGTGTCCAAGTGGAAACCAAAGCAGTACAAAGTCTCAGAACTTGATTTGCACTTGAGTATTACTTTATCTACTTTTTTCCTGTCAGACTACTAATTGTATTTAATTTTGTTAGTGTGTGGCTAATTGTGCTTTTTTTTTTTTTCCTTTGTTTTTCCTTTTTTGACAGAGAATTCAGATGATGCCAGTTTATCGCGTTCAACTTCTGTTGCCACGGGACTAAATATAATGAAAAGGCAAAAAGTAAAGACAATCTTCCCACATACTGCTGGAAGTAACAAGACGTTGCTTAGCTTTGCACAGGGGGATATCATCACACTTCTTGTAGCTGAAGAAAAGGATGGCTGGCTTTACGGGGAACATGACGCAACTAAAGTGTAAGATAATCAATATATTACCCAATTTGAACATGAAGGAAAAACGTGTCTCATCAGATTTTGTTAGCAGATATTAGTAAATGGTTTTCCACCTTTTTTGCTGGCTGTCATTGACTGGGGACTTGGAGTCTTTCTGTAATGTAAATCATCGCTAGGGATGATTCTTATTCTAGGGAGATTTTGTACACTAATTTGGTATCATCAGAAATTGGGTCTTTAAAAGTTAAATCTCAGTTCATTGAGTCTACTGTTTTGTCCACTGTTGTCTTTTGAAAGATCTTTCCAATTTTATATAACATGAAATTGAAATACTTTCCTATTCCAGAAAAGGATGGTTTCCGTCATCGTATACTAGACCACTAGAAGAACCAGCGGAAGAAAAAGCATTTGTCCCAGTGCCAAGGTAACATTTTGGGTGGGACTTGCAGAAATGCCCACATCTTCTCTAGTATTTATTAAAAATGTTATTTTTCTGCTCATGTTCTTTGTTGTTCAGTAACATATACAGTAAATACTTTCTAACAGTCTGTAGTATGATGCCTTGATTACATTAACATTTTTTAATGGTTATACAAAGACACAAGAACTAGCTTCACCCCAACTTTAGAGTCCCACTGACTTCAAAGGGATTGTACGCCTTTATTAACTTTCAGCTCATGCACTTCTGTGCTTTCCTAGGGCTAAAGATAAGTGAGAGAGATGTATTACAGGAACTGAAAATGTTATTTGTTGGGTTCTGTCTTGCAGTCCTGCACCAATCCGAAGTATTAGTTCTGTAAATCTCGTGGAAAAAGGTGATGTTGTCCTCCCACCGCCAGACTATCTGGGGTCTTTGCAAACAGATAAAAGAATGGAGTCTTCCAAAGATACCACTGTTAAAACACCAACTGACAGACCAGAAAATGCAGGTCCAGTAAGTAATCAATACCATGAATCCAAATGTTCTGCCCTGCTTACTTTCGTTGACCTACTTAGCTGAGCTCTTAAATGAGGCCTTGGAATATTCTACCTTAGCTACTTGTACTTCACTTCAGCAGCCCTTCGATGCAGCTGTCTTCAGGAGTATCATGGGTTTTTTGGCATTTCAATCCATCTGTAGTAACAGGAAGGGAGAAGAATTGTTCAGGTATATAACTAAGAGTACTAGGAGACTTACTCTGCATAGCAAACTTCTCAGGGAATGAAATCTGTGAAACATGACAAGAAATTCTTACAGAAAGTAGTGCAAATCCATCATCTTAAGTGATTTTAGCGCTATAGTGGGACAGGGGATTTAAAACAGCATAAACTCTGTATTCAGGAATGCTTTACGCAGCCCCATGAAAGTTAGTGCTGTTTTTGTGGATGTTGCTGAGGGATGTATGTATTAACTAATATCCATATTCAGCAAAACCACAGCTGAGTGGAAATACATTTTTATGAATACATAATGCTATATAAAGCTAGTATTTCTGCTATTAAGTCAGCATTCAAACAATGATTCAAAAAGAAGACTAATCTAATCAARTTAAGCAATTTCTAGTCTTTTTGTTGCTGCTTGTTTAAATATTTTGCTGATGTGTATCTAATGGTGATAAATGTTTTTGAGACTTTCTTCAAAAAGCCTCTTGAAGCAGAGATCACATTTTGATGGCAAAAAACCTTCTGTGATTTTATTTTTATATATATATATATATATAAAAAATATAGTTTTCACTGCTAAAATTGAGAGACTGTACCAGAGTAAGATGCAAAGTTCCATTAGTAGGTACAACAGCAAACTTCTCAGAAGTCAGGAATCCTATAGTTGGCTGCCAGTAGCTAAAAAAATTCACATTTTATTATTTATTTATTGGTTCAACTAAAATATTTTGTATATCAATATAACATCTAAACAAACTTTGGGTTGTCCTTCTGATAGGTGTTTTTGCTTTCTAAGTAATCTGTTGAAYCATACAGCAGAAATTGTTGGCCTTTGTAAATTTGTACTTTATGGAAGTAAAATTAACTAAAGACACTTAAAAAGCAGAAACTGGAAGTTTGTTGCATCACATTGTGATTAATGGTGAGAGAGTCCATATAAGTTCAAAGGATGACAGAATATTTATAACGGTACTCCTGTAAAATGGAAAGGCATCAGGAAACAATGGTAGTCTTCAAAGACACCTCCTCTCCTTCTGTTTCATTTAAGTCTACTATTAGGATGTCAGGTATATCCATAGCATTTTTTACTTAGAGGTATTAGGCATTGGAGGGGGTTAACAGGTCTTTGTTATATTGACAAGCAAAGAGAATGAACTGTGTTTAAGTAAGTAAAAATAGAAAAATTTGCTTAATAATAACAAAAATATAACTAACTTCCAATAATCACTCTAGAACTCTAGAAAAAACTACCATTGGAAAGACACAAGCATGACACAAATTACATTAATTGTCAGTAATATCTGAATTTTAAACTATTATCTGCATTTCAGAAGCATGGAGAAAGACAGAATTTTAACAAATGGGAGGAAAGGAAATGAAATTATATTAATTTTCTTTCTTGAGTAAATAGTGTGTCTTCAAAGAAATCACTTTTGTAATCACGTCATAGACTTCTAGTCTTAGACATCTAGTTCTTAGAAGAACAGGTCACCTCAACTTTACAAATATAAAAAATGTGAAAAATTGCTGGAAGTTCAGCTATACGGGCCTTTCAGAAATGCTCCCTCCAGTTGTACTTGGCTTTGTAAAGCCCCTCTACAGCTATTTCAGAAGAGCAGCTACAGATACAACACAGAGACACACTTCTACCAACTACTGCCAAAGTGTCTCTTGCAGATGCAGAAATTGAAACCAAAAAGTATCTTTTCTCTGGTGGGGGTGGAAAAAAGGCTAGTGCTTCCCGTTATAGAAAAATCTGTGATTCTTAAAACGCATGAAGGACTAGAAGCAGAGCTAAGAGATTTCCAGAACGAAAAGGATGAAAGTTGCTTGACAGGGACTTGTGAAGCTCTCCTCTCAGTTAGAGATCTAACCCCATTTAGACTAGACTAGTAATGTTTTGGGATTTTTTTTTTTTTTTCCCCATCTAAATATCCTTTTAAAAGATTAGCTGATTTTTTTTTTGTCAGAACAGTCTAATATCAGCATTTATATATTTGAATGTAGCATATTTGAATCCACATTCAAGTAAATGGTTTTATTTATCAGTAATGAACCTTGTTGTGTAGGTAGTATGTAATTGTGCAGTGATGCTGTGTTTCTATGACAATGTTTTTCTATGAGGAATAAAGCTTTTCCAATGCATGAAATGAGTATCAAGAAATAAGATCTAAATTTTGGTGTTCGGTCACTTTCAAATCGAATATCTGGGAACTTCTAAAATGATTATGAAGACAAGCATCTATATTTTGACACATTTGTGGTTTTCATTTTTGGGTAAAGAAGCAATGAGGCTTAACAATTATGTAATGTYAGATTTATACATTGGTTCATTTATCCTATGGCTAGCTGTTGAGACCTATGGGATCAAAATGTCCTTCAACTGTAATTATGTTTGCAATAGTTAAAAGATGTATCAGCCTGTGGAAGCTGCCAAGCAAGCAGTACAGTGAGTTCTTTGCCCTGTGACAAGTAAAAGGTGACTTACTATAGAGCTTTAAAATTACTGAATCTGTTAAATTGTCTCAGTATCACTGTACTGTGCTGCTGTCTTCAGTATGGCTAACTGTCCTCCGTCGGTTCTCAAGAGTGGTCACCTTAAGGGTTGTTTTGTTTGTTCTATGGCATTAGTTCAGGGGTTTGGGGAACAAACTTAAGGCTTGTGGACTAACTTTCTTGTTGAACTGAAAAACCAAGAGGAATGGCAGATCGTTTAGTTGACAGACTAGGACAGAATTCTAATTAGAACAGTATATTCTCTTTGGAGGCCAGAATGGGCTTATAGCATCTTAGGAGTGGAAAACAAACACATCTTTTTTGAGATTCTAAACTTCCACAGGGAAAGCAAGATAAAAAAAAAAAATTAGGAATTCTGGAGTACAAAATAATGACTATTCTTGTTGAGGTACCCCATAGCTTATAGCAGCTACCTTTTTACTGTGACCCCATGATTCTTCTTACCTGTTACGATACAAAATAAGTAAGAGAACTGTAGAGGAGAGTCGCTGCACTTGCACCCAAGTTTTTGCTCCGAAGACGCTATTTACTTTCATTCTTTTGGAAAGTTGCAGAGCTTCCTTGTCTTTCCCGCTTCTGTGCAAGTCACCAATCCCCACACCACCATAAGGCTTTGGAAATAAGCTCAACATTATACCAGGCTGGTTTGTATTCTTGTACAGAATTTACATACATGTAAAACAGTACGCTTACAGTGTCTTTTATGCAGAAGCAGGAAATGATTCATTGAGGCATCTTATTTTTGTTTCAGAATACACAGGAAAAAATAGCTCAGGATTTCAAGGAGGAAAGATGAGGAATGGTTCTTGCAAGTTAAATTGTTCATGCTGGGTTATATAGGACAGTACTATGCAGAACAGTATCAACTAAAAAAGGCTTAGTAGTTGATGGATCTTTGATGAGGGTTGGTGTTCAGTAAGAAGTAGCATTTAATTCAGGCATTCGTTCATTCTAATTAATTTTAAGGGCTAATTAGGCTTAATTCTAAGGTCTAATTCTATTTATGACTGATGTACATGAGCAATTTCACTGGAATCACAAGTTGAGCACATGCTTAAGAACCCTACTGAATTAGGTCCTGAATAAATAGAGATTTCTTCACCTGCATCATGGTATTGTGAATACGGTAGCTAGGTACAATAGGTGGTGTACCTGAAAAGGAAAGGCTTACAGGCCTTTTTTTAGCAGTGGAATTTTAAGTATTGAAAACAAAATGGCCATATAGACTGAATGATTAGTACAAGTCAAGCTGCTACATAAAAGGTGACTGCATATTCCTGCTTCTACATGCAGGTATGTATATTCAAATTTTCACTTTGAACTTTATCTGACACCTATTAGAAGTAATGCAATTAGTTTRCAGTTTGAAATATGTCATTTTTAAGTATGATTATTACTAAAAGTTGGGGGGAGAAGTAGAAATGAACTGTTTGCCAAAACCTCCATGTAGCACAACAGGTTTGCGAAGGGTAATACTTTGCAACAGTTTTCCATTTTATCACACCTGAAACACTGCATCCTGTAGCAGCACTGTGACAGAGCAACACTGCCATCTTTTGGGTTAGCTTCACTTCACAAGAACGATGTACACTTCATCACAGAAGTACAGTGCAAACTAGCTATAAAAACAAGTCTTTTCAGATTGTACACTTAGACATGACAGTTTCATTATAATGAAATATTAGCAATAGCTATGCAAAACTATTCCTCCTTTTGTATCGCTCCCATACAAACAATGCAAACTATACATGTACATGCCATCAGCTGTTTTCTTGCTTTTTTTACTCACCACCACTACTCACAAAAGTCACAGAAGGTACCTGAACTCGTACTTTGTAAATCAACAATATCTAAACACAGTAGGTTGTATAAAAAAACTGTACATAATACTGATCAGAAATCTGCCCTCACTTTAGGCTTTTAATATTTAAATATGTCATTATGCTGGCTGCTGCCTTTTTTAACTTCACGACTTTATAGTTATATGAAGATACACTGACTCTGTTCACTCTGTAAGATCTGCTCCAAGCCTAGTTTTGGCATTTTGCTGTGACAACTAGCAGTTTATAAATTATGCTATAGAAACAATATAGTAATTTGTGCTGCAAGTAGTTCTGTCCTTCTTCTTTTGCTTGATGGCTGTTGCAGTGACACTTCATTTGCTGTTTTAACCTATAAAATGCCCAGCTAGACACCAAGTGATCACTGATCTTAAACCTGGGGGAGGGGGAGGAATGGATACCACACACCAAAAAAAAAAAAACAACCCACCAACCAACTAATGCTAACACCATTTTTTAACTTTCTAATTTTGAGGTTCTGAGATAATTCTCCCCCCACACACACAACTACCTCTCCACAGTTCAACTGAACTACACAATAATTATTCTAAATAGTGAAATATTTTAGCCTGTTTGAATGATAGGGTCTCTCTTCCTTAGCAGGATAGCAAGATCACCTGTAGCATGTTTTTGTAAATCTATGTAAATACCTTCTTTTTCTTTTACAGAAACCTGATATGAATGGCATTATAAAACCACCTTTCCTAAGGTATGTTTTTTAAAGCTTTTACACTAATTTAGTTGTGTTGATTTTTATATTGGCTTATATTATTGTAGTGATTGTGAGGGGAAATAAGGATTTTTTTTCCCCMAAAAATACTCTGTGACCTTTCCTAGGCATTGGTAAAACATTATGGCTAAAATTGGTTGCACTTTCTCAAGACTGGCATCAGGTAAAACACATTGCATAGGCCCTTCTCAGAAAAATAAGTGTTTCTCCAGTAGTTTGACAGGGAGCAGGACTTAAACTATGTCTTTGAGGGTTAAAAACAAAAATCTTTGACGACTGGGAGCTGTTCAAAAAAAAGTCCAGATCTAACTGGGCGTTAACTTCCCAAATTTTGCATCACTGCAAAGTAAGTCTTCATATGTAAGCGTGTTTTAAAAATTCAAGTTAAACTAAGAGTTGCACAGAATCCTTTAGTCTAAACCCATAACTTAGTCTTCAAACAACTTGGATGAAGAAACTGCATGGCTTAAATTTGGTTTTGTATTGCAGCAAGCCTTCTAGTAACTTTGTGCATTTCTTTTCAGTGGAGAAAATCCTTTTGCAACTGTGAAACTCAGACCAACAGTAACAAATGACAGATCAGCACCAATTATTCGATGAATATTCGGTCCATACACATGTACTTCCTCCTTATAAACACCATTTTCAGTAATGACAATTACTATCTAAACTTGTTCTAAAAATTTATTTAAATGTAATTACTGTACAATAGAAGCATACTGGAGTGGATTTCTGATTTTTTTTTAAAAGCTATACTTTCTAATGAGGTAATTGCTTTGGGCTAATGTTTGAGCACTTTGGCTTGATTTTACAGTATGCCTTTTTTTGTAGTAGGAATTGTGAAAATACTGGAGATAGTTTGGATACTCTAGTAAACCAGTGTAACTAATAGCTCACAGATCTGAATCTCTGGCGTTCATTGTTTGGAAACTGCAATGGTAAGTTCTAGAATATAAGCCTGCATGTGCCACTTACTAAGTAAGAAAAAGATGATTTTTTTTTTTTTTCCAAACAGAACAATGTAACAACTGCCTTATTCCAGAATAGAGAATTGCCTGTATAAAGTGATTATACATTATTTTGTTCAAGAAAGACACCCTAGGTTATAAATAAATATTTATCCTTTAAGAATACACAATTTGTAATGCTTTGCTTAATGTTCAGATACAAATCTTCAAGTGTTAACATAAACCCATAAAGTCTAATGTTATATTGTCAACACATTCTTCAATTATAATTTTTTCTTTAAAACATGTTGTCAAACTTCAGTCTTATAAAAAGTCATAATAAAACAGTGCCATGATTTTTTTCTCAAATGCTAATATAAAAAGCTGCCTTTGAAGTCACTCCATTACTGCAGCCTTCCACAAAAGAAAAATGATTAAGTTTGAAAGTTTTTGGTTAAGGAGCCTAGCAATGGCATAAATGCTGGCATAGTACAGTATCTGAGTTAAGTGAAATACAGCTTTTAACTTCAGTCACAAGCAGAGCTGTACATTTTGTTACAGGCTCAGATTTTCTAAATCCAATGGAGCTAGCTTGTCTGAAAGACTTTTCCTACAGTAATAATCATCTCAGAAATTAGCCTAGAATGTTAGAAACTCTTTGCTCTGTATCAGCATGGGGTGCTTTATCGCTGTATAGTTCAGGTGATATTTCCCACCTGCCATATGAAGTCTGTATCGTGACTACTGCCAGTGATTAATCCTTACTCTAAATCAGTCTACTTTACATATGTACATGCTTCCTACAGCATGCATGAATATTCATTTTGTTGTGCCTGCTTCTACTACTATAAACAGTGAATGCAAGTCATGTGAAATGCCCTTCAGTTACTTAGTATCAAAAAATAGTATACTAGCATGTGATGGCTGCCGAGGTAGAGTCCACTCATTCCACCTCCTCCTCTCACGCTGCCTTTCAAGTTCAAGGCTGAGGATGCTCCATTTTCTATGGAACCATCCATATTCTATGGAATATCAATTATCCCATTTTGAAACACCAACTTTTCTGAAGTGTAACTTACACCTGAGCCTATTTTCTAAAGCGTAGTCGAGGCAAGTCAACCTAGACTSTACAAGCTTTCAATAATTCAGTATCAGAATTAAATAATCATCTGAAATGCAAAAATCCTTACTCAGGGCAGCTCATACTTGGCAGCACCACAGCCTCTCTTTCTAGAGAAGAGCACCCTGCTGCAGTCAGAAGCTACTGTTGTCTGTGAACTAATACCAGTTATAGCAGATAAGACACTGCTGCTGCAGCCCTTGGAGGTCACGTGTCCCTATAAGCAAAACCTTCGCTAATTAAAACAGGGCTCTTACTGTTTGTTATTACTAGTGCCATTAGAAGGTGGAGAGGGTCCATTAGCATAGTGGTAGCACACACAGCACTTGCAACACTTTCTCAGAAACATCTGATGTGCTTAAACAAGTACAGCCCTAAACCATGTCTTCTTTTTTAATCATAAGGATTCTGGCAAATATTTATCCTTCTTTGTAGCTAGGATTACTAACTCCACTTTCAGACTACATGTTATCAGACACGTTAGTCACATATTTAATAATCCAGCCACAAGTTGAGGATTGCAAAAGGAAAAGCAGTTTTATTTAGTTTTCAACAGGTGCCACTAAACATGGAAAACAAGTTGGGTTTTCATGTTTTTGCAATGCACATGCTCATAAAAGATTAAGTTTAAATTACATGCAAGAGACTAAATTTCTTCACACTTTACAAAACAGGTCTGAAGCAAATAAAATGATTGTACATGACATTTACATTAGAAAGAGTATGCTAACAGTTGTAGCTTCCATAAGCACGTCCACGTTCATCCCCTTAGCCAAAAGCTGCCCCACAATTAGGGCATCTTCTCTGCCTCAGTGCAAGACAGAACAGAATCCCAATTGGAAAGAATACAATGGCACACAAAACACCAAGACAGGTGAAGGTGTCCTCCAACACGCCAACCCTGTAAAAATGAAAAACAGACTCAGTCAAGGACACCCACCAAGTTTGCCCCAAAGTTACCACTTTGTGATCTGGCAGTCACTAAAAAACACACTGTTTAATATAGCAAGATAAAGTACAAAGAGGTTTTGTGTTGTTGGTGTTTTTTTTTTTTTTTTTTTTCCTTCCTTTAAAAGGCCTTTTTTTTCATAGCTTGCAGCAGAAGGTTTTGAATTACACCACTTAAAGAAAAACAGGAAAATTGCAGGTGATCAGACTGGAGATAAGTAGTCTAAAAGGTTTAATTCAAACTAGCTGTTTAGTTACAGACAGCAACCATTTCTCTATCACTGCAATCCAGGACTGGTACTTCGAACAACACATACCCACCACACCTCTGAGCAGTTCTATCAAGTCCAAATATTGGTTAAAGCAAGTACACTGAAGAACACACAGGGGTGTAGCACCTGCTATACAGTAGGAACAAGTCACAGCCCTCTCAATTCAGAAAACTTTAACATGAAAGGCTGTGCCTCTGCAGCCATCTCTGGTCCCTAAAAAATCTGAAAGTCGTGGTTCTTCTCCTGTATTCTTGCATCCTAGCTCAACTAACCTTGCCAAGTAACTAATGATCACATATTCAGGACAGAGACTGTAAGCAAGTATCAAGCTTTATTCCTTGCTAGCCCTTCTTGGGGTCAAGTTTTTCTGTATAGGTGAGGATACAGTTTTCTAGAACTAAACCTTAGTGTCTCTAAACCTGAAGTTTACTGTCATAAAAATGAAAAGAAGCCTACTTTTAAAATAATTTACTGATTCTCCTGGAATGATACAGTGCTAAAGATTTAACTGTACCAGCATTGTTATACTAGTGTTTGGCACACCAAACAACTCCATTTCTCAACTTTTTACATCTTTTACAACAGGTAGCAGTCACACTTGTGTCATATGCTTTGCCTGCCTAGTTTCCACAATTATCCTGGTGTGAACCCTCTCAGTTCATTCAACCTCAAGTCTCCCACAGATATGTGTACTAGAGCTCTTTCAGAAAAATATAATCCTTGTTTTCTGAATGTTTTGATCCGATGATTTTGGTGCTTTTTCTCAGCTTCTTCCTAAGGGAAAGATTGGAATGGGCAGAGAGTTGTATAATGCTGGTTAAGGGCTTCTGGTGAAACATCCAGCTCATGCTTTCACGAAGCAAGTTAAAACTATTCCAGACAGCAAGATGCAAATAGGTTTGTTTCAGTCTGTTACTTCAAATTAATACACAACTTGGCCATGTCTGGTTCCTGCAGCTGCCAGCACATTCTCTCAGATGTGCTGGCATATCTTTCTTCAGAGAGCACAAGTCAATATAATTAACATGCAAAGGGCTAGGTACGCCAGGCATTTAGGGCTCTGGCCAATTTAGCAGGATAAGAAGGACTGAAAAAATTCTAACTGTAAATTTACAGTGAAAGAGTACTGCAAATGTCAGCACTTTGTTGTGGAAGGTGCCAACTAAATAAGTGTGTAGAGGACCATGGTAACTACTCACATTCAGACTTCCTAAGTCACCAGAAGAGCTCAGAGGTGCAGCACTACTGTCATAAGCTGTTAAACCTGTTTCTGGTAGCTAGAGAAGTCCAAAGGCCAAACACGCATCACTATTAAAATAACCCTCAGTCGGTGTTCCCAGTTTCTACTTCCAAAAACTGATATCCCTTTAGAACTGTAGGAGAACCTACTATTGATGTCGTTTGGCTCCAGCTGAGTCCCGACTGAATGATCACCCTACATGAGAAATTCTGTTTCAGCACAGCTGTGTGACAGCAGAAATTTACCTGAATTTCAGACCCTGACTTCTTTCTGAAGTGCTGCATCTAAACATCCCCCAAAATGAAGACAGACAGTGAAGCCTGAGTATTCAGGCTTAAGAAATTTGAGCAGCTATACTAGTCAAAATTTGGAGTTTAGCAAAACACTCGAACAAGATGTGTCCTCTTAGATTCCCTAAGAAACAGTACAGTGAAAGTCAACAGAAACAGCTAAGTGACCTTGAAATACATGCTACAAGCAAGGTGCCAAGGCCAACAAGTTGTTGTTTCCCTACAGAGCAGTCACAGACAACCTATTGTACACATAAATAGAGCAAAGGAAGGAAGATGCAGACTTAGAGACCATTTCCTTACTGCAATGGGCTAAAACATTATAACTTGATTAAACTTAAGAACCATTCCCCTTCCCCTCAACCATCATAAGAAGCCAAAGGCTTTTCAAAGTATTATTGATATTCTGCTGCTTACGCAACTTCATGTTCAGCTTAAGCTTCCAACATCAGTCCCCTCCTTTTGATGAACTTACTTTATTTCTGTTTACAGAGTTCTTGTGATAGAAGTTGACTTTATATTTGGTGTAAAGGTATTGTCAGGGTACAGCTGATCCCAGCAGTAGTTTTATAGTTTCATATCCTCAAATAACACTCCTTTAAGGCAGCAAGTTAAAAGATGTAGACTAATGCTCGAATCACCATATGGATTCTAGTCTCAGCACACAAGTGTCCCAAAGCTCAGACTCTTGTAGCCTGTGCTGTTCATTGTGGCTACTCCTACAAACTCAGCATAACATCTCCTCTCTGTTCCTTTTAAGTCAGGCATGCGCACTACCAGAGCTCCATCTATCAGTGCAAGCGCTTTATTTTGCCACAACAATGTAAGATTACTGTGGAACACTGACATCTGTGTGTCTAGAGAGATAAGAACAATGAGAGATCAGCTCTGCAAAAGTGTTCCTGCTTCTAGGACAAACTCTCCAGGACTTCAGACCCTACCATTTTTCCCATAGCTGGAACACATTTTGTAGAGTTAGTTTCAGTGGTGTAGGTACCACCTTTTTTTCGCCATGGCTCCAAAGCACTTCAGGAAAGCCTCCTCAAACATGGAAAAAGTTTCACCTCTCTCTCCATACCCTTTTAGCTCCTAGTCCCATACCTCTATCACCAGATCACAAATCCGGATACCAACATTGGCCTAAAATAAAACTTAAAAAGTATCCGTGAAACTGCCCAAATCCATAAAACCACCTTTCTCCAGGATGGAATCACCATATTCAGCACATTGATACAGTCAGCACATGTTGTAAAGGACAGTGGTTCTGGCGTTGTCACCCGCAGGTACTATTGTTAATACTAGAAGTACTAAAAAAACCTAACATTTATGAGTACTTCATCCAATAGTTGCGGTATCAGTAGTCTCTTACTCTCCAACTGAAGCAAAAGCAGTATTTAAGGAATCAAGCATAACGTAACAGTGGAACTTTTTTCTTTATAAATAGATTTCTTTACATCTTCTCCAAAAGGATATGACAGCCTCCACCAATGAGACCTAAACAAACAGACTGTCATACCAGACAGTTGGTCCAGCTCACCTACTGGGGTTTTGTATTCGATTCAAATTACTGATTCTTGCCACAATGAGTTGCTGACTTAGAGAATGCATGGACTTAACGCACAGAATCCCACTTTCATTTCTGGTATTTCTACTGCAAGTTTTAATACTGACCATTGACTACAGACACACTCAGCAGCAGCAAGAGCAAGTTTCTTGGAAATAGCACTACTGATTGTCTTCATGACACAGTTTACCAGAGCTCTCTTCTGTAGGTCAGGTTTGGCAACACCTACGTCTGTCCAGCTGATACCGCAAGCGTTTCGTGTGGGACTGATGAACTCGGTTTTGTGTGCCATCAACTAGCCTTTACACTTCTGCTGGCTTGATGACAAGTATGTCCAGTGGGTTTATRAGGGTCAGAGAGAAAGGCGTCAGGTACCCCCCACCTGGCATGCAACGCATTTCTACCTCTACAGTGAAAGTGCTGACAAATTACACTATATGCCAGCAGACAAGAAGGAGCCAGGCCATTTCTGCTTCAAAGCAGAAACTCACCCTTGTCTTGGCACATTAGTCACTGACTCACACCACTTGCCCTGCATCACCTCAGCAAACAGCACTTGGAGAAACTACAGGCACTAGATTTGCTCAGCTTGGTTAATATTTCTTTTTAGTCTGTGTCTAGTGTTCCGCTACAAAGAACTTCAGCTCAGGATCCCCATCAGCCCCTGGGAGCGGTGCCTGCTTCCCTTCCCCTCTCACCACAGAGCATTCCCCAGCAAAGTGAAATACCAATGGGGAAAACAGTCAGAGGGGATAGTACTGCTGGGGAAAGAAATATGGAAGGAGTTATTGAAAAATTATGAACAGAACAGCAGTCACTGTCACTACCAGAAAAAAGGCAAATATCATACAGGGGCATATCATGAAGTAAACTTTCCCATATACTCTGGATTATTAATGCTTCATCCAGACCACTGTATACAGCTTCGGTCCTCATTTAAAAAAAAAAAAAAAAAAAAAAAAAANAAAAAAAAAAAAAAAAAAAAGTGGATTAATGAGAGAGAGTCAAAAGGAAAGAAAAATAGCAGAGAAAACGTAGCTCTTATGAACTTACCCTTGCTACCCAACTTTCAAGTCCTAATCCCAAACCAGTTAGCCTGTGCCAGGAAACGTCAAAATCTGCTTGCTAGGTCGAGTTCAGAGCGTACTAACCCAAGCAGAGATGCTTTTATTAGACTGACTTTTAAAGCAGAGTTGAAGAGCCTCCCATTAACACTTGCTTCCAGAGAATTCCAACTAGCTGCTCTACCTGAGCATATTATTGGGGGGGGAGGGGCGGGGGAGGTTATATAGCATGGCTTCAGGCTAACAGGAAAGCTTTAGCATAATTTCTTTGCTGTACAACCTGTTTGCCTAGGGCATATCTGGACACTAAAACTGTAAAATTACATTGCAAGTGACCCTCAAAATTAGACTGCAATTAAAGAATGGAGTCAGTAAACAAGGCTCTCATACCAATGACTTCATTCACCAGGGAAAAGACGTGCTACTACAAGTGCCATCTCCTGCGAAGAATCTGCTAATAGGACTGAAATGCAAAGTGATTCAAAACTGTGTAGATAGCCAGACTGGTTACAGATACAGCGATAGAAAGGACACTAGCATTCAACCAAAAATGGCAAGCCTGGATGCAGAAGTTGAATATGGCAATTTGTACTTGTGGAAATGCATGAAATGCTGAGCACCCTCAGACCAAATGAAAATCAGCAGCAGAAGCTCAGGAGGTGAGGCCTCTCCTTTTCCCCCCTCCACAGGTTAATCCAGTGACATACTGTATGTACCGAGAGGCTCAGACACAATCTAGACATTTCTGAATAATTAAAGATCCATCCAAGAAAGGCAAAGTTCCTTTTCCAGGCACTTCAATGACACCAAAAATAACATTACTTTGGAAAATGCATGCTGAGTGCAGTACACAGCACGTTAAGGCTATTGTATTTCCTGCCTTGTTTTGCTATTACACTAATGCCATCTTTTTCATTCACACACATTGAGCATTCCCTTCCTGCAGGCGTTCAACTCTTGCTTTGTTTGTGTTTTTAAATCTTCTCCTTGTCTCTTAGTAATTCCATATTCAGTTCCTGCCCTGAAGTCTGCCTTTGTGACAAGTAAGCCAGTGTGTTTAGTTAAGAGTATAAGCAGCCTAATTTTGATCTGACTTTAAAGAATAAACACACTAATTAAACATTAGAGAGGGATCAATCAGGGTACTTCTGGTCAGCCCCGAGTAGCTGCAAACCCAGGCATAGATGACTGCTGTCTAACCCATTACAATCAACCCTCTTAATCAGCTTGCAAGGCCCAAGTCTATTGGTCAGCAGATGTTCCTGACACTTTAAATAGAATTTATTTTAAACTCCCTTTCCCCTAAACAGAGTTATTCAGAAAGTGTTTTGTGGTAATGCAAAATGCCAATGGGGGGGGGGGGGGGGAAAGGAGAGAAAAAAAAAAAAAAAAAGGAAAAAAAAAAAAAAAAAAAAAAAAAAAAAAAAAAAAAAAAAGAAAAAAAAAAAAAAATTGCCATCCATCTTCAACACCAGACCCAGAGAAAAGGACCAGCAAGGGACAAAGCAAGCCACAGGAAGCACTGCTGGGTCAGCGACAGAGGAAGACCTGGGACAGTACAGCCAAGCAGCAGACTGAGTCAGCCACAAGTGACGCTCATTTGGAAAGCTTACCAGAACTGTATCTGCTTGACCTCCACCACAACGTACCTGTTATTTCAGAGCCAGTTCCCTATCGCATCTATAGCAGTGTGATTACTACCACAGCATTAGCTACACAAACACTTTTTGGCTTCTGTTCATTTGTGTCACCACCTAATTTTAGATGAACACTTATCCAATCACTGCTTAGCCAGTTACTAAATTTAGAAGGAGAAAAAAAAAATACTTTGTATAACAGAGAATGAATATTTTAGTTTTCGCTTGTGTATCCTACCTGAGCTGCAGAGTAATTAGAGACTCCATATTCAAACTGTAGATTCACTAATGTAACCAAACATAAATTTTGTTCTACAGCATAAGCCACATAAAAGCTGATTATAACTGCACCACTCCCAATCTAAAAATAAAGTGGAAAGGTTTATTTATACTGCAAGCAGCATCTTGGATTTAAGCTATAACTGCAGCTGCCAACTCCATGAAGTAAGGTCAATTATTGCCACTGACAAGTATGTAAAACCAAATTACTTTTCAGACAACCCCCTTCTTGAAAATAAGTCTTAAAACATTACTATCTTAAGTCAAATGCTCAGGATCAGAGGGCCAACAGTGAGATCTGCAGACACAGCATCAGTACAATTCAACACGTGCATTTTTAGATTTAATGCTACATCACAGTATTTAAATGTGTGCTTATCAGCATTTTTCATCCCTTACAAATAAAGTCGAAGGGTCATCCCAGGTAATCAGAGACAGTTTGGTTATGCGACAAGCTCTGCAAGACCTGAAAAGAAACTGCACTTAAGATGACTGCAGTCTTCGACACAGATACTCCCTCACTGATCAAGCAAGTGGAATTTTCAAATCAGTATCCCATCTCTCCTGCCACTGAGGTTGGCTGAGTCTCTAACTTCAGATTTCAATGGAAACATCAGACCAGTGACAAGCATGGACTTTGGAAGCTGCACACTAAATCTGTAATTTTGAACATGAAAACAAACATACATAGCTTTTCTTTATGTCTGTCCTAGCTAATGCAACAACAGCAGCTAGGTTAAGCATGTTTAAATTTCACCTGCAAGCAGCAGAAGAAAAAGAATTGACAATTATATATGCAACTACTGAGTAAGCATGGGATGTTTACAGTTTTAATTTCCATGAAAGAGAGGTGCCAGCTCCTCTAGCCTCAGCTTGAAGGCATATTGAATGGTTGTTGATCTGTATTCACAGAAAGGACCCCACATCTATACATATCCACTGGCTTGCCCTCCTCAACACAAGCTGTACATATATGTACATATATGCAATATATAATTATTGCATAATAAATGCAATTATCCTTAAAAGTCACCTTCAAGTAAAAGACACCACAGTATTTGCAGATTTATCTGAACTTCCTTATGCTTTAGGCCCCACTTCCTATACAGAGGGCTAGCTGCAGAGCCAGAGAAATTCTGGCAAYGGGAACAGCCTGTATCTAGCTGTTGTCTTTCCTGAAATGCCTACAAATCACCAGCCTTCCCTAATGCAGAAGCACCACTGCTTTAATTCCAGTTCTGAGAACACACTAATTAAGAGACAAGCTTCATGGCTTCACACCAACAGCCTAGCCTCGCAAATGAGGCTAAGCATGCCAGTTAAAATTCTCTGTAGATGGTGGACATCTATCCATGATGAACTAAACTGAGATCTGGTGTGTTTTGTCCTCATTCATCTGCATACACAGCCAAATCAGCATCACCTCTGGTTACCAACAACCAAGACCAGTTTCCTCCTCTCACCCAGAGCAACTCATTGCTACAAAGAAATCCTAATTATCAGAATTCAGACACCAAGACAAATGGTGACAGTAATGAAAAAAAAAAAAAAAAATGATGCTATCAACTCAGGCCCAGTGACAGACTGGGAGTTAGGGACCAGATTATCATTTTCATATGGTCCCATTAGGGAATACATTCCTGCTGTATCTTACTAATCACATAAAGTCTCATTTATTAGAAAAATATGTTTTGATTATTGTCTACAAATAATCCAGTTCAGAGCAGTAGAACAAAAGTCCTCAAAAACAGCAAGAGCTACGCTGTTCTCACTTGGGACCCTATTAACAGGCTTTCCTCCTCCTCTCTTCTGGTCTTAGGTAACAGACTTCCTGCTAAGCAGCTGCATACCGCTGCTGTTAGGCAGGGAAAAAAAGTTACAGCTATCCTAGTCAGTAATTCCAAATGGCAGACTCATGGCATCTGCTCAAGTCTGCTGTATCAAGGCTTTCTTCTTTGCAGTCACGTGCGTAAGTCATTGCTGAATTTCATGCCCTAACTGCTCCAGCCACCAAATTACAGCACAGCACGGACAAACTCGCCAGTCTGCCTGAACAGCATACGTTTACAAAAAGCTGCAAACTGTAGTATAAAGGAGCTACACCGATTCCCAACACAGGCTGATCATCTTTGTGACAAAAACCAGCGTCAGGAGCTGCTGCACTATTATAGCTATTCCTCTTTATAGCACTCTTGAAAAGGTATTTCGAAGTTGGCTTCACTCACAAGATTCAAAAGGATGTCTAGCATGTCAGCCCGCTGTTAGAAACCAAAAATCCGCAGGTTTTCCTCAGAGTATCAGACATGCTCTCTAAATAGCTAAGTCTTTTTTTTTTTTTTAATTCCTTGCATATTTAACCAGTACATATGATGAAATTCTATTAAGAATATTTACATGAGGTTTAAATACAGTTGTTGTGAATAACTATAGAAAACCTATATCCTGAATGGCCTTCTATCAAACCGCACACAGTGTTTGTGATTGAAAGAATTGAAGAAAAACCAGAAGACTGAAATTTTGAAGGACTTTATCACCTAAGTGCAATTTTTCTAGAGTCTATTCTCGCAGGAGAAATGCACTTAATTGAAGAAAACAAAATTTCAACCAAAACCTGAGAACTTACTACTTTGTCAAGTCAAAAAAAAAAAACCCCAAAACAAAACACCAAACACCGTGGCAGGGAGAAGGCTGTAAGAGATCTGAGAATAAATACAGTTTTAATCAAACTTCTCTCATCCTCCAATCCTGGAAGAAGCTTCGGTGTTATTGTAATTTGGGACCCACTACAATACTTCTCAAGCAGATGTTTTGTAATTGTCAGAAGAGAAAGCCGCCACAATGCAGCGGCATTATGTCCGTTCCCTCCCCCTTTCTTCCAAACAACTGAATACTTGTTAAACAGGAAAATAAAAACCCAACAGGGCTCATCACAGGCTCTGCCCCAGATTTTGAAAGAACCAGCTTTTGCAAACATCACATCAAGAGAATGTTTTCACAATTTTTAAAGGGATCTTTCTTCTGTTAAGTAATAGGAAAGCAAACATTCCTTTGCAGTTTGTTCTACCCAACAACGCAAGATGGAGAAAAAGAAAATGAAAGTGACCACAAGAGAAGCAGCCAGACTGCGTTCTCCAAGCTAAAAAGATAATTACACAGCTGGATCTCTAAAGTTACTGGCTGTAATGACTTAATCTGTACTTGGGAACATAAAATAGTTTAAAAGCAGGACTTGGCCGATCCTTAGATGTCAACTACAAGCAATAAAGCTGACCATATTCTGCAACTCAGTTTAATTCTCTGTACATCAGGGTTGGGAGGACTCACACTAAGACAACAGGACTACAACCACCCAACACATTTTAATAATGCAAGGAAGGATGGAACATACATTAATACTGAAGTCTGTAATTAGAAAGCAACACTGACCAACGATGAATGAGGATTATCTGACTAATGAGTAACTCTAAGCAAGAGGTACAGCTGGCAAGACAGGAGAGTCACCCCTCTGACGCAGCAATGCTTCAGAGATATAAGAAAAAAAATGCAATTACATAGTGACCAGGGGCATACTAGCTACTTGTAGAGAGGCTACTTTTGGAGATACTTTGTACTTTTTATGACTTCATACAGTAAATCAAGCCTAAAGATCGACTGTACTGTGGCTAGCTTATTAATCCCAAGATCATTCATGACTGCAATAAAATAAGACTCCTACCCAAATAACAGACCAATACTGCGTATTTCAGTTGGAAATGGTCTTGATTTCAATTAGCAACATTCATACATGCCATAGCGCAAAAGACTGGTTTGTGTTTCTGATGGTAGAAATCCTCTCAATGGGCTTTAGCCTACTCTATCAGTTACATTATTCCACAGCCACAAGCAAGGCTCTTTCCTCATGATCTAAAGCAGATGGACTTCTCTTAACAATCATGCACAGCATCAAATCAGAAGAGTAACAGGACAGCTGACTTAGCAGTTTAATAACGAAGTTTTTTATGTACCATTAATAGCTTTTTATGTTTATCAGTGCCCTTTCAACAACTTTGCTGTTCAGTGTTGTATTCAGAGTGTAGCTGCATGTTGCATTCTTCATAAAATTGGTTTCCAGGCCAAGGAAGTAAACTATAACTATGTTTAAGGTCTTGAGAAGTCAAAGAGGATTATGAGCTCTTTCTCTAAGAGAAGCAGCCAGTGTAACCTTCCAGAACATCAACCTGAACCTTCAGGTTCCCGTGAATATTTCTAATACTATGCTTCCCACCCAGCCTCCCTGTCCTTTCTCTTGAAGTACCAGACTATCAATTCTTTAACTAGTCAAAAGACAAGCAATCTGAGATATTTCCCTCCTACCCTGACACTTTGACTCTTCCTCTAAAGACAATTAGGAAAAAACATAGTGATACTGCAAAGAGAACTATGACACACCATTACTAGATACAGTTACTCGTCCTTGGGATTCCCTGATCAAGAGTATTTCCGAAGTGCTGAGAAGAGTCCTACAGTTCAAGCAGTGCAGTATTATGCCTCATAGTAATCAACGTGTCATAGTTCTCCTCATAACTTTTTTTTTTCCCCCCACAGCCTAAAACAAAACCTGAGGATCCAAGAGTAAACAAGGTTTTTGTGGAGGGTATTTTGCTTTAGGAAAGAGTCTACAATGTACAGAGCACTGGATACCTCCAGCAGAGCAAGTCTGATGACTTAAGAAAACTATTCAAGTGAGGTCACTTAAAAACACCTTACAAAAGACAGCTCATTTTCCCAAATTTGGCTAAAGTTAGCTATTATACTTGCCAATTACTGTTTCAAAGGTGTCTCCTAGAACATGCCAGGATAACTTCCARAAAAAAAAAAAAAAAACCATCCTAAGAATAGCAGCAAGAGTCTACCAATCTTAAGTTATTGCAAAGACCACTTCCATAGTAAAACGTTTTGAGATTTATTGGGTTTAGGGCCAGAAGGCCTGTATAAACACACTGCCTGCCTCTTACCAAGCAACGCGTAACATCTTTCCTTTCTTCAGGTTGAGCTAAAGCGTAAGCATTTTAATGTAATTATTCAGGTGGCAGGATCTACACATCCTCTGAACAGCTCAGTGGTTATTTTCCCCTCACTGTTTAAAACATACAACTTCTAGATCAATAGCTCTAGCTGGTACAGGTTTTTCAGCCTTAACTAGTGGCATTTCAGCAGCCACCTGTTTTTACATAGCACCACAAGATACTTTTATTTAAATCCACCTTTGAAGGCAGGTACTGACTCTCAGACAAACACCAATTCTAACAAAACCAGAAGGCATCTGGAGGACAGCCTCTGCCACTATGATCATCTCTACCACATTCATCACACTGAAACCTGGTATCATTTCAGCTGTCCTACACGTTTTGAAATGGATAAGCAAGGGCTCAGACTAGCAGAATATTAAGTGCCTCCTCGCAAGATGCCACAAGGGTAACTCCCATACATTTTAACAGAAGGGGAATGATTCTGCATTTGGGTCAGAGCTGGCCAAGCGCACCAGTGTCTGAACTGCACCAGCAGCAATCTGGCTGCCCTCACCCATTAGTTAGTATCCTGGGACAAGAAGAACTGAGAAGTGCAAAAGGACTACAGCTGACTTACAGCACTAATGTGGAAACTGCCTGCCTCCTTCCCTTTTTTTATGGCTGTTGATCTCCGAGGGGGAAGTTGTTCTTTTGCTGCAACTCCAACTAATAGCTGACCACTTTCTCTGGTTTTCACCACTTCATCAGATTAACACTTTGAATCAAATCTATTAATCTCCCTGTTCTTCTGCGGTAAAAGGACTTTTAAAGTAAGAAATCTTTTAAAACCTTAAGATACTGATGTTTTCAACCAATACTGACAATCACCCTGCCTGGTTTTGCACAGTCTGGATGCTGGGAATGGGGACACACACCACAGAAGCGGAAGCCCTTCCACAGGACTGCCAGATAACAGAAGTGACTATGGTCTAAGATTACAAAAAAATTTCACAATAAAATCACGCTACTCGCTATCACTGGGCATAAACACATCAGAAAGGACTTCCTGCATCCTCTCCCCCAATAACTGACCCTTTACATCTGTGACTGAATTGCCTTTTCATTAAAAATACCACTTACAGATCTTCCTCCATCATAATGAACAGATTCATGTAGCAGTTGTCACGAGCCCATTAGGACAAGCTCATACTACATAAATTAAAGCACTCCACTGCTAAATTTTAGTGCTTTTTCAATGAATTAAATTCTAATACACACACACAAAGAGAAACTATTGAAAACCAAGGAACTATACGGATACCTGTAATTTAATTAAAAAATAAAACCCAAGAGTGAGTTCATTGCTCAACTACAGAGCTATTTTACCTGCAGGCAGGACAGCCACCAACTACTACTACAGAAGTGGTGGTAGCAGGCTGTTGAATAATGGTGTACGTGCTCGAATAGTTTGGCTGTGATGTCGGTGGGGGAACAGCATACCCTAAAATAAGAAAAAAACCTCAATCACCACACATAAGGCACAAAGAACAATGATAATAATTAAAAAGTATGGAAACAGAACATGGAAAAAAATAAATAGAAATGTAGTCTTGATTGAGCACTTTAAGAAGCTCTATCAAAATCAGAGTTGGAACACACTACTCAGCACATCTAATAGCAAAGCCACTTCATAAACCCAAGTATCTAGCACAATTTAACCATCTAAAAAGGACACTGAGGTAATAATTAACTTTGAGAATTTGTTTCAACGCTGCTTGAGCACCAGGGAAAAACAGTTTAAACAAACAATGATCGCAGCTTTCATTTCTGGACGTTATGTATCAGGTATGTCCCACTCCAGCAGACAAACTAGTTGAAACAGAATATATCTTCCTCTGGTTTCCGACTTAACTTTCATATATTAAGTTTATAACTGGAGAGAGAGGTAGGAGTGATAGGATGCAAGTGGAAAGGAAGCAGGTTGCATAGCACAGAAAAAAAAAGCTTTCCGAAAACTCATGTTGTTAGCTAGTGAATGTGTCATTTTAACAGCTGTAGTTAGAAAACACAAGCCCTTAACTACTGCATTAACAATAAAAATTATAAAAAAAAAAAAAAAAAAAAAAAAAGGCTTTTTAAAGGGATGGTTAGATGTATGCAGTGTAATCATACAGTCAAGGTACACTTTGCCCAGGTACAATCCATTTTGAGCTTCTCTCCCAGGGCACAGTTCTCAGATTTTCTTGAATCAAGTTACGCATCTGTAAAGTCCACCAATCTCACTACTTAAAATTAAACTGAAAATAATCAGTAATATTTGTATTGTAGGAAAATAAGCTCCAAGTTATTAGCAGGAAATCAATCTATGGCCTCAAGATTCAACCCAATGCTTGATGACTGGGGTCTGTGTCTGCCACATTCAGTGTACTTTTGTAACTTTTGAAGCATTTCCTTAACTCTACAGAGCCTTTCCTGAAAGGCTACTTCTTTCTTTGATGGAGGTTAGTATTAATTCAGTTAACAAAAGTACTGTATCAACTCACCTGCTTAAGTCTCTCCAAGACTACTGAAGTGTATCAGAAAAAACAAACATTAACCAGAGTACAGTGAAGTGCATGCAAAGAAAAGTGCAAGTTTGGGGTCTGTTTTACTGCTAGCACAGCTGTGCCTCTTTGCCATTGCTTTGAGGCGGAAAACCCACACATCTGAGGGATGCATGCAAACTCAGTCGGTATTTTGGGGAGGGCAGAACACACACACACACACGACGACACACCCCAGAGGCACCTAGGGAAGGAGGGGAAAGGGAGGTGGCGCTTCTAAACACCGGGATCCCCCGCACGCCCTCGTCCCTGCGCCGGTTTTAAGCGTGAAAACTGCGACGACCCAACCGCCTCACTCCTGACAGGGAAGCCCCACACAAGAGAGGCTCAAGAGTTTCCCCCGCTCCAGCTGGGCAGCCCCTCTGCGGCGCAGGCCACGGCCCTTCTCCAGAGCCCGCGGCCGGCCTGCGGCCCCCGGGGCACCACCAGCGCCGCCCCCCCTCCAGTCACCGGGGGTGAGCCTCTCCAGAGCCACCCCCCGTCCCAGCGAGGGGGGGAGCGGGGCGCAAGCTCTCCTCCGCACGCCGGGCACCCCTCGCCCCCCCCCCCAGCCCTCCGAGCTGGCGGCCAGCCCGCCCCCGCCGCCTCAGACCCACCTGCGGCAGCCGCGGCACCCGGGTAGGAGTAGGGCGGGGGCGGCTGGAAGCCGGGCTGCGGGGCGGGGATGGCGCCGTAGTTGCTCTGCCCGTAGTCGTAGCCCGCGCCCTGGGCGGCGGGGCTGTAGGCGGGCGGCCGCTCCTGCAGCAGGGGCTTGTTGTCCATGCTGGGGGCGGCGGCGCTGCCTGCCCGCGGAGCCGAGCGGAGCGGCGAGCGCCGGGAGGGCGAAGAGGAAGCGGCGCCCTCGCCTCAGCGCCCAACTTGGCGGGCGCCGCCCCTCCGCCCCGCCCGGGGGCGCCGGAGCTCAGCGGCGGCGCGAGCGCCCCGGCGGCGGCGCCCCGCGCATTCGGGGCCGGGCGCGAGGGACCGGCGGCGGGCAGCGGCTGAGCGGCCCCTGGCGCGCGGGCGGCCCCTCCCCGAGCGCCCCGCACCGTGCGGGCGGCCCCGGCTGCGGCGCTCGCGGCCGGTCACAAGACTGCGCCCCACGTGACGCCGCTCCCCAGCGGCGCGGGGTGACTCGCCGAGAGGCGCAGGAAACCCTCGGCCTTAAAGGGGCCGCGCCGCCGCCCGCCCGGCACCCCGCCGCAGGGGGTACCCCGGCAGCCGCCTTTCCTTCCCCCTTCTCCCCCCGATCGTACGACTGCAGCAGGGCTGTGAACGCGCTGCCCTCGCTGGGAGGGTGCTGCGCTCCTCGTGCTGCCTGTGTGTTGAGACGAGAGCGGCCGCCAGTGGGACAGGCTGCTGCACGCTACCTCGCGTCACCGGGCCTGCAGGTTACTTTTAATTAAGCCGATGATGGATTTTTAACGTGCTCGCTGAGACCCTTTTTAGCATCGCTTTCCTTCAAGTGCTCCTCTCCCGAAATGCAATCCCTGCTGGAAACGGGCGGCCTGAACAGGACGAGGATGAGCCCCGTGACGGGCTTGGTCCCAGCTACGTTTCAGCCGGTTGTAGCTGGAGGGCCTGCTCAACCCGGGAAGACCCCGAGGACGTTGACAGAAAGAGGGATGCGGAGGGTTATCAGTTCTTCACCTGTGATAACACCAAGAGCCACTTTGAATCATACAGTGGCCAAAGGACTTCAGCTGAGCTGTGGGAAGACGGAAGGGTTGAGGGAGTGGGACTCTGTGTCCGTGTGTGTGTGTATATATATATTCTGTTTGCCTGTGTGTTTGCATTCATACAGAACCCCCAGTCTGAGGAAAAAGCAAAAATCAGCAGGAAATAGTGCTGCGTTCTGCAGTGACTTCTGCAAACTCATACATCCCCACTGGGAAGAGCCACACTTGAGTGCTAAAGGGAAAAAAGAAGAGCTCTGGGGGTGGTGGCACAAAATGGGAATCTTGTGAAAAAAGGGAAAGTTTTTGAAAAGAAATTGAGGAAAAAGAAGAAGAAAACCCGCATGGTTCAAAGAAACACTAAAGTTAAAGAAACGCTAAAGGAAGGAAGAGGAAGGCAAGGGGGATGCTGCTCTCTCCTGTGCAGCAAACTAAAGGAACGAGTTCAACAGCGCTTTCACCAGGCCCAGCTGCTTCTGAAATCCAAGTTCTCAACAGTTGGACAGCTCAGGCCAGATGTTGAAAGGATCTTAAATGTCTTTTATCACCATTAAAACTCTGGCCTCTTCCCTCCACACCTTCAACCCTTGCGCTGTCTGATTCACCAAATCTTTCGGCTTTGAAATATGCACAGGTTTGTCCTTCACTATAGGTACCAACATGGCCCCTATCGCCACAGCAAACACAGAGTGACTCCCATGATAGCACCCCTGTGCAGTAGGGAAGGTTTAGCCCCATTTCATGGGGGGGGGGGAACATAAAAAAGGAAAGAGATTAAACAATTTGCCTCAAAATCAAAGAAACTCTTGAAACAGATAGGGATGCAGATTACACGACCCAAAATCCAAGCCAGTGCCAGCATCACATAATGGTGAGAGGATCCCTGCCCTCTTGCTTTCCATCTCCTCCCTCCGGTTTGCAGTGCCTGACTCATCTGGAAGGGGCACCCCTCACGGTTTGCAGTGACATTTAAAGACCGCTCCTACTCTGAGGAAAGCTTTTGCTTACTGTAACTGTAGCAGTATAAATATTACATGAGGTTTTTGAAAGAAAAATCTGAAAGCACAAATGCAACGCAGCACTTCCTCATTAGGGGAAAGATACTTCCCTAAAATGAATGTCAAGTGACAAGGAAAAATCCCCCTTTTAAAGAAGTGAGATTTGGGAAAGCGTGGAAGAGCTGACAGTAGGGAAGCTACCCGTACAAACCATCTCCGACTGCATTAGGACAACGGCTGCAAAACAGTGAAACATGATTTAAAGTATCTTGACTATGCTTTGGACAGAGCAAAGTCTTTTGTAATAACAAGAGATTTAAAAATTCACAAAGTTAATTTCGGAGCTCTCTAGCCTTGCCTAGGTCAGCGATGTGTTGCAGTCACAGGGGTAGACCTCCCCTAACTGCATTTTCAATACAAACCGTGGCTTTGTCATGGTACACTGCAGGTTGTATTTAGACAGCTACAATTATGGGCAAAACTGAAGGAAATCTCCACAGCCGACAAGGACTAGCAACCTTAACCGAGTGACACCTGGTTCGCTGAAGATAACTCCTTCCTCCTGAGTCGTGCAGTAACCACAAGACTGAAGGACGGAAGTAGGAAAGGATATCTGGATGTTTTCTCTCTCTTTTGCAAGGCCTCGGAGCCCCATTCAGGGAGGACTCAGGGTGCACCCTTCACAGGCCACAGACTGGAAGTGAGGTTCACATTAACCCAGTGCCCCAGGATTACACAGCAAATCCACTGCTCAAAATGATGCCAAAATGAAAATCTGTTTACATTTAGCTGTTTGTTTTTGCAAAACCTTTCTCTTGTTAGCTCCTTACAGAATGGAAGTCTCTATTGCGACAACAGCAACTGAATAAACCAGGGCTCAGCATCAGACACCCAAAGCAAGAGTTTTCATAAGGCATCAATTAATTCCTAATTTTTACATCAAATTACAGATGTAGCAGAGCCAGCATACTCGTTAGCTGGGTACAGACCACAAAAAAGTGACATGCTGCCAGTGTTATGGAGAGCATTCATTTGGTTTCACATGTAAGGTCCTCCTTAAAATAAGCATAAGAAAACTGTACTGGTTGTAAATGACTTATCATGCGAACTCCTTGCATAATCAATCATTCATGCTGCCATCCTGTAGGATTACAGGACTGTGGTTCAAAATCCAAAGTGTGAGAAAATCCCAGAAAATGCTCCCTAAATTCTTCTGCAATCCAGTTCCCATGGAAAACAACGGAAGTCTTATTTCCACCTGCTTAAAATGGCAACTGGATTGAATACATGTCAAATGTATCAGAGTCACAACTGCTACAAATCTTGCAAAATTAATTTCCTAGGATCTAAACAGTACTTGGTCTTTACAAAGATGTTTTACTACAATGCTCAAATCATCAAAACACTACTAGGGAGCAAAACTTCTGTGTCGAGGTAGGACCAATCTGCGCAAGCGACCAAACCACAGCAGCGTGAGTCAAGCATCCCTGGGGTTCAGAAGGAAATGACCCAGACGGGATGGTTTTGCCTCACACAGACATCATTCTAGAGAATTTAATGTGTACATCAACCCTCTGAACCACAACCTTCTGCACATCAAAACCATCTGAACCTACAGGCCACAGAACAAGAGCAAGGCAGGCGTATTCTCTTTAACCAGCAACTAGAAACTCCTCAGGCTGGATTCACAATGGATCTGCCAGTTCCCTTTGAAAAAGGCCTGAAATGAAAGACGACTGCTTTTCCACCCTCCTTTACTGGGCCTTTGAGATACACAAAGATGTGAGATACTTTTTGTTTGCAGATCTTTTTCGTGTTTGGTTATTTGAATAGACAGGCATGGAAGTTCTTGCCTATCTTGTTAGATTTTCTGGCTCACTTCAGAATAAACTGGAATGTCATGGCAAAAACTGAGATTTATAAGCAAGCACTTTCAAAGGAACATTATCATTTTGTAAAAGGGCAAGTCACAGTGGTGACCTGCAATAAATGTTAAGCAGCACCTTCGGTGTCCTTCTGGGAAGGACTGCTACTATGGTATTACCACACTGCTACAAGTTGTGACAGTAAAGGCCGTCTCCTTCCCTACACCTCAGGCAAGACATTTACTGATGCATCACGAGTAAACGTAACTTCAGGCAAACGCTGTTCTTCCCATCGCTGGCTGTAATTATTGCCCTCTCTGCGCAGCAGGCTGGCCGGAGGGACGGGCTCTGCCTGCAAGAGCCCCTTTCCCGGGAGTTTACAGCAGAAGCCGGCCCCGGCGCTTCCCCAGGGCCAGGCGGCGCTGCCCCCGCCCGCACCCCCGCGGAGCCCGGGCCAGCCCCACGCCGCTGCAGCCGCCCTGCTCCCGCAGCCGCGCCCCCGCGCGGAGACAGCGCCCCCGCGCAGCCCGGCGCGGCCCCCTGCCCCGCGCGCCGTGACGCGCCCGCCGCGGCGCCTCCCCGCCCAATGGCGGCGGCGCTTGGAGCCGCCGCGCGGCGGCGCAGCCAGTGGGAGCGCGGCGCTCTCCGCCGGCCGCTGCCTCCGCGCCGCTGCGGGGCTGCCCTAGCGGGGCGCGGGGCGGAGGCTCCTTCCGCCGGGAGCGGCGCCGGGCGGCGAGGAGAGGCGCGGCCGGCGGGAGGCAGGTGAGGGGTGAGCCCCGGGGGGGCCGGGCTCAGGCAGAGCCCCTCGCTGTCAGCCGTCCCGCCGCTGGGAGTGGGACGGGCAGGGCAGGGCAGCGCGGCTGGCGGTCGGGCCGCCGCCGGGCCCGGCGCAGCCCCTGCCGTGTCCCTGCTCCCCCGCCGCCGGCGGGAGGAGTGAGCGGGGCCGTGGGCAGGTGCCGGCGCCTCTGCGCCTTCCCCCCGGGGAAGGCGTGCGGGGGGTCCGCAGGGCGTTTTCGGGCAGCGGGTTTGCACCGTCGCCGCCGGAGACCCGCTCCCGTCTTCTGCCCGCAGCTGACCGGCTCCCTTCTGCGTGGGAGCGGGGTGGAGGGGGGAGCGGGCGCCCTGACCGGCCGCCATGTCGGCCTCGGGACCGGCCAGCAGCCCCCGGCCCCCGCGCAGGCGGCGCCGCAGCCCCGCAGGGGTCGTAAGCCGATCCGGCCGTAATGCCCGGCTGAAAAAGCAGCGTGCGCCCTCCTGTGTCTGCACCTCGGGTTGTTCCCAGGTAGTATTTGCGCTTTCTTAGGTTTGTAAAGCGCTTTGAGATCCCTGCGGATATAAAGCAGTGCGTACGTGTCTTTATACGAGCTTTGGATAAGCTTGCCAAGCGTGTTCACTTGAAATGGAGGTAAAGCTTGACTGTGCGCGTTTTATCTTGGAACAAATTTGAGTCCCACCCACGCCGGCGGGCACCTACACGAGATCCTGCCACGGCCGCAGTCTGAAGACAGGGGCACGTCCCCTCTCTCCTGAGGAACTTCATTACTTTTATAATATGCAAGGAGTTGGGATCTTTTTCTTGAATTCTGTAGCAACCAGTGTTATGCCAGGCAGCCGGAAATTTTAATTAACGACCTATCATCTTAATTTAAGTCGGTTTAGTTCTATCAGAAATTACCTGGCTGAGCTGAGGGACGAGGAAGAATTTAGCAGGTGTGGATCTGATTTCTTCCAGTCCCCTGAGAATACTAGGCAACTTCTGTATTCACTGAAATGCACGTGAGCCACAAGCGCTGACCATCTTTCAAAATCAAGCAACATTCGTCTTCATCTTCTGCAGTGCAACCAGTGCAAAGGGCCTAAATTGAAGTCTTAAAAGTAGTTTATAATCCCAAATGCATTTGGGATTTTCCCATGATTCTCCAAACACTCTGTCTCAAAAGTTCAGAAGAAAGAATATGCAGAAACTCTCACTGACCTTGGCTGCCTTGAGTATTTTAATCCAGTTGCATCTGCCTGGATTATCTTAATTCAGTCCCATCTATATTTTTCCTAACTTCATAATCTTTTGAACTTTCACTACCTTTTGCTGAACTGTTCCAGGTACTCTTCTGCCTGCCTGGACTGTCATTCCAGGTACAGGCCTTCATTTGTATATTTGCCCACCTTTAACACACCCAAGCATCACTTTTCTTTATTATCTGGCTAGGTAGATATCCTCATTGCATTATCCATAATGCTTCTTTTACTCTAGACTCGCTGGCATTCTGGTTGCTGAAGATTAAATGCATAATGTTTTCCTCTGTTATAAAGACTGGTTTGCAGAATTTCAAGTGCTAATGCTGAAAGGCTTATTTTCATGGCCTTGATTTTCCCAGTGATACACACATCATAATTTTCACCTCATCCTCACTTTGTTCCATTCCGTTTTTTCCATACTATGTCCTTCTGTACTGTCCTGCTTTTACTAACGTAGAAAGGCAGGATATAAAGAGGATAAGCAGCTGGTCCAAGAGCAGACAAAGGCAGTAATACATGCCTTCATACTCGCAGCAACAACAACAAAAAAAGTCAAAACTAGAGGATTCATCATAGTTATGCTGCCACAACTAATAGGAGAATTTTGCTCGTGACCTTACGCTGGCCTCACTCGTTCTCTGCTGCTATAAATTTTCTTCTCCCCGTTACTCACCTGGTGGATCCAGGTTTTTAGGTACTTATCAGCAGCAGTTCTAGGAGTCAAAGAATTCTGAAACATCCTCCCTGGGATCCCATGTGAATTTACTGTGCTGTTCTTTGACACTGGCCTAGCTGTTTCCAGATTCTCTGCAGTTTCACCTCCGCCATTCGAAATAAACCGTACAAGTTAGTCCCGCTGTACCACTGCTTATTATCACTCAGAAAGCAGGCAGGCAAGTCTCCTTAGGCTCTTGTGTTGAAAGCACAGTTGCCGTTTGACAACGAAGAAGCAGTGCTTCATGCTAACTCCAAGCAAGGATTCCTCTGTTCTTTCATTGTGTTGGATCCGAGTCCTCTTTTCTACCTTTCCCCTCCTGGTCCCCCACTGACTAGTTAATAGAACTGGAGGCAAAGTTCAAAATACTCATCAGTAGTTCTGACTGTCGGACATACAGAGCAACAGAAATTTGTTCAGTTAATGGCACCCAGAAGGCCAAGTGACAGAAATACGCTGGCCTTTCTTGACTTCTAAAAGGACTGGCGTACACCTACCTCACATAAAATGCTGACCCCTCCATGAAGGGTAGGGCTGCAGTGCCCAGAAAATGGCAGGTTATTAAGTGATAAAACTGGAATGGAACTCAACCAGGTCTCTGCTGTCAAACCATGCTCTATGTATACTTAAATAAATATCACACCTATGTATATTACATAAGGGTCAGATCCAGAAGTGGTCACCAGAATGCTTTGGAAAGAGGTTTCCTGGCAGCAGTAGGTAATATGTCCATGGATTAAAACTAGATGTGTGCTTACGGAGAAGCTCCCTTTCACATCTTTTCCTTTGTACCTGTGTAGCTATGTTGGCATGCGCCAAGAGGAGGCTGAGAAGGAGCTATCGTAAGATATCATGGCTTTGTGGAACTGAGATGAGTGGGGTGTGTAGCATTACCAGCTCTTGAGAGTGAAGCCTTCTGCTATAAAATGGTCCATGCTACTTCATCTCAGTTCAGTGTTGACTTCTGTCCTCAGCCTGCCAAAGCTGTCCTATTAATGTTGTGAGCTCTTGTAGGATGGACAATAGTGTGCCGGTAGCAAGGTCTTTCACATGGATTTTCAGAGCCATCTAAGAGGTATAACTGCACAGCTCTGACTGAAAGAGATCTGGCTGCCAGCTTTGCATGGGCTCTTTTTAAAAGATCATTCTTTACATCTTTATTTAATTTGACTGATGATGGCTCAGAGCAGAACTGATCTACAGTAGGTTGCAGATCCATTTTTTAAAACTGTCATTTTCATTAATACTTCCTTTTTTCCTTTCAGACATGGCCATGCCCAGTTCCCTTTTGTGGGCTGTTGACATTTTTGGGAGGGTTTACACTCTGTCTACTGTTGGCCAGTACTGGGAGCTCTGTAAGGACACACAGCTGGAATTCAAACGGGTCTCTGCTGTCAAACAGTGCTGCTGGGGAATAGCCTGTGATCATCAAGTATACACCTATGTGTTCTCAGGTGACGTTCCTATTAGATGCCAGGAAGAAACCTATGAGAATCAGGTATGAAGTGTTACGGGGGCCTCTATCACACTGCCACACATTCATCAGAAAGGAATGATAGCAAACCTGTACATTGGCTGTCCCTGTGTGTTTTTCTCACAGGAAGATTGATTGGTTTTATTTGTTTTCATTTTTTACCTGGTGTTTCGGAAGAGTATGTATGTGCCAAATAGCAGGTTATTCTTATAATATTTTAATTCCCAAAGGAAGGTTATACTTCCCTGCTCTTACCAAAAGCAATGCCAGTGTGCACTACGGCCTGTTTTATGTGAGCCGTTTCAGACTGGAACATTCACCCTTTTCACCTGATGTTTTCCTTTCCTTAGTGACAAATACACAATCCCCTTAAGAAAATGTCCAGTGTAACTTCTAGGCAACAAAGATACATTATCGAAAATGTGTTATTCTTAAGAAAATACTATTTTTTAATGTTTCAAAGAATTCTCTAATAAAGGCATAACTTTCCATTAAAGTACAATGCTTCCAGCTTTTTTGCATAGAAGTGTTAAGATGATCCTTCCTATGTGACGTACTTCAGAAGAATGTCTTTAAAATAGTATTTTAAAGGAAATTTATCTATTTTGTTTTTAAGTTAACCAAAGGTTATTTGAGAGAGAAAACTGAAGGATTTTCTTGAGTGCATTTCTCTGATTTCTGACGGGCAATGGGATAAATATAAGTTGAGAAAAGACATCAACTTATCTTCATGGGTAAAAATACAATAAATTAATTTTATACATTATTTAACATTGATACAACTTTCCAGCTATTTACGAATGTTCCTTTTGTTATGTAAACATGTCCTTTAAAAATGCAAAAATTTAAATTTTATTTTATTTGTTATTTTAAAGCTTTTGTTTTGTTTGTTCTAGGCTATGAAAAAATGGAAAACAAAATACTAGAAAGCACAAAAGGAAATATTCTGCAAGAGCTAACAACGACAAAATTAAACTCAATTAGTTTACAGATAATGTGCAAAGCAATTTAGCCAGATTCCTAGTAAAAGTAAATAATATTTTGCATAAAAATTATAGAATGATTTTGAACCACTCGTTTTCCAAATGAACCACTGTCCAAAATGTAAGACATGACAAATTTTGCCAGTATTTCTATAGTAGGTAAGAGTGTGGGGGGAAAAAGAAAAATCACAGCTGCATTGGTGAAAACCCTAGCAAGTTATTTGTTCTCTAACTGATTAAAGCCAGATTTGGAAAAAAAACCCTCTTGGTATAACATAAGATACAGGGAAGATTTACTGATACAGTTACCTTGATGTAGTTTCTGGTACAGAAGCTATGCTATTTTTCTAGTGCAGGCAAGATACTAATCTTTCTCATGGGGAGTAGATTAGAGATCCCAAGGCTATCTATACAGCATTATCCTAATGCTGCAGTATCATGGTGCCATACATCACCAAAGAAAAAAGCACTGTTAGTAGTAAAATATATCATCAGATGTTCCTATTTATGTAGCTGAAAATGACTTGCTTGGGACTAGCTCTGCAGTCAGCCCTTCTCTGATACTTTAAAAAGCTTCCTCCAAAGACTATGTTAGGTAGGGGCTTACCGTGTGAACACTTTATCATTCACCCCAGGAATTTATTCCTCTTCTACTGCAGAAAATAAGAAATGTATCATTTATGACTCCCTGTAGATGTCCATTGAGATGATGTGATCTCAAATAAAATATTTTGTTTATTATTTCTGGCAGCGCTGGAATCCAGTTGGTGGCTTTTGTGAGAAATTACTGCCCAGTGACCGCTGGCAGTGGAGTGATGTGAGCGGGCTAAAACATCAGCAGCTTGATAGTTTCACACTGCCTTCACCACACTGGGAGTGGGAGTCTGACTGGTATGTGGATGAAAATATTGGAGGGGAACCAACAGAGAAAGGGGTAGGTGAACAATACCAAAAAGAGATCTATTCTGGGAATCCTTAGTCTGTAAAATAAAAGGCACTTTTATAGAAGTGTAAAAGGTCTGTAAGAATAAAAGGCAGTTAACTTCCCATAGCTACTTCTTTCTGGGAAATAGCTCAACTATAATACAACACAAGGAAGGATCTTGTTTGAAGGCTTTTGAAGTCTGTAGGAGCTTCTATAGAAGCTTTTTTCTTTTGATCAGGCCACGAAATGCTGGCAACTGGATGCCATTGTTATTTAAGATCTTTACTATGAAGAAAGTAAAATGCTTTACTGTGTCTTGTTTGTTCTGTGTATATCATGCAGAGGAATTTGGACATGATTCATAAATCATTCATGGAATTAGCTGATCTGTTAATCAGGGCTGTTGAGACATGCACAGTAACTTGTACTGTATTTGTAGGAGTGACTCTTGTGCAGAATTGCTCCGAGTTATGATTTCAAGCTTTCGCTTGGTCCTGATTTTCATACAAGAAAACCTCTGTTTGCAGGGCTGGACTTATGCCATAGACTTCCCCAGCACCTACACAAAGGATAAGAAATGGAATTCTTGTGTCAGACGCAGGAGGTGGATCAGATACAGGAGATACAAATCACGGGATGTTTGGGCAAAGGTTTGGGTATCTTTTAAATATTAAATAAACTGCTTTTTGAAATAATCAATTATAAGCGCAGGGAAATTCATTTTTTATCACTGCTCGGTAGGCTGGACCTGGATTCCTTGACTTCCAACTTGTAATTCTTGGAAGCATAAATGGAAGGCTGGGATTTTTCATAGAAACCTGTGGTAATAAGGTGCCAAATCTCACGGTAATGCAGTTGGAGATAAATGCTCAGCTCCTTTGCAAATTTCAAACCAACTTTTCAACTTCCTTTGCTTGTTTGACAAAGCACTCTCTTTCGAGGTGGCACCTGTCTAGCATCGTTCACCAGCTGTGTCCTTTATCTGTATGAATAACTGTTCTTTAATAATTGTTGTTCCATTCTAAGAATGTACAAAAATTGTAATTTGTGATGTTCCAGCTTTCCAATTCAAACAATGTCTGTATGCACTGTTCTGTGAGTAAAAATTTCCTTTAGTTAGGGGATGAAACACAGACGACTTCGTGCTGCTTCGGCAGTGTTTCCCCTCTCTCTGCATATAGCAGCCTTGAATGAGAGGAAGAATCTCCATGCTCAGCCACTTTAGTAAGCGATAAACCCATCTGCAAGAAACAAGTTAGGCCACCAGCCAAATCACCTATCTATTTGCAGTGTCTCCTCTTCTCAGTCTTCCTTTTCTTTGCTTCAGATTGTATCACATGATGATCCAGATCAGTTGCCAGACCCTTTCAATGACATCTCCATTGGAGGATGGGAAATCACCGATGAGCCTCTTGGCCGATTATCAGTATGGGCGGTTTCTTTACAAGGAAGGGTATGTGCATGTTCCCTAAGTTTTCTAATATAAATTGCTACTGAAAAGGAGTAAATGCTTTTAAAGCAAGGCAGGTTTGTTATTGTCTTATGTTGGTAAGGAAATACACTGTTTGTGCATCTGGCAGAGGATGTAAAAGCTGCTTTGGGACTACATTATGTAACAACTTGTGTTGTAAATGGAAAGGCTTAGTATCTCATAGGGTTGCTGTTTTATGGAAGCCTTAAACCTCTATAAACAGGTGAATCTTAAAAACTTGGACTGAGTAGTGTCTTACATCCTGAAAAATGCCCAGAATGCAGACTATGGCACTGGTAACAAAGAGAAGGAGCCTTAAAACCTGATAAAGATTCTTGCAAAGCATTTTGCCTTGTCTCTGTGGTGGAGAGTCAGGAATGATTCAAGAAGGAGTTTACAAAATGGTTTTCTAAGACTTATTGATCAGAAGGCAGTACCTTCCTGACTTGGCAATGTGGAATCCAGCTCTGCAATGTTTTAAATTTATTTTCTATTGAAAACTATACATCTTTCTTTTTTTGTTGTTTTTAGGCCTACTATAATGTCTCTCCTCTTTTGCTCAGTGCTGTAAAGATTTGATTCTTGCTTTCCTTCCTTCATCCTTACAGCATGTATCTCACATTCCTTTGTCTCTAGACAATTTCTAACTTGTGGTCTCACAGGGAAGAATGTAATACTTTTAACAGATAGCCTGAGATTTCAGTCACACTTGGCACTGCCTGGAGAGGCAAGCGATCTTGGTTAAATTGCTTAAAATAAAATTCCCTATGCCTCATACTTCCCAGTAATAAGTGACAAGCATCCCACTCTACAGGCTTACTTGACTGACATTGTAAAATGCTTTCATTTCCCAAGTAAAAGTCCCCAGAGAAAATGAGGGTTTAGCATTCAGCAGTCATGTTTTGGAGCGCTCATACGACTACCGCAGGATGCTTTCTATGTTTGACCTTCCTATTTTGACTGTGATCTATAGAAAAGTGCACAGACGGTAGGGCCAAGACTAGCAAATGGACTGGATATCACTGAAGGCTGCACAGAGAATGGAATTGTTTACCCATATTGTGGCAAGCCTTGTTCAGTGAAAGTGAGGTCAGGCTATCATCTAACAGTAACATTTCTGTGTTATATATTTGTTCATTCTTGGTTTATATAACATGCCCTGAAATACACTGAAGTGTTTTTTAAATGTTGAAATATACACAGAACTTGTAGCAATAGGTTACTGTACCCAATCCAGATTTGCTTCCATGATAAAAGCTAGTCTGTAGAAAAGCCTCCTCCCTTAGTACATAAGGAAATAGTCTTCAACTGCATAATCAGCATCAAAAAAATACCTTTAAAGGTCAGTGCATACACTGCGTAAAAAAATCCTGTTGTTAAAGGAGGACTGTTCTTTCCAGTTTGTCTTCATGCTTGTCTCAATGGTTTCATTGTTGTAGTGATATTTTTCTAAGTTTTGTTTGTTTGTTTTTTAAACTTGTCTAGGTATGGTACAGAGAAAACGTCTGCCATCACAATCCAGAAGGTTCCATGTGGTCCTTAATCACCACTCCTGGTGAAGTTGTACAGATCAGCTGTGGACCATATGACCTCCTTTGGGCAACTCTTTGGGAAGGGCAAGCTATTGTGAGAGAAGGAATTGATAGGAATAACCCTCAAGGTAAAGTTAAATTTAGCTGGAAATTTTTATAGTGTTGAATAAGAAACCAACCTACAATGCCTTCCGGGTTTTGTTTCTTGCAGGAATTTCCTGGAGTATTGTGGAGTCTCCAAGCTCTGAAAATGGGATTATGCACGTCTCTGTGGGTGTTGATGTGGTGTGGTGTGTTACAAAGGATAGAAAAGTAAGAGGTGTCATGCTCTGGTTCTGTTTTTTTCTTCCCTTTTTCTATCTGCTTTTCTCAAACAGGCATGTAACTTTCATAGGAAACATTGGTGATTTGGACTCACTATCCCCATGGTTTGGGGAATTCTAGTTCCCCTTGCTGTTATGGGAATGCTCTGTGGTTTGTGATATACATAGTTGCGTTTAATTTAAGGAAGACTTTCTGCTTTTCTCTTGGAAGGAATTTTCTAAACCCAAGTCAGACAGATGTGGTAGGTGGGTGGGGATGTAATAAGGGGCCTACTTCTAAGGGATATTAAGCATTGAAATTGAAGGGACTTCTAGCTGCTCAGTCTTGTTGCCACATGGTCTGAAGGTTACATCAAAAGCGGCATGGGGAATATTTTCATCTACGCTTTTCTATATGATCCTATTTTTTTATCTTCCTGCTTTAATGGTTCCCTCTTCATCAGCCTTTTAATGTAGTTTTTTTGTATTTATTAAGTGACATATCTGTTACATGTATGTGCAATTACTGTCTTACTGGGGTTTTAACGTAGAATCATAGAATATCTCAAGTTGGAAGGGACCCATAAGGATCATCGAGTCCAACTCCCTGCTCCTCGCAGGGAGTCTTGAAAGTCTTGAAGTCTTGAAGAACGTACTAGAGTGCTCTTGTGCTGGTTGCAGTCAAATCCCTTCATGTTGAATTCAAAAACATAGATGAATTCTGTGCATGTATAGCAGTTTTAAGTAATTGAATTACTCTAGTTTAATGAGTTACTACTTGTCAGCTGAGCCATGGTAACAGACTGTGTCCAGCCTGCTCCATCTGCCAAATAAAACCACTATAGTACATGTAGATAAGCTAGCATATTTTTCTTCAGATCTGCCACAAGATAGTCAAGTACACTGTCTGTTATGTGATTCAACCAACAACTTCTAAAGTAGCTGCTTGCCACTATATGACTATATGATAAATACAGATGGAAACTTTTCCAGATACTCAGCCCACAGACACTTTCAGATTGGTAAAAACTAATCTAAGGGGAGACAATTTAAAGAGCTGTACCACTGAAAAGATCCCTCTGACAGTTCCCTCCGTCAGCCCTGCTTCTAGGGTTTGAACACAAGAACACTATTTAGAAGCCCATTCAGAGTGACCAAAAATAGCCTACAGTTGACATGTAATAGAAAGTATTTTTCCAACGGCAGAGAAACTAAGTCTGTCACAGAAGGTCATAACAAAAAGTCTCCTTGTGGGCTGTTCTAGCTGTAGTTGGTCACAAGGACACACAGTCTGGGTACTATTAAAAGAATTATTTTATCTTTACCTGATAAAGGAAAAGAACCAAGGAGGTAAGAGACTTCTTAAGGCAATGCGGCAAGTCAGTATTAGAGATTAAGACTAATCCACTAAAGAAACTAAATTCCAGCTGTCTGCTTGCTAATGCAGAAGGAGCAAAATTTAGACTTTTTTCTGTTGCTGTTGTAGGTGTGGTTTAGAAGAGGAGTGAACTCACATAATCCTTGTGGAACAAGCTGGATTGAAATGGTTGGAGAAATGATGATGGTAACTGTAGGCTTAAATAACCAGGTAAGACAGCTGTATACCAATTATGAGGGTATTTATGTTCCCCTTTGTACAGGCAGTATTCACACGTGGTGAGGACTGTCAGCAGTGCCAGCGTGGACAGCTGAACAAGAGGTCCATGTGCTTGAACTGCTAGGAAGGAATGCGTGGCTCAGTTCTTCACCAGAAGATGAACAGTCAGCATGTCTCTTGTACGGCACATTCAGGTGCAAACAGTTTTCTCTTGATGGTACAGAATTTTATACTGCATCTACAGTATCAGCATTAAGGAAGAACACAAAAGGAAAACACTGTGTCCAGCAGATTTTTGTGCTGTATTTCCCACTACTGCACCTTTTTTGTAGCTGGTATCTACCTGCATTCCATGCCGTTTCCTTCACCAAGCCCTTTCCTTCCCTAGGTCTGGGGAATCGGCTGCGATGACAGAGCAATTTATTTTCGTCAAGGTGTTACACCAAGTGAGCTCAGTGGGAAGACATGGAAGGCCATTGTATCTGGCCGAGAGAGTGACAGATCTCAGACTGGGAGCTCAACAAGTCTGCTCAGGTACTTAGTAAATTACCTGCTTGAGACTTTGTATGCCAAGAGTTTCAATGCTAGGAGATATTTCTTTGCATTCAAATGGTACAGACAGGGAGGAACAGGGAAGGCATCTCTAATCATTATGTATGCCAAAAAGCATTTGCATTTTTTGCCATTAAAATTAACAATAAGCAGCAGTTGTTGCACTCGGAGTAGAAACTGAAGCTCCCACTTTGGAATTCACTGCATGCTTGCAGTAAAGTGTTTTATTATCACTATCTGGAACTAGTCTCTAATAAGAGAAAATGTTACCTGTGAAATATCATGAAGGAGTGTCAACTCTACTTAGGAATTATCTTTCTCCTGTATGTCACTGTACATTTCCTTTCCTAGAGAGATTAAATCAGTAACTCCCTGCTGACTGCTGGCCTCTTGGCTGTGCAAGACATGCCAATGAAGCTGGGCATGCTGCAGAAGCTACTTGTTTGAGTCAGAGTGTGCTCTGAGTAGAAGCCCTCTCTAGCTAAGATAAAAATCATGACGTTAATAATGGGCTTTCAAAAATCCGATTCATTATTTCATATCCAGAAAATGTGATATTGCTTCAGTGTTTTCCTGAGAGTTGTAGGCAGCCAACACCACCGATTGTTTGAAAAGATCAATGAAGTATCTTCCTATGTTTCAGATTTACTAGACTGGACTGCCAGATTTGTGTTAGACTCTTTTCCCTTGATGATAGAGTTTGACCTTCAGAAAAGAAGTCTGCTGTTTCTCTCCTAAAGCTGAAACACTAGGCTGATTTCTGTATGTCTGTGGTCTCAGGCCTGTGCTAATTTATAATGCTTTGAATGATAGTTAATTAATTATCTATTTGTCCTTCAGTGCTGGCTGTTTCTTTACTGATGATATTCAGAACCAAACGAACGCAATCATTCAGGGTGATGCAGATACTTCCTCTGATACAGAGCTTCCAAGTGTACCCATGAACCTTGCCAACACTCCCCTGATGGGAGCTGCAGCCAGCAGCAGTGGTAATGGCACAGGCAACCAGACAGCAGAAATACATGCAAATTTGACTGTGGATCCTCTGGACTCTGATCAAGGAGAAGCCACTGTTGCTTTGACTAATAATGGGAAAGCTAATCTTGAAATGCATGAATCTTCTACAAACCCAAATCCTTCTGCAGAACTGCAGTGGACAAACATTGACTTGAAGGAGGCCCAAAAGCATCCAGTCCTCTCCGTCAGCACCTTTGCAGAAACGTCCAGCCTGTCTTCTCTTGGCATGTTCTCAGTGGGAGCTGAAGAACAGTACGGAGCTGATGAGCACCCACTGTGGGCCTGGGTGTCTGGGGGAGGCTGTCTTGTAGATTTGCACAGCCCATTGAAATGGTTCACTGTTCCATCAGGTACTATCCAGTCACCACAACAGACCCTAATTCCCAATGCTTTTTAAGGAAAATGTTGGTTTGGTTTTTTTTTAACAAAACTGTGGCACAAAACTTCTGATAACCCATTTACTCTTATTGCAGTTTGTTAATACACTCCATGTCTGAGGATAGTGCTGCATGTATTTAGCTGTACAGCACTTTGGGATTGAGATACATAAATGTAAAGGTGATATTTTCTCTGAGTTTCTGTAAGAATTTTGTAAAATAATCTGTGCTGGATCTGCGTCTCATTTTTAATTGCACTGAAACGGCAACTTCAGGCAAAACCCGTAATAGCACTGAATAGTAACTGAAAGCAGAGAAAAGGGCTCTCTTGAGAGATGCACATGCCACAAATAGCTGCCTTGCTCCTACCATTCCTACTGAGACAAGGATAAGATACAGGAATGACTCAGAGGCATTGTGAATGTGAGCCCAGCTGATAACTGGATAGTGTTAGAAAGACAGTAGAATATAACCATATTTTCTAAATAAACCATGAACTGTGGCATCCCAGTATTTAATAAGTGTAACTCTTAATGCATTGTATTATCTAATTATCTTGCAGTTCAGTGACAAAACTCCCATTTTTACAAGGTTATGGCTTTGAAAGATTCTGTATAATCATTTAGTGATCACATTTCTATGCATCATTTACAAAGTTTGGCTGTAATACATTGATTCCAAAGTATAGTAGTTAGAAAAATTATGTTAGACTGGGTTGATTCAGTCCAGTGTTCAAAGCAGCATTGTGTTTTACCTTTCACAGAACTGTATTCAAAGCTCACTGGAGTGTATTGGGTTTGGTTCTGCTCTAGGTTTGTCATCCTCTGTGCAATCTCTATCTCTGTCGATCACTCCAGCGCAGACAGCAGCATGGCGAAAGCAGATTTTTCAGCAGCTCAGTGAAAGGACAAAGCGGGAACTGGAGAATTTTAGGCACTACGAACAGGCTATTGAGCAGGTAAGCAGTGAGGACACTTATCTTTTGTCTACTAAACACTTACATCTCTCGATACTGGGCATCAGTAATACATTTCTGATGTGCTGATCTGAACTTACTGTCAACTTTATATTCTTGTCCTTATTTTTGTCTATGACAACTTTCCTGGATTATCACTGTCTGAGCTTCCTGTGGGAAACTAGCAGTTTATCAAACATGGAGCAGCAATCTTTATCTAAAAACATTAGCTGATAGTTTTGTATAGGAGCAAACGAAGCATTGGTCAGCATTATTTGAGTACACTGAAACCTCAAATCAACAGAGAAATGTTTGCAACAGTGGAACTTTGTATGAATTATTCCACCACAAGATGAGGCTTCTTAATTGAAACAGCGACTCAAGTAGGTGAACTTTCTCTCTCTGCGACCATTAAGGGATTAATGCAGCTTGCATAAATAAAACAATGATGCAAATGTCAATAGCAGTACCTAAATAGCAGCACTTTTGTTTGATGTTCCCTTTGTTATGACTCCTTGGCTCTTTTCAGATTAATTCACATTTTTGGTCCCTTCGTTGCTAATTGCCAAATGACATATGGAATTCATTTGATTAAAAAGACTTCGGAGTCCAGGGGTTTAATCAAGTTTAAAAAGATTATGTCAAAAGCCTTTAAAGTCCAAACATAAGTTGTGTTATAACAGGAGCATACTGGAGTCAAATAGTATCTGTGTGCTACTGCATTCTTGCAGAGGTAAAATGTTAATACTGTTGTACACGTGCTATTTCAGTGCCTTTCTGTCCAGTTTTGTCAGTTTCCATTTTGTCTTCAGCTTCCTGAACATTCTGGTATACTCTGTGTCAGAATTAACTGATATGATACAAACTAACCTGCAGCAGAGATTTCTTGTGGTCACAAAAAATAGTATTTGGAGAAAGAGAGAGAGTCATGCAGTTTCCTTACTCCTGTAAATTTGTGTTTGCATTGCAGTCGGTTTGGGTTAAAACTGGAACCTTGCAATGGTGGAGGAATTGGAAGCCTCATAAATGGATGGATGTTCGAGTCGCACTTGAGCAGTTCACGGGGAGCGATGGAATGCGCGACAGCATCCTGTTCATCTATTACATGTATCATGAGGAGAAAAAGGTGTGTTCAGCCTGAGACCCTTGAGAGAGTTGCATTTGGCAAAGGAAAACCTTTGAAGGGAAAACAGTTTTGTTAAGGGAGGCAAATTATGGTACGCTATTGTTCTAAGTAAGTTTTGGGAACCAATTCAAATGTAGCCCAGGGCACTAGCAAATTGCAAGCTTTTCTAAGCTGTAGCTATGTTAATGCTATGTCAGAAATACCCAGTCAGCAACCATCCACATTGCTTAAACCATCAGCTTTGCACTAATTAGGAATTCTTTTGGAAGTTCAAAATCTTCTTGATTGTGAAGAAAGAGCCAAGCTTGGCTGGCCAGGGTCTTCATAAATAGGGTTAATGCATACGGGCATTATGAATCAGAGGTAGTGTAGGACTGGAAATTGAGCCCCATTCCTTCTGCACCAAGAACTGATTCTTTACTATCCTTGGCAGGAATGCCTCGTTCATAGTCCTGAAGTGCAAAAATGCTGGCTCTGAGGAAGGTATATCTGAGTTTGCCTTAGTCGCCATTTTTTTTTCTCTTGTCTTAGTATATCCACGTGTTCCTGAATGAAGTCACTATTATAGTTGAAGTTCTGAATGAAGCCAAACACTCCTTTGCACTGTATACACCTGAAAGGACAAAGCAGCGATGGCCAATCCGCCTGGCAGCCACAACAGAGCAAGAAATGCATGACTGGGTAATTCTGTGGATTTTTCATTTCAAGCTGGCAACATCTGAAATAAAACATAAAAGCTAGTCTCTGAAATCTCAGCATTACATTTACAGTATCTAGGCTACTTACCTGTTTTCACAGTTTAGGTATTTTAAAAGTCTGTTCAAACTTATTTAGAGGCACCTGAGGCTTCCTGTCTCCTCTGGAGTTTGCATGCTTTCTGATGCTGCAGTTAACCACAGTAAAACCAATATTGTTTTTCCTTCCCTTCCTATCTCCGGATATAGATTAGGCTACAAAGGAGTTGGGAGTTTAATTCAGTTAGTCTATTCTTCTGCATTGGTAGAAGTGTTATCTGTTGTCACTGTTGTAGAGAGTCTTACATATAGGCGGGCAGGCATATAAACACTGAAGCAATGGAAAACCTGAAAGATACTTCATAATGATCAGATACTGCAAACCACATTGGTTCCAGTGATTGTGTTAATAACTTCTAAAACACTGAATTCCAGTGCCTTTGAGAAAAAGCTGCAAATTCATTTTGCTGATTTGCAAGAACATGCAAAGGTAAAACTTCATTTTGTAACACTGAAGCATCTATATGGAAATTTTTGTTCTCACTGTAAATGGAAGCTTTTGGTTCTCTGCTTCTTGTTTTGTAGCTGTCTTTGCTGAACATGTCCTGTTGTGAAAGCAGACGGATTCAAGGCCCTCCTTCTCACCATGCCATTTGGTCAGTTACTTGTAAAGGAGACATCTTTCTTAGTGAGCCAAGTCCTGAACTGGAGGCCGGTCCACACCTGATGCCATGTGATCAAATGTAAGAGGTTTCAGAAGCTGTTCTTTCTGCATGGGATGCCATCCAGCAAAGACTGTCTTTCATGTCAGTTCAGTGACTTTGATGGGCTGTTGGAGTGTATAGTACACTGCAGATGTCTGTCAATGACAAGGTTAACGGCTGCCTTCATATTCATGATTGCATGTGAAGAAATTCACCACATCATATTTTAATTCTTAGATGCTGGAGCTATTCATGTGATTTCAAAAGTCTTTCTCATTGAGATCCCATTTTTTTTGTGATTGCATCTTTAATGCCATAATTACTTAAATTAAGAGATGGCCTAGACTAAAAGTAAACCTAATCACTGTAATTGTAATGTAATTTGAGCTTTCAGTTTTATCTGAATCAGGAAATCTGAAATTCTCAGTCCTCCATAGTCACTACAGTCCAGGAGCAGGTCCTTTACAGTTTCTATTACAACTATGACAGTATAGTACTGCAAACTCTTCAAGCAAAAAAATACCAGACTCAGAACTGGTAGGTTAAAGGCCAATCTTCAATTTAAAAAATACCCCCAGTTTCAAGTGACTTGCCAAAAGCGTCTTTGAATAATACCTGAGAAATCCTTTAGTCCTTTTCCTTCAGGGTAGAGCACTTTCAACATCTGGCAAATCACAAAGCTGATGTGCTCTTGCATCTTAGTTTGGGGCATCCGTGACCTAGATGATCTCCTGCCATTCTGATAACTAAAATACTCCTCTGCAATCTCTTTATTTTCCCCCTTCTTCCCCAGAAAAGTACCATGGCCAACTGGCTGTGTAAAGCCCCAGAAAAGGATTAACCTGCAAAGATTAGGAGAATAGGAAGAATTAAAGCCCTTGTTTTTACCAAGCTCCATAGCAAATATATAAATCATTTGTTTTCTTGTTAGATAAAGGCAATTCCTAGATTTAAAAAAAATGAGGATGAAGTTAAAGCTGAGGCAGTTGATGGCCACTAAGACATAAAGATTCTAGCAAGATCATCCTATAGTGTATAAAAAAAAATATATAAAAAACACAAGCCATAAAATAAAAGGAAAGTAAAATACTTCAAAGCCTGAAAATTCCAAGTGGAGGCAGATGGGTTCCTTCCATCCACTTTTCAGTAGTTGTTCAGAGCGAAATGCTTTCAGCTGGCAACTGCCTTCATTTACAGATTGCACAGAGGTTGAACAAGCCTGTCCTTAAGATTGTTGAGTTGTAGGAGGGGAAAGCATACATTCCTGATGGATGTGGTGTAGAGTAAATGTAAAATGTTGTCCTTGTTCTGGCAGGTTTTGGCGTCAAGTTGGAGGTCATCTTCGACTGATAGAGTGCAATAACAGAGGCATAGTGTGGGGCATAGGATATGATCACACAGCTTGGGTTTATACTGGTGGATATGGAGGTGGCTTCATTCAAGGTATGGACGATTGGTCTACTGCAGCGTGCACATTTCTTACTTATCTTCGTGACTGGGTCAGCTATTCAGGCTATTTCAGCTGTCCTTCTTTTAGCCTAACCAAGATGTAGGGTTATACAGTGAACAGGCCACACATTAGGAAGGAATTGATACTGCAGTTTTATATTTTCAGCTTAAGAGTGAGAAATAGGATAATGAGCAATATTACTGTGGCTATTGGAATTTAAAATGTAGTGTCTTTAAGGTTTAGCTTTACTATAATCCAAATGATTTATTTCTCACAGGACTGGCCAGTAGTGCTGACAACATTTATACGCAGTCAGATGTGAAATGTGTTTACATCTATGAGAACCAACGGTGGAACCCAGTCACTGGATATAGCAGCAGGTTATTTACTCAATTTATTGTATTTATTTACTGTAATTTTTTACTACTGTCAAATGAAACAAGGGGTTTGTTCTAGCCTTTCAGAATCGTTATTACAGTTATTCTATCTTCAGTCTCCTCCAACATGTATTGTTAACCTGAGATGGAAGGAGCAGTGTTTCTCAATTTTCTAGATCTGTAATTATCCATTCAAAATGCATTTGTAGCAAAACATTACAGATTTGTGCTTCGCGAGTGCACAAAGTGTGCCTGCTTGCAACATCTTTCATTATTAAGGCCATACAGCAAAGTTCTTATTAGGATCTATATATTCATATACATATTGTGCTAAATACATTGGATCCTTGAATAGTATATTTGAACAGAAGTATTGAAAAAGTATTCACATATATGGGTGTCTATGCCAGAGAAACTCAGGATTCACCTTCCAATTTTAGATAGGAGTGAGGAATATCACTCTACAGAGAAAAGTTTACATGGTCCTCAAGTTTGGTGTAACTGGAAGCAATTGTACAGATTCTTTCCCACTATCCTGATCGCTCACATGATATTTCTAAATACAGAGATTAATGACAGAAGACTGTTTCGTGTATGAAAGTAGGAAGTGCTACAAATAGGCTTTTCTTCCCTCGCCTTTTAAATTCTCTGTTGTAAATGACCTTGCATTCCTTGTACATTGTTTCACCACAGAGGTCTGCCCACAGACAGATACATGTGGAGCGATGCATCTGGCCTGCAGGAATGTACAAAAATCAATACCAAGCCTCCTTCTCCGCAGTGGTCTTGGGTAAATTTTGTCTTAAAAGTCTTTTTACTAAGAAGGCAAGGCTTAGCAAGTAGGATACAAGACTTGGGCTCAAGTGACCCAGATTTTCTTCCTGGATTTGTTATAATATTTAACCTTGGTTTCCCCATTTATACAATAGCAATAATCTTCCATAGTCAAAAGAATGTTAAGCATTGAGTGGGATTTTTTGTTTAGTGGGACTTAGACTGCTGCTCTGATCCTTTTCTCTTCAACTGAATTAAAAAGACCTGGGAACCTCTGTATGAATTTATATTGCAAGTATTAGAAGGTTTCTAGCAAGTCATTGCACTCCAAAAGGTAGAGGGAAATAGCAGAAGAGGTTATTTTTATTATACATTAGGTGTTGATTGTGCTTGTTATTCTTATTGTCTCCTTTTGACAATAGGTATCCGATTGGTATATTGATTTTAATACTTCAGGCGGAACTGATCGGGAAGGCTGGCAGTATGCAGCAGACTTTCCAGCGTAAGGAGATACCTTCTTCTACCTAAAATACTAGCAGGCAAATGCTATACTTAAGTCCTCATTTCTTCTTGTTTGCTGTTTTGTACATTAACTGTGCTTTAAGAGGGACAAGTGTGCCTTGATTTCTCCCTTTTTATGGGGACACTAACACTGAAATTTGGCAGGGAGGTAGGGCAGCAAGGTGAGCTTAGCAAACTATAGTTTCAAGTATTTTAAAGTCAGGAGGCATGTCTTGTGGGCAGATACATAGACAGTGCTCTCAGGCTGTCACCAACATTGGAGATGCTCTGACATCCTCATGAACACCTATTTAAATCTGTTTTGGTAGGTCCTACCACGGTCACAAGACAATGAAAGACTTTGTCCGACGGAGGCGCTGGGCAAGGTGAGGAACTAAGATATAAATAAAAGTTTTGAACTTGAATGCTCACTGTTCCCTAGAAGCCTCTCTTAGTTATGAGGGGAAGAGTCACCCAATCAACAAAAGCAATAGTAAAGAAACATGCAATAAATAACCCATCTCCAATAGAGAAACTGATGATCTTTAGCATTATGGCTTTAATTTTAAGCCTTTACAGGTAGATACCCTATTTGATTTTGTGGGATCTGTAGATAAAAGTCAGCTAGTTATTCTCTGTATCTGATTTTCCTTATGGTAAATGATTAAGAAATAGTAGAGTCTAGGTATATTAGTACATACTAGGTCACTTGTAACAACTGGTAATATGTCTTCTATATTAATAGTTTTAACATATGAATTCCACATACTGTGTACTAAGCCACAGATAATCCCAACCCCACTTAAGTCACAGTACGCTATATTCAGGTGGAACGTGGAAAATAGCAAACTGCCACTATATTCTATTGTATTAAGCAGGGAAAGTCTGTGCATTCACTGTTTTTCCAGCTTTTCTATGCTTTCTATACTAGAGTATCTAATAGCTACGCTAATAAATTGCTGTGAACTTGCAGTTCCGCATTGTTCTGTTTTGTTATTGAGGCTACAAAGCTAGTATTTTGGCCCTTGTACAAAAATCTTTGAAGTAAGGTCCTGAAGCATCAAACTGTTGTTGTTCCAGGATGTGCAACAAAACAAACGACATCCAATCATCAAAGTGGTGACTTGAAATAAAATAAGCAACTTGAGAAATACCCTCAAGCCTAAACATTTCCTCTTGTTTTAACTATCAATTGAAAACAAATAGGGAACAGCTCAGGGCTCGATCCAGTTTTTCAGAACTGGAGAACAGAGGAACGTCCTGAGTTTTTTAGGACATTCTTCGTACACAGAAATTACTGTTGTGATGATAGAATCTAATATAGTTTCCCTAATAGACAGCACTACTTTGTTGCAGTTTCCACAGAAAAAATACACCAATTCCCAGAATGACCTACCTCCAACTCTTTAATTTAGAGCTGCCTTGTCTCTGCCTACCTCAAGATGCTACCTAACTTTTTAACAGGCCCCACCAAAAAATGAATTGTAAAATCATTCCCTTAACCAAGACAGAGGAAGGAATGAACTGGGTGTGGAGCTTTCTCTGTAATGGGGTTCTCAGCTGGGGTCAAATATTCATTATCCAGCTGCTACCCATTGAGTTTTAGAGAGCTAGGAAGCAGTGTAGCACAAGCTGCAGACTTCTTGGGTGGCCTTGGTTTTATAAAGTAACTTTTTTTTAAAAACAGAAGCTTTGAGAAATCTAATATGTCAAAATTCAAAACCTGATGCACAACATGATTGATTGTTGTAAACCCCTTTCAAATTAAAAATACTAATACTTATTGAACTTACTTAATGAAAAGACTTCAGGATTGTTTGCACTGAAGCCAACAACGGACCAGGAAACAAAATTCAGTTATAGAAAGTACGTACTTCTGACGGGTTTGGGGTTTTTTTGCTTCAGAAAATGTAAGATAGTCACCAACGGGCCATGGCTGGAAGTGCCTCCTGTTACCCTGTGGGACATCTCCATAATTCCCAGTTCAGATGCAGATGATGAAGAAGCAGTAGCACTGTGGGCAATCAGTGACAAAGGAGACGTGCTCTGCAGGCTTGGAGTGACACAGCAAAATCCAGCTGTAAGGCTCCCTGTTTATCTTTACTGCCTTATTATGTATTCAATGTAATGATGCAAGTACATACACACAATCGTGCAGTGCCTTCTCTTATAGCACCTTGTTATTTTTTTCCCCTTTCATGTCCCAGATTTGAAAGTCCTTGTCCATCAACTGTAACACAGTTTGTTGCCCACATTTCTTAGAATAGCGCTTCTCTTGCATAATCTACCTTAGSGTGTGCCACGTCACTTGCAGGAGCCACTATCAGCCCCTGTATATCTTCTCGTGAAGCATTTTACTTCCACTTTCTGCACTGATAGCTTAGTTCCTCTTTCTTTCTTTCTTTCTTTTTTTTTTTTTTGAACTTGTTGATAATGTGTGTATCCCATTTAAATAAACTGCCCAGGGATAGAATTTCTCTGAAGTACAGTCCCAATCTAATGCCTGTTAATATCAGTAGGAGTTTGTCCATTGACTTTTCTGGGCCTGAAAATTGCTTATTTAAAAGACAGGTGGGCCTGGAACATACCTACGGATTTGACTTCTTTCTATGAAATGGGACAGATTTAATGAGCGAACATCCACTAAAGTATGCAGAAAGGAACAAATAGTCCCAGTAACTTCAATAGGAATACTTCTTTCCTAATAATAGACACGTGCTGAAACACCAAATTAGGGTTGATAYGCACTAATTTTAAGCCATATTTATTACAGGGGAAAAAAAACACTAATGATACACTTTAATGGAATTTGGAGAAAACTTGCAAGAAGTTGAAAATTTATAGGAATTATTTTTTTTTCTTCCTGTTCAGTCAGTTACAATAGCACGGATCTGTATGGCAGTGCAACAGCAAGAACTGGAATGCTGTGTCAGGAAGCTGAAGCCCCATGTCAGTCAATTTTTGTGAGACTATTGTTCTGTGTAATCAAAAAAGGGGTTATAAAAAAAAAAAAAAAAAAAAAAAAGGGCTGTAGCTCCGCTATTCAGAGACATGTAGGTGCCTTAAATTCCAGCAATTTCAACAGAAAAGGCCCTGTTACAGTTCAACATAGCTATTGATTTCAAAGAGTTAAATATCCAAGTATCTTTGAGGATCAAAGACCTTGTTTCTGTTCAGTCACAAGGTACAGGAATTATTCTTCAGAATATTTTTCACTATCTAGGGTTTTTCCCATTTGGCAATAATCAACAATATTTTGTTGTGGAGTTTTTAACCATTGCTTCATAATTCATTTTCCATGATTTGTTAGGGAACATCCTGGCTTCATGTGGGAACAGATCAGCCCTTCATTTCCATCTCAATTGGAGCGTTTTACCAAGTGTGGGCTATTGCTAGAGATGGTTCTGCCTTCTATCGGGGTTCAGTGTCTCCAAAGAAACCTGCCGGTGAGTACTTGTACTTTTTTGATTCACCCTTCATCTTATACATAGTTTAAGCTCTACTACGCTGCCATGTCTGAAAAAGACAAATCTGTTTAGCAGAGGCCTTTCCCATAGCTGTGCAAAACAGTGCATATGAATAATACTCATGATAATTATAGCAGTTAATTTGCTCTTCACTTATGTGATTTAAAGTGTTTGTTTCTAAGAACAAGCTAGTAAAAATATATCGAGTGTAGTGTCATTCACAGCTTTCTTGCACAGCTGTGTATTTCAATTGCAGACATTTCCAGGACTTCTCATACATAATTCTGTTTTCTCAACGTTTCACTCAAGTATTTCTGACCTTCAGGTGACTGTTGGTACCATATTCCTTCACCTCAAAAACAAAAGTTAAAACAAGTCTCAGTAGGACGAACATCCGTGTTTGTGTTGGATAAAAATGGTAAGGATTTTTAAAAATTAATTTATCAATATTACAAAAAATAAATCAGTATACATCAGATTGATTTAAAAAGGAGAGGCTAAGTTAGAGCTTCTGCTTGGACAGGTGATTACTGTTGCTCCAAGAGGAGTAGTATTTCATATTGAAAGAGATGGAGTAGGCAGCCTGCTTAATTGCTGATTTTGAAGACTTGTTTTTTGTTATATTTGATAGTGCCCTAGATAGCAACAACCCAGCATCTATGCTATTCTTGGGGGGAAGAGTTAGATGAGTGTCAAAGAAGAGAATTGCATGGCAGGATTTTGTCTGAAACCCTAGAACGTATACAACTGAAGAGGGATGAATACCTTCCTGTTGCAAGACCTAGAAATAGCACCATCATTGCAAGATAAATTACGAAGCATCCTTTTGTAAAAGAAACAAGCCTTAAATACCAGTCTCCTTCAGAGATCTTAATCTCATTTGCTTTACTTCTCTACTGCATAGTTCCTTATATGAACATTTTTCCCCAGCTTTTATAAAACAGTATTTGCTGTTTTCCAGAAAAGTTATAAAGAATAACTACAGAAATACAAATTCCAAAGTAGGAACTTCATTGTCCTTCATTGTAACACATTAGTCAAAACCAGAATGCATTTCCACAGAACACAAAGTATTAACTGCTGATGTAGAAAGTACTAACTACTGATTAGTTATGTTGTTTACTAGCACTTTATACAAAGCAGACATCCTGAGCTGTAACCAGGACTATTTATTTTACAGGCAATCTTTGGTACCGGCAAGGCATCACACCAAGCTACCCTCAAGGATCTACTTGGGATCATGTTTCAAATAATATCCGTAAAATGTCTGTAGGGCCCCTGGACCAGGTGTGTATTAAGCTTCTTTGTATCTCATTAGCTTATTAAAAATTACGCTTAACATACTTTTGTAACTAAATTAAATGTTCTTCAGAATTATTTTTGTTTAACTAACTTTATTCCACAAGGTGATTGTCTAAATGCCGGAATCCTGATAGCAAGACAAAAATCATGCCAATGAAATAGTGATACAGCCACCCCTTTGCTGTAAAAAGCCTCATTAATTTTTTTTCTTTTTTTTTTTAACAACGAGGCTATTTTATATATTTAATCTCTTTCCTCCCAAGTCTTGGTATCTGGCAATGTTTTAATTATAACACTGCGATCTGGTTGGTTGTTTGGGTGTCTCGCTGACTAAATTAGAGCAGTTTGGGCCTATTCAAGATCAAGACTAATTTCTGAAAGCGGTCAAACAGACTTACAATTTTCACATCGGGGAAGAGCAGCACGAAGAGCACATTTTATTGCCTCTCTTTGCTTTCTTGAGGTCTGGGTGATAGCTGACAAAGTGCAAGGAAGTCATAGTTTGAGCTGTGGGACCGTCTGCCATCGGACTGGTGTTCAGCCAATGGAACCTAAAGGCCTCTCATGGGATTATGGTATTGGGGTAAGTGCTGGGGGCATAACACTGCCTAAAAGTTGTGCATCCAAATACCCATGGGCACACTTAGAAAGGAAAGTGCCATCCTGCTCCAGCTGGCAAGCTTTCTAAAGCTTGCAGATACCTGCAGGAAATTGACCTTTGTTCTTCAGTTTTAGGTTCCTTTTGTAAGTTAATATAGTGGGTTATGCAGTTATAGCTGGGAAATCATTTWTTTGCATTTGATAAGTATTCATTTTAAATAGGTAATTTAAAAGTTATAATGGAAGAATTAGTCAAGTAAGTTAGTAAAGTCCATTTTTAAAAAATTGATTCCTTCTGAGTCTGCACGTGATTGTTTCTTCTTGTTGTTCCCTGTATTATCCCCAATGTTTTGAGAAAGGCTATTTCAAGGTTTTGGCCGTTTTGGCCCCTTTTAAGTTGATGAAAAACCCACAATAGCTCTGTTATGAACACCTGACCCCACTAATCTCAATTCCCTGTAATAAAAATAATCCTCAAGCTTACTACCTATATACCTCACTGTCAGGGAGGTATGTTGTGTTGTGTTTTGTTTTACAAGGAGCCTTTTTTCTGATTCAGCCCAGAGCAGGATTACTTTCCTTATGAAAAAATAGTATAAAACTAGTAGTGCACATAAAGCATCACATCAGATATTGTAATTGCAGGGTAATGTTTCTCCTTTTATATTTCTTTATCAATATTTTACAGGGTGGATGGGAGCACATTACAGTCAGAGGAAATGCAACTGAAGCATCTAGGGTCGCTATGCATGACACCTCTGAGGAAAACCCTGCAGTATCAAAGGATTTAGAAGATGAGGAGAGTAAAGGGAAAACAGAACACTCTAAAACCCCTCTGATGGTCAGTGAAAGTCAAGAATTGGACAGAAATGCTGTTAATTGTTAAGTTGTCGCCATCTACATGTTGCAAACAAGCAGTAGTCAGTATAATTTAAAAAGAAACTAAATGTCTATTGCCTGGAGAGATTAACGTGACCTTTTTGTGCTACTAATATATTTTACTGAACTGGAATTTGCAATGGGGTATTTTAAATACTGATTCCTTCTACTACATCATGTGTAAAATGTGACTTGATAGAGCTAATAGTTTTGTCAAAGCAGGCAAGCTTTTTACCCACAATGTATTTCTGACCCTTTACCATAGCTGCTACACAACCATACGGATGTGAGTATCTTTGCAGATGATCACTATGTTTACTTCTTTTTTTATTAATATTACAGTTCCCTTCCCTACATTTCTCTCATATGCACACACCTTGCACACTATTCTTCAGATTCATAGTTGAGCAGAGATGAAGATGTCATATCAATTTAAATGAATTACAGGCAAACATAACTGGTCCTGACTGTACAAGCATTTATACATGCACATAACTCTGCTCATGTGAGTCCTGCTTATATAAGCATGTAGCTTGGGTCATGCTATTCTTGCTCCCATCAGTAAATTTAAATTCTGTACAACTCAGCTTAGGGTGCAGTTACCAGTAAGGGCCAACTTTTGCCATCTTTGGTCACAATGAGCAATATCTTAATCAAGAAGTAGAACCACTGGTTTCAGCGAGACTACGTAGAGAGCATGGGCCTATTCAGTCTGACTCAATGACAAAGTCTCATTCTAAATTGTCAGTCCAAATGGTGGTAAATCATGTTTTGTCTCCATCTTTACTGGAACCATGATAATTGAGGTATACAGATGCCTACCTAATGAGGTTGGAAGGCACCAGAGACTTGAGGAGTTAGGCTGTGTTCCAGATCATTGCAAATTATGCTTTTGTAGTGTAAAAGACAAGAGGAGGTCTTAAATAAGATTCTGACTTCACAGTGGTAGGAATGCAGAACAACTTTACTGATATCAGTGGAGTTGGCCAACGTGTACTGATGTGGGTTCAGAATGAAGCTCTGCTCTTTGTTTTTAGTAAGTGATTAATTCATCCCTTCTTCCAACAAGAAACCACTTTGTATTCTCAAAAAAAAGCTTTTTTTCCTGTCTTACCATAATTTGACTGTGATGTGAAATTATTATTTGAAATCCAGTCCTTGGGAAGTGCTGAAAAAGCCTCTCCCAATAGCTTCAGGAAAGCACCACGTTTTTTCCCCTGGCAGCAGTTTACAATCATTTTTCCTCTCTGTGTGTGACTGTGTATGGAGTTATTTTTTATATGATGAGCAGTGTGGTGTGGTCTCAGTACTGTATTTGTAGGAGTAAAACTTACGTTTGCATGTATTTAAAGAATATATTTGGTATTTTAATGCCAAGGAAAGCACTGTTTCCAAGTCCAAATGTGAATGAAGATTCAAGATGCTTTACTGTTTAAAAAAACCTGTTGATCTTTCCAGTATGTGATTAGAGATTTCTGATTTGTACATAACATTGTGGAAGTACCATAAAGAACGTGTTTGCGTTAATTACCATAATAGGTTTTGCATAACTTGCACAGTATCTTGTCCAAATAAATAACTTTATCACATATATTTTTAGAGAATTACTAGGATTGTGTTTTTTCTGCATCATACCAACATTTTTTTTCTTTTAATAGTCGGTGTTTACATATCCAACAATCAAACTGATTTCATACAATAAGCTTTATAATATACCTTTGCATTTTTCCCTGCATTGCCAAGTTTCACGTACTTTACTGTAAAAAGCTGTGTTTAAGTGAACAAAAGATAAGTTATAAGTTGTTTATGTTTGAGTACTAAATATTTGCCTTCTGAAACTATTATTTAGAAAATTATTTAATTTAAAAATGTCATTGTTATGGCTAGTTAAAATAAGGAAAAGTTACTTTAAATTGAAATAATTTTGAAAAATAAAAGTAATTTATCAGAAAAAACTGCTTCTATTAAATCCCTTTTGACATGTCCAATAAAGCAGCACTTCGTAGCAAAGTACCATTGTGGAACTAGCAGTTGTCATTCTATTAAAATGCGTATTTATCGGGGAAGGCTGTGTTCAGAGAGGGGGTAACCTTCATGTGTGACCTCTGCTACTGTATGTATAGCTAGATATTACATGCCATTTTGGGCTTAATATTTGAAATAATGCCTCTTCCTTTGCAGGAAGTCCTGTCAGAAATACACTGCCACAAGCATTTAAACTCCGTGTTTATAACAGTAGTATCAGTAATTGGTTCTTAAAGTGATATGCAATTCTTCATCAATGGCACTGTTACAATACTGTTTTTCCAACTCATTGGTTTCCTTCCTCTGCCAAAGTAACCAAATAGCAATTCAAACAGGGCTATCCGACAAAAACATTTCGGGGACAACATTTAGTATCTGGAAACTCTCAGATCTCCCTTATAATGGACTGGTCTAGCGGATTAATGACCTTTAAAGAATCCTACCAAAAATTACCATAATCCGCACGTGCTTAATCATCATTTACTGTATGACACACAGAACCACAGAATTTAGGCTGGAAGGGACCTCAGGAAGTCATCTAGTCCAGCCCCTGTAGGGCTAACACAACCAGGTTGCTCCAAGCCATGTCCAGTCAATCTCTGAACACCTCCAAGGCTGGAGGTTCCACAACAACCAGCTGACGCTGGGATTTGAGGCCACCACTGCTGCAGCCCGGGGCAGAAGCCCCAAGCCCTCTCTGCAGCCCACCGCTGGGGCAGAGGTCCCTGCTGTGACACGGTGCCAGGTATCCCGCCCTGCAGCGCCTTCACACAGGCTCCAAGCGGTCCTCAGCAGAGCTGCTGGGCCTCTCCGGGGCCTGCCGCTATGTCCCGGCCCGAGCGCCCCGTGGGTCTGTCCCTCCCTCCTCAGACGCCGGCCTCTCCCAGCAGCAGGTGCAGCCGAAGGCGCCAGAAGCAGCGCCCGACGCCGCTGTAGGAGCCGCAGACGGCGAGCACCAGCCCGGAGCCCCGCCCGGCCAGCGGCTCGGCCCGGCCTCCCTGCGCTCTCTTCGGAGCGGCGCCGCCCCTCGGCTCCTTTCGCGAGAGGACGAGCCCGCCAAAACGCCTCACGGCCGCGGCCCCTCAGCGCCGCCGCCCGCTCCCCGGCACCAGAGAGCCCACCGCTCCGGGCGGCGCTCCCCCCCCGCCGCGCCCCTTCCCGGGTACCTCCTCGCCACCCCGGCTCGCTCACTCCGCCGGCGGACGCCGTCGCCGCAGCCGCCACCGCCCTCGCAGCTGAGGGAGCCCACCGGCGGCTTGCGGGCCAGGTCTCTCGCCACGCCCTTTCTGGCGGGACGCTGGCGGCGCGAGCTGCCCGGAGCCGCTCGCCGGAGACTGCGAGGGCCCCCCCGGTCCTGCACCGGGGTCGGGGCCGTCTCTCCAACCGCCGGGGATTCCCAGCAGAGACTGCTACCCTAACCGGCCCGGCTTCTCCCGAGGACCGCCCCCCCCACCCAGAGCAGGGGCGCAGTGCGATTTGTAAAATTGCATGTATCTGATTAATGCATTTTGATACCCAAATGCATTTAGTCAACGCACAGTCATTTACGTGACACAGTCTCCAGCCAGCCTCAGCGCTGAGCTCCTGGCACCAACGCCGTGGGTCCCGCGGGTGGGTGTGCACGCCAGCGTCCTCCTGCGGCTGGCAGAGGGTGACGGCCAGAGACCACCAAGGCACAGCCCGACCAGCCTCTGGGGCTACACCACACCTCTCCCACCGTTCCGCGCACAGGTCGGGCTGTCGTCACCAACAGCCCGCCAGGCCCTGTTTGCTTTGACCCATAGGGTGAGAAATGACCAGTAACATCCAACATGCTCTCTTACCTGAAGAGATGCTAAGTAGAACAACTGAAAGAAAATGCTTGGTGTTAGTGATTTCTCCCATTGTGATCGGACAACATATAAATACATTAAGGGCTTTACACCAATAAGGAGCAGCTGTTGAATGAAGTAAGATACAGCACTCTTCTGGCAAGTCAGATCTGTAAGAGACTAGGTTAATACTTTCATTAACACCTGAGTACTAGGAGGGCCAATGACAACTATTTTAGTGTGAAAACAGTTTGGAAACTAAGAAAATCCCAAGTTGAGGCAGGATCCAAATAATTTCTCTCTCCAGTAAGGCAACCACGCATACAAAACACGACCGTTGTTCTACATCATACCTGTAGATCGCTACGGTGGAGAAAAATTCACATCCCTTACCAGCCTGCCTGAGAAACCTTACCTTTTAGTCCAAACGAAATTGTCATGCTAACAGCTCTGCTGGAGCAAAATAAATAGCACGTTACAAACCCTGCAGTGCAGTATAACCCTTCTGTGATGGATCCGATAAGTCCTTCCTCAGGCACCGTTCCTCCTCGGATAGCCCTACTTTGCAGGGAGAAGGACCACGCCACATGCTGTTATCAATCCTACTGGTGCATGAGATGCCAGATTCTACCTTTGCTGCCCATGCCACAGAGCAACAGCCGCCCTGGCAGCGCAGGACTGCGGGGATGTGGGTAGGATAGAGCTGTAACACAGGGGCTCCATAGGCAACACAGTTCCAACTGAGGACACCTCAGCTTGTTTTTCAGGTATGAGAATACGAGAGGAAGAGAGAGTTCCTCAATGACATAAAACTTTTTACAATAAGATGGGCGGGGGGGGGGAAAAAGTTCATTTTCCTTTTTTGAAGAGCTCCTGCTTCATTTATTATAACACCAGAATCTAGCACTAACCCAGAAAGAATCCTGATCATATTACAGGCTTCATTAGCAAATAATTTGTAATCGCATACATCATTGTCTAACTTATGACTATACTAAAGCATTTTTATCATAGTTTTGGCAAAAATAAGTAATTTGTCCCTTATTTAATATTTGTATTACAATGGCACCCAGAGACCCACTAAAGAAAAACTCCATGAGGCTGGATGCTCTGGAAACATAGACCAGAAAATGTCCTTACTCTAGAGAGCTTACAATCTAAGAAAGCTTTGTAGATGTTTACATTAACAAGTACTTTAAAACTTTTTATGATTTGCAAGGTTCAAAATTATCAGAGCAGACCCAAAACACTCAAGATAAATATTCAGATTTGGTGGCCAATTTCTCATATATGCCACTTCACTCATCAAGTTAGTCAAATGTTGTCATCAATTTTAATTTCCTCCATAGCAGGATAGATAAGAACACAGTCACTGAAAGGTTGGTGAACAGCGCTACAGCCAAGATTCTCAACAAGCTCTAGTGAACGCAGGTTCACTAGACATGGGCCTTAAACGCTCAACTCACAACCCTTCCAGGGAGGTTAATTTTCAGAGGTTACTAAATCTTTACCTTCAAAGTCAACTACAGTGTTACAGGATAGGTTTCCAGACCCTGATGCACCACACAAATATATCCATTAAGCTCTGAAAAATTCCTATAATTTAAGGTAATTTTTTTATGTGCTGTATAAGCTATAGCTCTGAGTGTTACCTATTTGTCTTTTTAAGAAAAAATAGGGGATGGCTGGAGGCAAAAATAATCTCTTAAAACCTCTATGTACTGACATGTATTACCATGCAAGAAGGAAAAAGAATTACGATAGTAGCTAACTGTAGGTGTTTCGGCTGAAGCTGTGAATCTATGTGGAATATTTTTGTAGATGTTCCTCATGATCATCATCCCCATGTTGTTGTTGATAATGCTGGTACAATTTGGACACCCAGGCTCCCCCCATCCCTTCTGCTGCTGGAAAGTGTCCGTTGGACATATTGAGTATAATGGAGGTCAAGGATTTAATGTAATTTTTGGCCAGTGTGAGAGTCTCTATTTTGGAAAGTTTATTCTCAGCTCTCACATGAGGGATTACCTCCCGCAAAGCCTGGAACGCATTGTTGAGCTTGTGCATTCTCTGCCTCTCCCGCTCGTTGCTTTCCAGTCTCCTCAAATGCCTGTCCTTATTGCTCCAAGGATGCTTGGCTCTGGCTGTAGTGATCTTGCTGCTCTCATTGTTTCCCCCATTCCTCCTTTCTTTGTGTCGCAAACATTTCACCAGTTCTTTTTTTCTCATTGCTGACTCCTCAGAAAATGCTTCTTTGTCAACAGTATGCCTTTGCTTCTTTCTTTTGGTTTTAGTCTTCATGTTTTGGTAGATGTACTGGTATTAAGCATCAACGTGCTGTAAAAACATGACACCGATATCTTTAACTGTTGCACAGTTCCATGCTGAACAAATGATCTGATGCAGGTTTGTTTGATATGTTTGTTTACTTGTTTACTGGAAAATCATCATTGGCTCTCAATTTAATGATGTTCGTTTTAGAAGTTATGACTGTTATTAGTCAAGATGACCTGTGCAGATGAACAGAGGAGAAAATCCTTTTTTAGATAACAACAGATCCTCCTTCAGCTGGAAGGAAGAGGTTACAGAGGGAGCAGAGGCCAAGTGAATGGAACCGTTGAAACAAAGATGCAGTGAATCACCTACTGGTATCCTCACRTATGGGAAGCCAAGTGAAAAATAGACACCTCTCTACTTTCTTATAAGCAGGCCTCGAACTGGAGAGATTTCTCCTCTCTCACTGCACATAAGAAAATGGTCTCCAAGGTGATCCAGTCTTCCCGTGGGAAGAGTAAACCACAACTCAAAAAATATCAGAAGTACAATGGTCAATTAGGTTTGATAACACATTGCCTCTGTTTTTGTCTCACATGCTTCTGTTTTCTCCCAGCTCTAGTTACCACAAGTTACAATAAAACCATACACCGCCTCATTGTACATATGCAGGCTTATGTGTGGGGTATTAGACAGAACCCTCAGGCTCTTATTCAGAAAGTAATTTCTCCTTGAACTCCTGGTGATTGCTTTTTGTAGGAATAGGTTTCCACTGTATTTATGAGCAGTCCACTAGAGGGAAACATGACACAGTAGCTCATACAGGGGCTCAGAAACTCCTAGCCAGCAACATACTTTCACCCACAGCATCTCTGCATTCTGGGCTAGTCCCCACCACACACACACACACACACACACAGAAGCATTTTCCTCTTCCAACAATAATCAAATAATGGTGGGGCTTAATTGCAGTTTCTGCCCCAGTTCAACAGCAGCATAGCAGTATTTATTCTCCAGGTTATCCAAAAAGACACAGCAATGTTCCTTCCTCACATATTAGCAAGGCAGATGACAGCATTAAAATTTTACCCTCCCCCAGCCCAGATTCTGTGCCAACACTACATCTGAAGACAGCAGCCTCGCAGCAACCCTGCCTCTAATACCAATGATCAATGCTACTGAGACTCTATTTCCAAAATGCTTCCTTCCACTTTCTTCCAGTCCATGTAGTCATAGAAAGGTTCGGTCTTAAAAAAAAAAATATTTTTTTTTTTTATGCTGATGCTATTATGTAGCAGTGGTTAGAGACTCGGTGAGCCAATTAAAAAAAAACCAAACAAACTAGCCACAGGTGCTTGACTGTCCCAGTACAGGACATCAACCTTAGCTGGAGCAGGTAGTGAGCCGTTCCTGGGTGTGCTGCAGTAAATATCACTTCCTCTCATTTCTTTAGACATCTTCAGCTGCTCGGCATTCACAATGACTCAGTTCTCTGCCTGCAAGGGCATCCTGGCCATCCCCAGGTTCCTTACTACAAGGGAGGCAACTTTGCCAGAGAGCACAAGAATTCACAAAGTATTTCTGTTAGGGTAGCACCCAGGTGACAAATGCTGACAGACAGACAGSACCAAATAGCTTGTGTTGTGGGAGCCTAGAAGAAATGCTAGAGACACACGGGTATCTTAAGCAAGAAAATAGGACTAAAGCCAAGTACTGGGTTCGTTCTGGACTCTTAGTCTAACTCACTTGGCAGAAAAGGCATAACTGCAGGACAGAAAAACAAAGGCGGGCACAAGGGAGACCAGTCAACTTGCCCCCTCCAGCGCAAAATGTGGTGTTGGGGAGAACAGAGAAATGAGTAGCAGCTGTTTGAAAGGAAAACAGCCTGCAGGACTCGGTGAAGAGGAGGTTCATGGAGGCAGCCAGCAGAGAACACTGGAAGAAAATCCAAGAGAAAGGAAGCTTCAGCAAACTGTGGGAGCAGGGTAGTCTTTAAAACTGCAGGCTGGGGGAAAGTAAATGGGATGACATGGGATAAGAAGGTGCTTAGCTGGCCGAGGTTTGCTTTCAGACTGCTGCACGCCGCTGTAACCCTGAGAAACTACCTCATGGAGCCACAGCCAGGCTGCCGGGACCCCCAGGGAGATGGCATGGGTGTGCAAGGAGGAAATGGAGATGGAAAGGGGATCAGGAGCAACAGACTAGGGTGGTCAAGAGAAACCAAAGAGAGCAAGCAGCCAAATACGAATGAATTTTCCACCCTCTGCACCCGTCCATCAGGGCTAGCGTCCCTCCTCTGTGACTTACCACTGCCACCAGCTGTGGAGAAGGTGCCTAGGGCCTGAGGGGTGACATAGCGGAGACCTGTGGGAAGCCAGGAGCTGCAGGAGGGCCTGCGGGGGCGGCAGGGGCACTGCCTGTCCTCCGGGCTGGGCCAGGTCTGTCAGCAGGAGCCTGCGAGGGAACCAGGACCTGGCTCCTGCTGAGAGGAGAGCCCCAGGGACGAGGTGGGGATGCGCCGGCAGGAGACCCCCCGGCAGGCGCTGCTGCCGCGCCCGCGGCCCCCCGCCGCGCCGGCAGGTGGCTGCGCTGCCGCGCGCCCGCCGCGACACGTCGCTTTAGCGGCGGGGGCGGGCCCGGCCCGGCCCAGCGCAGCGCAGGCGGGCGTTCCACGCCTCAGCTGCCGGCCTGCGAAGTAACGGTGCTTACGGGGAGGGGGCCCCCCCGTCACGCCTGTACRGAGGCGAAGCACCAGGTCCAGGCAGAGGAGTCGTGCAGGGCACACGACCCCCAGCTACCGCCATTAGCCTTTCTACCCCCACGGAGACAGCAGCCAGGGCAAGGCTCCTGGGTTTTGAGTGGTGACAGGGCTTTAAGTGGCAACAAAATGGCAGGGGGGAGGTAGCACTCTCGGCCAGCACTGCGGCAGTGTGTGTATCGAGGTGCTGCCACCAGACTGATGGAAGCTAAGCCAGGCAGGTCAGTGTCACTACAGGAGGGGTCAGCCTAGTACTTACTTCAGCAGGTGGAGCGTCCTTGGGAGGAGGAGGAAAAAGCCTGTCTCAACTCTGTTCTGCCAAGGGCTGTGCAAGTTATCATACCACCTGGGTGAAAAAGGCCCACAGACAAAGCACTTCCCTCCCTTGCAAGAAGGCTGCTGATGACAAAGACTGCAAGTCCTCAAATTCTTTGATAATAGGTTCTATACAAGATGACCAATTTAGTGCCATGGGATCTTTTACATCTGTTCTCAATAATGACCCCTCTTTCGGTCAAATTTCAGCCCAGTAGTTATATTTTACCTAATGAAGTTGAGTCATCTTGATATCAGTTTCTCATTCCCAGGTCTCAACAGCTGCGATGCGATGTTGGGGCTTCCACAACAGCCTCCATTAACTACTGACATTGCTGCGATGTGTCATCACAACCTTAACTGTTAAGAGGGAAAAACAGCACTCTCCTCCTGCCTCACAGAGTGCCCAGCCTGAAACAGTCTCAATCTCATGTGAAAGAAGCTACCGATACACACAAGTACTACGTTCACCTGGCCATCTTGGGTCCATTCAGCAAATGCACTTATATTAAAAAAACAAAAACAAAAACAAAAACAAAACAAAAAAACAAAAAAACAACAACAGAACAAAAACAAAAAAACCCCCAAACTTCTAGAAACAAATTCAATAAATACCGAGAAAACGTATCATTAACTTGTTTTCTAAAGGGTACTTAAAAATTTTGAAATCTCCATTCTTCCTACAGATGCTTAATTCTAGGATTAAAAGCAATATTCAGTTTTTAGAATTACACTTTGTATTTTAAGTATTGCTTCTCTACTGACTGCGTATACACATTACCTGAAGTTCACGCAAGGGTGATACTAGAAGAAATTAAAGGCGATTACACTGTTTAGTGCAGACTCATCTGCTGGGACTGTAGCTTTGAGCTTTTGGTACTTCCTCAACCTCTGGACGCTAACAAATATATCTTACAGTAGAACTATACTGTGGACCTGATCCATTGCTGGCATCTGTTTAAGAATGAACAAACATAGACAAAGAGATTATAAATATATAACTGTATTTTATTTTTAATATTAAATATTTTTAAATTACAAGCAGTTTCTTGAATCACACTATGCATGATAATCAATATACAGTAGAAATTACAATTTAAAAATGTACACAATTTAAAGACATTTTGACCTGAAATTTCATTAACTATGATATATTGCCATAAACCTCATACCTGTATTAAATTACAATAGGAAAACCTCATACCTATGATTTTGTTACATAGTTTCTCATTTACAAATAGAATTAAACATTATATATACACACACATCAGTACCATTTATCATTTAAGTTACACCTACATCTGTGCAAGTTCAAACAATTTCATAAACAAAACTAACTGTAAGTCATATTCAAGTTTCTGAAAAACAGGCTGCTGGTATTACAAATACTTATTTTCAATAAGTTTATATGATGTTTGACTCTCCTCTAGATTTTTTCCAGTCTTATACCAAAACCATTAACATACAAGGATATTTCTGTATGACTTAAAGCTGAAGTAATTTTGTACACTCCATTCTTATTTAAGGCTATTTCTTATAAGGCTAATATACTTGGATTCCACCTTTCACCAACTCCAACAAAAATAGCCATGTCACTAACACCTGACAATGCTGACATTTTAGCATAGTGCTTAGTCATAAAAAAAAGTCTTTCCACCAACCAGCCTCCTCATGAAAAAGATTGAGTACTACATAAAAATCTGCTAAAAATACTGATAAAAAGAATGAGGCTTAAATGGCTTTCATTAGTGCATCAACAAGGATATGAAAAAATGTTTAATCCGCTCATTTCCATGAAAATGGCAGTTTCCATAAATGCAGTTATACACGCAACGTATCTGCAGCTTGGGGATTTGGGAGAGTACAGGTGTTTCCATTAAAACTGGACGCTCTTCTCGCTCTGTTAGCTTCTCACTACAGATCCTCATTTTTAAACAAACTTCCTTAGGTGGGAAAAATAGATCTTTTAAATAACTTTAGTAGCCAAATTGAGACAATGCCTTCAGTATTTGAATAATCAAGGTATTCTACTAGAGAAGGAATTAAAATGTAACCAGTCCTCATAATAAACCATTGAAAATAGATACATGTACTTCTAAAACAGAAACCATGCTTAAGTAGCTAGTGCAAGAAGTTACATATAGTTTAATGAATGATTTCTAACAAATCCCCTTATTATAATGTAACCTGTTGGAATTACTGATTCGTCTTCATTGTGCCACTGACTGCTAGGCAGATATTTAAATATTGCTAGTAGTTGATCAGATTTTTAACTATAAATTTTTCCAAAAAAGACCCTTTATATTATTGCAATCCAGCCTACTAGATTACTGAAATAAAAATTCATCATTTAAGTGAGGCGAGTCAACTTTAAATATTTCTTTCTCTTCATTGTACAGCTGAAAAGGACATTACCTTGCTTAGTATCATACACATCCCAGGTTGTTTTGGAAAAAATGCTCCTTTGGCAATTCATTAGCAATAAGTCCATTTGGACAAAGGAGTTCACTTTCCCTTCCTATGTAAGATTTTCTCTAAACCCGGGTAAAGAATAAAAATCTTAGATTTCCATCAAGCAAAGGAAATTTCTGATGTGCAAGATAAACATCTGATTTTCCAGAACTGTAAGAAACAAAATGCACAACCAAATTGTAACATTCTGGAGTACAAGCTTTTATTTAACCTTGGACTATATTTTAAATCAAATTATTCAAAATTAAGGCTGAACTCCAGGTCTGATACAGTAGATTTTTCACCATGCAAGGCAGATAAGCCCACGCGTTCTTTGCAGACCATTATGGAGTTTCATTCTTAGTTTTCATTTTCCATACTTAAAGTATGGTGAGAATTATAGAAGACAGATGAGATATCTTAATCTAGCTGTATCAGGGAGTTTAATGTTGGAATTATGGAATTTCTAAGCAATAACTTGTGCACAAAGTCCATTACCTATATTTTAAAATATTGACAGTAGAGCACAGCTTTCTTAAACCCTCTACAGTATATACTGTAAGTCTGTATGAAGGACTACTTGGCTTTGCCTCTTAAATCATGTTTTGGGAAAAGTCCATGAAAAATTCATTTCCTTACTTCATACTGAAGAACAGTTGTGACTAACTCTGAACCCGAGTGCCTCATCGGAAAAAGTGATCTCAATGATACATTGGCAACTTTAAACAACATTGTAACTAAGTCATTCCCTTTTGATCGGTATGGAAACCATTCTGATTAAGGGCTAAATCATGCTGGGGAAAAAAAAAAGCAATTAACATATTCCTGTCATTTTAAAACATACTTAAAAAATCAAAATACATATAGAGGTATACAGAACCAAACTTTACACATCTGAAAATATCTAGTCCTCCCATACTCCACGTGATGAAAATTCTCTGGTGACTGGATCTGAACACAGAGCACTTGGACCACCACCATTATACTGAAGCCCTGCCAAAATAGCCACTAAAATACAAAGTACTTCATATTTTAGTACATTTGTATTTTAGTACACTAAGATACAAAATACAAAGCCAGGTAAACTTTTCCTATCAGTGTTTCCTAGAGATCCGCAGCTGCATAAGGCATTCCAAGAGGTCAGGGATTTCTTTCTCAACCAAACTCACTCTGGAGTAATAATTAAGGATACTTTTTTTTTTTTTCTTTCTTCAAGCAGTTTAAAGGATTAAACTAGCTAAATGCATGGTAGAGTATGAAGGTTAAAAAAACCCCACATTGTATTCCCTTCCCTACAGACAGCTTCAGAGCAAACTTTACTATACTGCACCTTTGGATCAGTATGCATTTCAAGATGTACCATGGAGCCTTGCAGACATCTTAAAATAGGTCTGGCCTTATGAAGGGTGCAAAATTGGGCATTAACCATTAATCTAATTCTTAATTGTCATAACATCACTGAGAGGTAGATTTACCACAGGCGTCTGAATGGCAGCCCCAATCTGCAGTCAGCAGAAGAGTGAGCTTCAAAATTCACAGAATGTACAACTGAAGGGCCAAGTGTGCCCAAATCCAGTCTATTGAAATCAGTCTTTTTATAAGATTCATAAATTCCACAGTTTTGTACAGCCAATTTTTCCTCTTCTCTCTCCAAGGCAGAAACTGTAGTAAAAACTGGAAGGCCCTTAATTACGATATAGTCAGATGCTATTACAGTTTAAGCAGTCAGTAGGATCATATTCAGGAATTAAGAGACATTACCTCCTTCATCTAAAAATTCCAGATTATATCATATATTCTTTTCCAGTTTCCTATAAAACATGAACACTAACAACCAACCTATAATCATGATCATTTAGAAATGGTACTGAATACAAGATTTCAGCAAGTCTAACATAACACTCAGAAGTTATGTATGTTTTACAAGTACCGTGCATAGCAAAGGCTACAAAAAGGACAAATTAAACTGGATAACTGGGCCAATTCAACTTGTCTTGYTTTCCTTGAAAGATTTAAGATTTTGATTCTGTACATCATCAGGAAATAAAGGAAGAATAATCCATAGTGCAATTGTAATAAGCAAAGTAATATGTAGTGATATCTTTTTGAATAAATATGGCTCACTACTGATCAACTATCATTCATACAGTTTCAGCAACACAGCCACCTGTTGCACAGGACAGTTATACACAATTCTACAACAGGTGTATGTTCAAATAGATAATGAACTACATGGAAAAATATAAAAAAAGAATATTATACAATCTCATACATAAACCAGACTGTAGTGTAATTGCTTTACTTGTTTCTTAAGTTATCTGAAAAATACTTCAAGTACTCGAAAACAGCGGCAGAATCATCTTTCAATGAAAAGCAAAATTGCACTGATTTAAAAATACATTACAAAGTTAAATACACATTCAAATTAATGTCCTGATTTAACATTGCTTTCAGTGTTTACTTTCATTTCTTCGTACTTCTTGATTACCTGTGTTACTCCAGGAGGATCCAGAGTTTAGATAAAGTTTCAGACAAAGTCTGTTTTATGTATGTAGTCCGAGGAAGTTTTAATTCATTTAATCTTTTTCCCCATCTTCACTGCTTCCTATTAGTAGAGGAAAGGTCATAAGGTACAGAGAGATTCTTCTGCAGAACCCTCACTTCTTTGTAAGACTCTTCCTAGAACTTGGCATTCTGCTGTTTTGCACTTCCAAGTTTTGGTTAATCTTTCCCTAGAGCTTTCAACTACTGTAAACATTTGGTACATTTATACATAGACATCTGCTTAAATCGCACAGTTCAATGTCACTTCTTGGGGCACATAAGGCAATGTAGGATCTCCAAAATAATCTCTCTTATCTGTAAGTTACTAAGCAACCAACGTTATCTAATCAATAAGCACAATACAAGAACAATACAACTCTCTCTATATAAACACCGATTACATTTTTACAGACATTGACCATTAGCAAGGCTCAGCGATCAGTAATATTTATTTTTAATAATGCAACATTTTATCAAGATTAATAATATGCTGAACTGATTCAAGTCTGCTTATTTTTGCTTCTCTTAACCCTCAAAAATGTGTCAAAGCTTAAAAAAAGCTTTTTGTTACAGACAAGAAAGCTTCTGTTAATAAATACTGCTAGTATTCAATATTGCTATGAACAGGCTGTTTGGCTCTCCTAACAGAAACTATACTACTCACAGCTCTAGAAAACATGCTGCAATTCTTGAGAGAATGTCAAGAATGCACTTTCTAAAAAGCAATATGAAAAGAAACTGAACAGTGAAATAAGCTTAGACAACATCAGAAACATTACGTTCCTAGCATCCTCGCCCTATGCAATGAAAATAAAATTGTGACTTATGACAGTGCAATAATGAGAATTATTCAACTGCCATAGTGTGGCAGCTACACAAAAGTGCTTAAGGACTGCATAGATTTCATTTATATAAATACAGCACTAGTTTTTTTAACAGAAAAATTGTGACCTTGTCCTGTAAATGTTCTGTAGAATATCCAGCCGCAAGTTTGTAGCAACTTGGATGCAAATAATYTCAATCTAAATGGAAAGCTATGCCTTAACGGAAATACAAGACCAGACATRACTTTTATAGTGTTAAAAATGCATTTCTAAATTAAGTATTTAAAATAGAACAAGATTTGTCATATCTATTACTGATATCTTTGCATAAAGTTTTTAATTTGTAGTTTTAAAATAATTATTGTAACTAAATCACTTACCTCCTTGCTCTATATCTGAATCTGTAAGATGCGTAAGAGAAAAGCTTGCCATGTTTGCAGGAGAGATAGAGAATCTGGAATAAGGGGATGAATGTGACCAGTTCTGATCGAGAGTCCGGGAAGGTGGAGGTGGAGAGAAGTACTTTGATGACTGAAGAGGTGGTTTAGAACTAATAAGACTATTAGCTGCCTTCGATATAAAGGATGGCTCTGGAGAAGAGAAGTCATCATCCCACTCAAAACCCCCACCTTGGGGGGAAAAAAAAAAAAGAAAAAAGAAAAAAAAGGCAATTTGCAATAATGTAAAGTCATATACAGTTTTAAAAGCAAGCCCCTGAAAGACCGCATTAACCCAAAACAAAACTTCTGGCTTTTCTGTTCTAGCCCTGGGGGTCACAAAGATTTGTCATCCATAGTTTGGTTGCCTCTCAAGGTACCCTAGCCACATCAATATATAAACAACCAGTATTACATCGCAAGCTTTGATAATCAGTAACACTAGTATCTGAGCCTAGCTGAAGTGTATGCTTAGGATGCAAAACTGAAGCCGGTATGGTACAGTGAATTTACAAATCACATACAATTTAAATGACATTTCATTAAAAACTATGCATAAAACCATGTCAACCCCTGCTGTGTACAAATATATTCAAGTACCTTCTTCATCTGTTGAGCTTTCTGAATTTGCAAATCTGTTTAAGTAACTAAAACTCGAAGATGGAACAGGAGTGCTGTGAGAGCCTTCRCCGCTCAAGTCTGCTGCACGGTTTCCCAGCTCCTTAGTTGGCGTTTCCTAAGGCAAACAAAGTAACTTACTTAACTCTGTTGTACACACAATGTATCCATGCCTAGAGATGCAAACCTCCAAAAACACACTCCCCCACCCCCGTCATCAAATCTACTATGGAATTAAATGGTCTGTAAACTCTTAAGTTATTACCACACAACAAAACTTTGAGTTATAGATTAAGCATATGCACATACTTCTATTTCTAAAGAAAGCTGTATCACATCTACACTAAAATGCATGCAGGAAATTACTATTTAAATATTATTTATGATATTAAAAAGTTTCATATTTCTAGGAACAAAGCTAAAACATCTTCCAATTGAAAACAGTTCCCTTATCAGCCTGACACAGGTAAGGGTTTTTCTATTTAATAAAGCTTTATCCCCATCTCCCAACATTTAATTTTTTTTTTCTTTTTTTTTTTTTTTTAAAATACCCTTTAATCATGCTTCAGAATAAAGAGACAGACTTTGTATGACCGGTATTTGAAGTAGCCAACATCTTATCAGTTACTGTAATAAGTAARGAGTTCAACAACTAAGAGCAGTTTAAACACAGCTAATTTTTTTCCTTCCCCCTCTGACAAAAGGATTACTATTCTACAGACTGCCTAAACACAAATATATCACCTATGTTTTCTATTCCAAAACACAATTATCTCTAATATTTATGTGCGTCATCATAAGCAACATTTCCAAAGCTTGACAATGTGACTGTTCTTTTAAACTCACTGTACTAGTTTAGTTGCCATAATGTTAAAATACAATCCCCTCTGTATCAAGTTACAGAAGTTAAAAATTGATAAAGCAGATAGGGAAACAAAGGTAACCTTGAATTTTATAAGCAGATCAGTATTTCACTGAACTTGAATCACATTGGATTAACAAAAAGTAGCATTACCATCTAAATACTGTTCTCMTCTTTGATTATGGTTTAAGGTAAATTTACCTTAATGCTAACTAACACAAGATTCAGAATTAGGTTGTGGTTTGGTTTTTGGGGGATTTTTTTGTTTTGTTTTGTTTTTTCTTTCTTCTTTTCTTTTATAAAGGTATTTGAACTTAAACTCAGTGTCCTCAAACTCATTAAACAGATACACTGCTGCTATATAGTTACAACAACATTCTGGTAAAATAAATTAATCAAATCTGGTCCATAATGACGCTCACATATTCAAATTAAATACAGCTTACAAACATCATAAAGACATCACTAAAAACATTTCATTCAGCGCATGCAGTCAAGGGTCCAAAAGCAAYGGAGACTCAGGATTTGGCAACAACCCTGCCCAGAGCAAAACCCTCCTTCACTTCACATTAGTGCCGCTATTCCACCAGCAGCACACAACTGCACCTAGCCAAGAAAAAGTTTCTTTTTTCTTTATATATAAAGAAAAAATGACCCACATCACAAATAAGATCTAACCCTGTGCCAAGACAAGAAGAGTGATCTTGTAACAACATGTCCACAAATATTAAGCTACTCTACCACATCTTGTTTAAAAAAAACCCAAACCAACAAAGACTTTACTCAGTAACTGNGGGCGGGGAAGGATACCTGATCAAACAAATAGACTGTCACATCATCAAAGAATGTTACAGCCTTTTTCTCATTTCTCCAATGCTCATGTTGCCTTTCATTAAGAGGTTTGGGAAGTTTCAACAAGCTTCTCAGATGTTTTCCATCATCCCTGTCAGTAAGTATCTCAGGTACTTGATGAACAGTTTCATCTTCACTGTCAGAACTCAGACTATGCATGTGAAAAGTCCTCATGTCATCCTCAGAATCACTGTTTTCATCTTCCTCATCTGCATCATCACCATCTTCTAAATCAAGCATTCCAGAAACATCGAGTTTGCCGAGGTATTTTCCTTCAATATCTGGCTCTTTCAGTTTTTGTCCTTCAATGTGATAGAAGGACTTCTCACTGTTACTCAAATCCAAAGGACTGTGTATGTTATGCACAGACCTTAAGTCTCTGTGCGAAAGAAGTTCTGAAGTATTAGTGCCAACACAAGAGACGGTTTTATGGGAAGTCTCAGATAGTCTTATTTCATCCCTTAGGTTACTTCCTATCGATATTTCCAGGGAATTCAGAGTTGCCTCAGCCCACTCATCAGGACACCCCTGCATCCTTACATCCACCTCTTGCATCTCTAAGTTGTGATTTAGTTCTAGTTTTGCATTTTGATTATTGGCATCCTGGTAATCCCTTACATCACACTTTTGCTGTCTCTCTTCAAAACTGTAATCCTCTTCGGCATTATTCTCTCCTCTATTTGAAGAAACAACACACGTAGTCCCTCTTGACAGGTTTACAGTCTCTTCTGTTTTTTTATCTGGCTCAGAATCATTATCAGAGAAATAGGCAGAGTCTCTATATGAGTTTTGATTTCCACCCAGAAAAACCTTTGGGGTTATTTCAAAATTGCTGTTCACTGCATCTAAACAAGCTGCTGCTTCTGAAACAATTATGACTGGATTAGAAGGTAAAGCACTGACGTTGCTCTCACTGACAACACAGAGAGCAGTATCTACACTAGAAGCATCCTCAACAGTGACATGGGAAGTCCACTCTGGGGATTCCAGGTTCTCCGTTTCATAGCCACTGTCAGCAGGTTTATCAGGCGGCAAAAGTTTCTGAGGACTTTGAGCCTGTAAAGATTCTAAAGCCTCATTTACATCTAAAGAATCCAAAGAATCAGGTGTCTCTAAGGCTTGTTCTACAGTTTGTATAGGAGATGGGCTGTCTTCCAAAAGACTATCCTGACTTGTACAATCTGAAGTACCAACAGAAATTAAGGTCACCTCTTCTGGAACATCCTTACAGTTCTCAAAATGATTTGATGTTTCTTGTTTTTCCTCCAATAAACATTCATCTTTTTTTAATATGGGAGACTTATCTTGCAAGTTTCTTTTCATATCTTCCTGATCACTATATTTTTCTCTACTAAAAGCTATTTCATCAGACTTGAAAAGCATTCCCTGTTTTATTTGTGCATCACACTCATCTGTTTCAACAGCAACACCGTAATATGGATTGTTTCCAACATTATTATTTTTGGCATTATTGGATAGCTCTTCTTGACAGAGAATATCAACGTCACAGGACATGACTTCGTTGACTTCCACATCTAAAAGTTTTCTCACATCCTTCAAATAAGGAAGATTTGCATGTTTATCACATGACTTACGTGCTGCAGATGGACTAGAGGATGCCTGCATCTCTACAGTAGTCTGACACTGAGAATTCAGATCTTCATTCATTGTCACTGGGTTAAAATTTTCATCTTTCACTGTTCTAAGACTTTCATTTATTAAAGAAAAGACCTGTGCATTTTCAGCCAACACAGGCTCAGRCTCTACAGAGTTTCTGTTTGAGGTTTCTAATATACTTTTTAGAACATCTTCTGGATTTTGCGCAAAATCACTGCTAGTTTTGTTAGACAATAACCCTGTTAGTAAGTTTTTCTCTTGAAGAAATAAGAAGTTATCAGAAAGTTCTTCTAAAGTTACCAAATCAGACTGGTTAGAGATATTTTCACATAAGGAAACTGTTTCTTTTTCAGAAGCATGACTAGAATGCTCCTTCTCAGAAAGGCCTACTGCCTTTCTAGCATCTGTGTTTGAGTTTAAAACAGCTGGTTTAAAGTCTTTAGGAATATCATTTGTTTCAGCAAAACCAAGTATTTTTCTGTTTGTCAATTCTTCTGATCTGCCAATGTCATTAAAGATATTCTGGAAAGGACTTTCTGGACTACTAGTAGCAGGCAAAAATTCCTCTTTAGGATCTGTATTGTAGTGGAAGAAGTCCCCGTCAGTGCTAGATTCTTCAACATCAAGATCCCTGAGAACCGTGAAATGAGAACTTTTTTCTTGTACAGCTTCTTGATGATCAACTTCTGTAGTTAGTACAACTGATTGGTTATCAAAATTCATGCTGCAGCCACTTCCTTTTTCCTCTAACTGGATATAGTAGTCATTTCCAACAGAAAGCTTGTGTGCATCAAACACAGGTAACACCCCAGGGACAGCAAGTGATGCTTCTTGACCACTTCCATCCTGTGCTCCCGACCCTTGCTCTGAAAGTGACCTCTCAAAAACCTCCACTGGAAAGAAAATACTTGTGTATGTCATTGCTTCATCAGGATTCACATGTCCACATTCATCAAAATGATCATGTTTAGCTGCCTCCCAGATATATTCAAAGCTGAGACCCTGGCTTGTTTCAGTTACAGTAAGAACTTCCTCCATCTCATGGCCAAGCCTATCTCCTGTGAAGTGATCTAAGATTGGAAATGCGGAATTATTTGTGTCTCTATTTGAGGTGTTTGGTTTAAGAGCATTCCACTGCTGTTCAAAATCAGTCTCTGAGTCCCTTTGGCTTTGCATGCGAAGGTAAGTTAAAAGTCTATGCACTTCTTCTGCTGTTGGTCTCTTTTCTGGAGGTAGCCAACAGAACTGCAGAACTTCGTACCTATACAAATAAGAAACATGTTTCAATAGGTTTCACACTGAAAAGGAATTTATAAAATTCAGATCTCTAACAAGCTAAGGAGTAACAACTAATATCACTGGCAGGAATTTCCATCTATAGCAACTCCTTTTACTTTTATGTAGGGTTTCTTTGCCAAGAGCATGATTCCATGTAGCAATTTCAATATATTTAAGAGAACTGAGTAATTTGAGAAACTTCTTCAGCAGCTTTAAGAATAAATAAAAACATTTAAAGTTTACCATCTATCAGAATATGGCTGCTCCAGACGTGGCTTGAAGAGTTTAACCTGCTTCTCCTTTATGACATGGGTTAGGACTTCCCTGTCAGAAAAGTCTGAGTAAGGCTGAGCAGCATTCTCAAACAGCTCCCATAACGTGACACCCAGGGACCTGAAAAAGAGCAGCAAATGACTGCGCATTCTAAGAACTATTTTAAAGTTGCTTTTCTAAGAAAGTAAGGATTATGCAAAGCATAACTGGCAAGAAGAAACAAGTATCRCTCTCCCATTGACTCTAATTCAGAACCTGTTAACCCATTTTATTTGACAGAATGCTAGAAGCCTCAAGAATAAAGTTGCTTGAAGGCAATGACAACGAAGGCAACACCAATGAAGGCAACAAAATACAAGAGGCTCAAATAATTCAACTATGGAAGAAACTCCCACATATTAAAAAAGTAGAAAATGCCTATTTAGAGAAGCAAGATGAATAAACCTTATGGTTAGTTCAACAGTAGGAAAAGCTTTCATCAGAAATTGCAGTTATGGGTCAAACTGCTAGAAAACTAATCTTTGTCTCGGTTTTCATAAAATTACTTATTTTTTAAGCTGCAGTGGTCAGAAGCCACCTCTTTTGCTCAGTGCTGTATACATACGGTATACAACACTAATCATATTTTCAGTGATTAGAGTTGATGCTGATCTTTGGGCAACCTTTTCTTGCCCAAAATGCAAAGTAACTAACTCTGCATGTATTATGGTAGAATTATTTGGATTGGAAGGGGTCTCTGGAATTCATCTAGTCCAAACCCGTTCAAAGCAGCTCTGTATAAAAGGCACTAAAATTCAAATTGGAACTCTTTAGACCCTGGCTGCTTGTAGTTTAGATGAACAGTATGATCTGAGGAAGCCTGCTTGAAAGATGCAAGGAAATCAGTATTTAGATAATTTCCATCTATCCCACTTGCTTTCTGCAACCCTACCTTTAAATTAGCAAATAAAACCTAGTTTACTATTTAATATCCTTAGAATATAAAAGCAGGAGTTTAACTACAATGTTTCCAGAAATGTTAGCCTAAGCCCCAGTTTCCATTTATCCAAATTTCTTAGGACTTGAGAATTGAAGTAGAACTTGGCAATTTCAAAAAAGTTCATCTTCAAGATTTTCACTAGCTTTTGTCTATAAGCTCTCTGGTAGCAGAGACAAACACTTAATTGCAGCCCTCAAATGCTGCAGCAAGAAATTAAGATGCTACTGTTCTACCAATGGAACTTAATGGGGCTCTAGTGGGATCAACTTTTTGTCATCCACAGCTATTATATTACTGGAAAAATCATTTACCACTTCCTTCCTTTATAAACGTTTGAAGGCATTTGGCAAATATACAGTAATTACTTTTATTAGTATAAACACCTATTCTTCTGCTAAACATTTTTTCTTAATCTAACTGCTCTCTCAACAGATTTCTAAGCATCTTTTCAAAGCAAGATATAGTTTCAGGTTTGTAGAGATTAACCTACTGTTAAAAATAAAAAAAGCAGTGCATCAGGCCAATATTCAATTTAACTATAAATATTATTTACTCCTTTGTGTAACATTTGAAAATATGTTCACAAATCTCTCATTGAAATTATTTTAAAGCCTACTACATACCATATGTTACTGTATTTATTTTGCTCTGCTGATAACAGTCTGTCTTGAAAACTTGTTACTAACTCAGGTGCAGTCCATCGGAGAGGAACAAGTTTCTTCTCATCTGTCTCAATATAATCTTCCTAAATTATTGATAAAAACACAGAAAAAGACTGAACAAACATTGGATCAACTTCCAGAAGTTGACAGTCCTTTCCTTAATATGGTTTTATGTGATCCCTATGCAAAAAATTAGAATTAAAAAAATTAATCCCATTTTCCCCAAGTAGCAAAGAATAATGCTATAGAGGAAAGGTATTCACTGTTCACTGCATGGTAGAAAAACTGAATGCCAACTTCTTGTTTACGGTTTGGTACTCAGAAAACGTTTTTAATTAATGCCTTGAATTTTACACTTTCTTGATATATTTAAATATTTTTAACATTTTCATTAAGAAATTTGAATTTTTCCTCTCTTAAAACATTAAAATGAATTTGTGCATGTCTTAAGACAACTGTAAATAGGACCTAAAAAAGACAGATTTAACCAGAAGCTTCCTTCTACAAGCATAAACTCCACTCATCTCTAAAAAGATCATCTATTCTGTTACATGAGCTTGCTACAGTTATTTGCCAGTTATACTTTGAAAGTCCATTATTCAAATAAAGGACAATCTAGTATCAGTTTATAACTTTAAAGTACGCTTGTTACAACCTTAGGCCCCAAATCTTTTTAAAAAAGTGGTACATGACTAGATTAACTTACCTTATATCTACTGAATCCTATACCATAATCTCCTACTTTGACATTTAAATCGGATGTAAGAAAGCAATTCCGTAAGGCCAAGTCACTGAAAAGGCAAACAAATAAATAATGAGACCAAACCAAGAAGTCTTCAATGCAAATTAAGACAAGCAGATTAACAACTTCTTAAAACAGTCAGGCCACAGCTTAAAGTATCACATGAAAAGCCAACAAAATTCTTAAAAAAAAAAAAAAAAATCAAGGAGTTATGCACAGTTATAGGTTACAGTAGCAAGTAGCAGGCCAAAATAGGAGCAGATCAGTAATACAAAACAACTTGTGCTAAGGATTCAACATCCATACTATATACACTTCAGCGATTTTATTCGCATGAGCTGTAGTCCGATCCCATAGACCTAAATCCTACTAAAGGCTGAAGCAAGCTAGGTGCAAGAAAGGTGTGCACCTGGAGCTACCTTTCTGATTCTCTTTGGATGAAATTAAACCAGTCCATGTACTCCTAAAGACCAACTCATAACACAAACCCAGGCACAGTAACTGGCAAGATTAATTTCAAAAGTATAATTTTGATCCAAACTAAATGTTAAGATAGTTCTCTTGTTGCTTACATTTTCATTAAGTTTTAGAACCTATACAAGCCAACAATTGATCCCGTATCTCACTGGAAATCTGCAAACACCATAGTTCTACATAAACACTCATGAGTTTCAGAAAAAACAAACACTGATAGGGTCTCTCCTTACAATAGACTTACTGACAAGATTTGCTTTGTGGCCACAAGGATATGATTGCCGTTAGAACCTCCCACATTTTCAAAAGAGAATCAATTTAGAGCCACACAATTGAGCAGAATCTGTGTTCTGGAATCCAAATAAAACTAAACATAGTGACAAGGCAATCGCATTTAAAGATTTTATACAAAAAACCCTAGACTGTTATGCTGTCCTTTATATAAAAGTTCAAAACGTAGTCACTTCTCTAGAGTAGTGAAGTATACTCTTAAGCATTTAAACTACACACAGAATTTATGTGCCATTATTTCATTCTACTAATAATCCTATGATGCAGATTACTTAGGCTGTTCACATGCTAGAGTGATGTACATCCCTCTTTACCTAACACCTATCATTGCATGTCTTGCATTTTAGTTGTCATAAGCAAAATCTATCAACAATTCAGATCAGGTTTAAATACATAACAATTTACAATATGATACCAAGCAACTAGTAGTATCTTACACCTACAGGTAAGTTCCTCTAAATAACAAAACCATACCTTACACATGAACTAGAACTACAGATAGTATTTGAAAAAGACCATCAGAAAAAGTAATGTATTTGGTAAGTTTCCACCATAAACCAGACCACAAGTACTTGCAGACAGCAGTGCTGCTGTAATAATACCAAGAAGCCGTTTTAGAAAACCCATCGTGCAAACTCAGAAATTTATGCATGTTTAATGAAGCTGCATGCTTACTACGGAACAGCAGCTGTGACAGCAAAGAGCTCCACAGACTAATTGCTCAAATATTTCGCTTCTCAGTTTCACTGAAGGGTACCAGGCAATTAAGTGCACTGGAAGAACTCTACCATTGCTTCTGTGTGGCTTAAAAAAAAGTCTCTGAAGTACAAATGGTCTGAAAGCCACACAGTTTCCCTACTTCAAAGAAAGAAGAAAATGTTTTCCTTTCCAGGGTCATTGAACTACACAAGTCAGAAACACATTTGTAACCCTCAATTACGCCCCAAAGCTTTCCAACTTGTTTTATACTATTTAAATAAATATCCTGGAAGAGAAAATAAAATTTTGGCTGCTTGAATTTACCACTAACAACAAAATCACTGATGCTGGAGCTTTACCACTTACTCTGACAGCATCAGGATAGTGTTGCTAGAAGTAAACATTTACAATGAGAATCTTGCAGATCCACAGAACAATTATTTATCAAGTTTAACTGTGTTTCACTGAAAACATACTGTTAGATGCAATACCTACAAAGCCATGCTGCTGCAATACAAGAAACAGGGATCACTCAAGTTTGACAGGTACAATTGTTACTACTACCTTCAAGTCATTTGAAATTGTTAAACAGGTTAAAAGAATAGCTCTGCCCATCAGCCACCGGCTGAGACCAGGCTTTGGTGTTTTCTCAGGGTTTTGCTGTTGTTTTACACCTGCACCTTTCAAGGCTTCAGTTTAATAGTTCAGCTTCTCCCTGAACACAAGGTCTCTGCTTTCTCTAAGTAGCAAGATGTGCATTGATAAGCTCTAGCACAAGTTCCTAACTTGCTGAAAGGGATGATGCAAGTGCTGTTTCTACAGCAAAGAACAGACTGACCCAACATAAAACCAAAATAAAGTAAACTATCTTGTGATACCCAAGGTTTCATCAGGTAAGCCACATTCAGGGAGCAAGTACTCTTTAAAATTTGTCATTACAAGTTTAAGGTTGATGTCTTCCAGTTCCTTAACACCTTTTCATTTAAAGCCAAAAAAATTAGTTTTGGCATATTTCTGAGCAATTAGTTTCATTAATACATTTTTTCCCAGCCTTCTACTACTACTGCCATTCTTTCAGTATCAACTGCATTAACTTTAATTAAAAACAAAGAAATCTAGCATTCCCCCCCCCATTAAAACAAAATTGTTCTCCCATTATGATTTCTTCAAAATCTGACTACCGCCGTTACTGAGGATTAAAAGGTTACACGAACAATAATTCAGTGAGAGGACACCTGCTTCAGTCAGATTTTTCCTCCAAGGTCAGCTTCTCCCTTACTGCATCAGAAAGGCAGCATTGGTTTTTCCGCCCCCCCTCTTTTTTAGTAACAAAGGTAACAGATTACCAAACAGAAGTTCTAAATTGCTATAATCTATAAAAAACACACAGCAGGTAATATTCTTTCTAACAAAATTCTAACATCCCTCCCACCCAATAAACAAAAATTTAACTTGGCCAAGAATTAATCTAACAACTACATCTTCTGGATTGGCTTCGCAGTAGGTTGTGTTCTATGAGCTGCAAACCTAAAAAGTAGGTGATCAGCTTTCAGCCAGGTGGGAGCTGTAACACCACACCACTGCAGTTAAATTAGCATCTTCATAAGCATCACACCTTCATGACTTAGGATATGCAAGTTCGACAGAAGGTTGTTAAAACACAATCTTCAATACACACGGATTTTAATGAAAATATCTACATGAATTTTAGAGTGCATAACTAAAAGCAATTTATCTGGAAAGCATACCTGTGCACAAAATTATGTTTATGCATTACAGCAAGTCCAGCAGCAATCTCGCACGCCATTCTCTGTAGCAGCATTATTTGTGAATCTCCTTTAATGTGTTCCTGCTCATTGCAGATATAAGTTTTTAGGTCACCCTGTAAAAGAAGTTGAAAATACTTATCAGCCTTGTATGTTGGTTGAATCTGAAAAATATTTAATGAAGCACCGACTAACCACATCACTTACTAACCACATTTGTGCTTAATAAAAAAAATCTCAAGTTTCCAGTCTCCATAAGTATTCTTATAGAAGTCATCTACAGCATATGGTATTGTCCTTTTAAGGGTTTTTAATAAAATCATTTAGTAATTAACATTCTAGATCAGACTGCCACATAAAACCTAACTGTCATACAATAATACTTTCCATTAAAAAACAGAGTTTGATGAGCTTCTGTTTTTAAGTGAGATGAGTTTTCAAGTGCTCCAAATCAGCAAAGCTGACTGTCTGGAATTTGCAATGGGATGGAAGGGAGAGACCAGAGAAAAGGGTTTCAGACATTGCCAGCTCACCAGACCTTTAGATATAGAATTGTAATACACCCCACTTCAGTCAAAGAATTCAGAGGATGGCAGCAGTTTTACTGAACCTAGGCAATGCTGAGCAACAGCCGCATAATTAATGAGCCCATAGAAGCACTCTATAAACTACTAAAAAAAGAACAGCTTTGAAATATAACTGAAAGTTGTCAAACATTCAGGAAAAGCAAGACTATAGTAAGTGAATCCAAGCAAGGGAAGAGAACAAGTTTCTCATGTCATTATTGTTCCTACTTTCCCACTTGGACTTTTAATCTAGCACTCCTATATTTTTGTTATTTAAAATATAGACCTTCTGTAAGTATTTCAGAGGGTATTTTTGTATTGAGACTGCACAACATATTACATCACAACTTGTTTCACCAGCGTAACATTCTGGGCTCTAACTGTCCAGGTCCATTACCTGCCTAAATCTTGCGCCAGGAAGGAGACTGAAGGGAAGTCTTGAGATTGACCAGACAAGAAGGCAGTCTTTGCACTGGCTAAAAAGCGCTTTGATGTTCAGAAAAGACTGAAGATCACTAAACTTCCTGTTCCTCTAGCTCCATAATGTACATGAGCACCAAACTGAAGCATCTCATTCCTCTTTAATATGATGAATTGAGAATAACAATTTACAACTATATTAGTTCAAGGAGTAGATGTCTGTGGTGCATTAAAATCTAACAGTGCAGTGATAGCTGAGGTGACTGGCTGGACAGTCGCAAACCTGGGTTATATTTAATAAAATAAGAAGCAACGGGACTTAAAAGCAGACACTACTCCTATGTAAAACAACTTCATTTTAATTTTTTAAAACATGCATTGATTCTACAGTACACACAAGCAGCTATTCTATCTTCATCTGTTTTATATGTACTACTTATGCTGCAAGTAACTATACCACCTTGTGAGAAAGCATGCACAGCTTCTAATACTGTTTAATGTTGCAGAAGCCTTCATTACATTCTCTTTATCCTGTTTTTAGCTACTAATTAGGTAACATTTAAGTATTTGCATCCTACAGAATTACATTTTTTAAAATGTTTCCTGAAAGATTCTTCTGACTTACAATTACAGCTTTAGTATCATACTGGCTCATGTATATATGTATAAACATTATATATAAACACACACACCCCTTTCTACATTGCCAGGGCAAATTTACTAGAGCAGAGTTCCAAAGAACTACAAAATGAACAGTGTCCATAACACACACAGATTCCCAATTGCGTAGCCTAACGAATATAAGCAAGTACAAAATACCGAGCTTAACTGACTCTAGGTGGCAGCATGTGCCTGAAGAAAGTCAAACTCTCAAAAATTGTTGTCATTCATTAAAACAGCAACTGGTTACTTAGGGTTTGTCCCAGGTGGATTAAGTTCCTAGGATGCCTGAAACGCACCAAGGAATTACTTTTTAATTTTTAAATGCATTATTAACAGCAGTGCTGTGTGGCATCCCTTGTTTACTAAATAATTCATGTAGGCACACATTTTTGTAGGAAATACAACTTGCACTAAATCCAGCACCTTGAAATATACTGGTTCTATTTTCCCATTCTATTCTAATTAAGGCTACAATCAAGGTTAAAAACATTGGTATTGCTTTAAAAGGACATTGCTTATACCAAACTGGGGGAAACCAATGAATACACTCAAGTGCTGGACTGCCATCCTGGCAGGCTGGAAGAAGGGTCCAACAAGAACCTTACGAAACTCCAGAAGGACAAATGCAAAGTCTTGCACCTGGGAATGAAAAACCCCTTGCAACAATACAGATTGAGGACTGACCAGCTGGGCAGCAGCTCTGCAGGAAGGGACCTGGGGATCAGCAAGCTGAACATCAGCCACCTGTGTGCCCTGGCAGCAAAGACTGCAAGCAGCCTCGTGGGCTGCATAAACAGGACCACAGCCAGTAGACCAAGGGAAGGGATTATGCCCTTCTACTCAGCACTTGTTAGACCACATTTAGGTCCTGTGTCCAGTATTGGCTGCCCCAAAACAAGACAGACAACAAACTGGAAAAAGTTCAGTAGAGGGCCACCAAGACAGTCAGGGGGTCAGAGCATTTCACCATGAGGAGAGGCTGAGGGAACTGGGCTCACTCAGCCTGGAGGAAGAAGACTTTGGGAGCACCTGATAGCAGCTGTCCAGTACATATGAAGTTATTAAAGACTGAGCCAGGCTCTTCACTGTGGAGCATGGAGGGAGGATGAGAGACAACAGGCATGAGTTGAAACACGGAAAGTTCAGAGTGAGTATAAGGAAAACTGTTTTCCACATGAGGACACTGGAGCAGAAGCACAGGTTGCCCAGAGAGACTGCGCCGTTTCCATCCTTGGATGTTTTCAGGATCCAACTGGACAAAGCCCTGAGAAATCCGGTCTGACCTTAGGTTGACCCTGCTTTGAGCAGGAGGTTGGAGTGGAGACCTCCTGAGCTCCTTGCTAGCCTGAATTATCCTATCCTGATGCTTCCCTGCCTACAAGCAGACAATAGCAATACATCAATACTATTCCCATACTATTTTATGAGCCACAAAATGGCCCTTTATCGGACAGACTTTAACACAGTAAATATCAAAGGTTATACACATCTGAATAAACACAGTTCTCCAAAATTCACTGCTTGGACACTAAATATAAAAAGCTCAGTAATCATGCTTGAAGGCGACTCCGCTTTCTCTCCAACTTCCTCTGCTACTCTGCCTCTTCCCTCCTCTCCTGGGACTCCATGAAAAACTAGGTTTCATCTTTCCTCCCATCCTTCTCAGTTCTAGTTAGGATCAGTTCAGCCATCTTTGTAAGTCTTAATATGCTTTTTCTCTGTAACAGCCAAAAGCCGGGGGCATATTTACATGCAGTACTCTTCAGTAGTTTTCTTGTTCATGCGAATTCCACATTTGGTCATATGAACACCCAAATAGCTGACATGACTTTTTAAACCAGTAGGTACTGATGATAGGGTTTTAAAAGTGTAAAGAGGTTACCAAATTATGTCTACTGAACACTTTCTACCCAGTTGGAAAGCTACCTGCTAAGTCACACAATACCACATAACTGCCCCTTCTGAAGTTCTTAGACAACTAAAAACACTACCCCTGCCTCCCCCCCCAACGTTGCTTTGCAGTGTAAGTACCTGCGGTCACTACCATTAAAATGCCTGAAAGTGGTGAATGGTATAGAGCACCTATACCATCAGAAAGTTGTTTAGGCATATGTAAGTTTAAGAAATATTAAACAGTTCTGAGAGCACAAAGAGTTTTTGAACCCAACAGACATGATTTCTGAAGTTGTCATGAACTGTCAACCCCCTGTCTTTTTTTTAAACCACACACCACTGATATCTATTATTTGCCTCATATTGACTATGATTATTAAACAGATTTGTTGAACTCTTTGGTTAAGAGGTTTTCATTGCAAAGATTCTTTTTTGATTTGAAGGTAATGTTTTCAAGTGGCAGTAATTAGAAAAAGCCCAAACAAAAGAAAGAACCAACTGCAGGCAGGCACCTTCCACTAACAGTAACATCCCTAAAGCAAGCTACAGGGCATTCTAGGCAAATACTGCATCCTGATCTCATCTGCTCAAGGAATTACAAGACCTGAAGAATTTCTGTAAGAATTTGATAAGCAAATCAGCCTCACAATATACATGCTACTTCCACATTTGAATAACTTTCCTTTACTCATAAATTATGTCAATCCATTAGAGGATTTGCTGTGCTGACAAAATGCTGGCCACACACGGCTGAGTAATATATTGAAGTTAATAAGCCAGCTACCACTATTTTTAACCTGGCATCATTCTACAATGTTTAACAGTGAACAGTTAACTATTCATAGACAACTGCACCAACATACTAAGCAAACTAGTAACGGGGGAGGGGTTAAGAACTTACTGAGCATTTCTTTTAGTATTTACCGTTTTTTAAACAATTTTAACACAGGCAAAGGAAAATCAGGACTTAAAAAACTTTAAATCACTTATGTGCAACAGACCTCTCTTGCTTCTTGCCCAGCTCTGCAAAGCAAGGGACATAGAGGAACTTGGATTACATTACAAAATAGGCTAAATGCTAGCAAATACAGTTACTGCATATACAACCAACCCATCTCAAGTAACAGGAATGTACAAGGAGTTTATATGGCCAAGAAAACAAATAAGTTAGCCTGCATGACATTCAGCGTTGCTGCTGTGACAGTTAGCTCTGGTATCTCTGCACTACAGTTTCCAGTGCCTCTGATCAAGACCTTTCAGTGCCAAGGAGCCTGGGAACTGATAATCCAACAGGGCTGCCTGAGCAGCCAAGACAAGGTCAAGTAGCCCTGAAAAGGATACAAAAAGAGCCTCAAAAGAACTTGTCATCTGAAGACATTTAAATTTCCTATCCAACACAGTTGACATATTTGCCACCTTTTTTCTTAACCATCAAATTCTTAATCACTTAAATACAAGGTATTAAAATAAGTTTATTCTTTGTTGTATATACATATACAACACCAGTAACACAAGGTAAAGAGGTTTAGCATAGCATTATACTACTGCTAGGAAAACAGGAACATGTTTCTCGTCCTTCCCATTTGAACAATATGTAGTCACCACAGACACTAGAACCTTTAGTCAACCACTTCAACTGCGTCTGCCCCTATGGTCTTTCTGCTGAAGAATCACTCTTGCATCTTTTGGAAGCACCTCCATATCCCCCAACTTACCCAATTTCAGGAAAAAAGTACAAAAGAAGCTACCAGCTTTCAAGATCACTTACTAAAAGCCTGAAAAATAAAAGTAACTGCCATCCCAGCCACAGTGATAAAAAGCAGCTTCTAAAATATCAGCCTACTGACACTCCACTAAAAACCTGTCTACTAAAAAAAAAAAAAGGCTATCCAGCCATGCATTCTATTCCAAATGGCGCTGTCTGGCTTTCTTCACATTCCTCTTCATGTCTCTCCTCTCCCCTCACTCCAATATTGCTACCTCCCACACTAGGCCCTGGGACTACAAGAATTACTGACATACAGTGATACTGAGCTAACTTACTGCACTCGTCTCAATCTCTGCATAAAACTATTCAAGTGAACACTGTTTTGTCTGCCTAGCCCCTGTATATTTGTGTGCACAGTGAATAAAATACTATGATGTCTAGGAGATACTCAGCTCTACCAAGTGAGAACTCTTCAAGTGAGCCAGTTTAACTCACTATAATATATAATTTTCTAAAAACAAGTTTTAGTTCACTCGGAATAGAAATCAGCACAGACATTTATTTTCCATTCCAAAGAAATTACCTAACTACATTCAAATTTATAAAACTACCACTTTGGCTGTCAAGCTTACTGCCCCCAGTTAAAGTGAAAATCTATTTTATCCCCTTAAGTAAAATCCTTTCCAGATTACTCTGCAGGATCATGACAATTTCTGGCATTAATCATCAGGCATCAAACAAGAATATTATTTTTTTCCCATATAATTAAAGTAGGGCAATCTTTAAAAGTTACTCCATCTTCAAAGTTGGATTAAATAGCATAACTATTTAAAAACATGGCAGCAATTAAATCTGATTAAATATTTGGATGTATATCTGTTAGACTCTATAAAATGCAATTCTCTTTCAAGGGTCCTTTTAAAGAACCTCCAATTTGAGTAGCAGGTTTAAAATCAGTAAGAAGTATTCCATTTCTACCTATTGAAAAAACTATAAAAACCATTATCTGGTTAACCTTAGGCACCTACTTTTTAATTCTGAGCAAAAATGGAACACTTCACTTTGATCAGTCACTTAAAAAGTTCAGGCGTTTCTTCCATTTAGAAAAGAATGATTTATCAGCACTTCTGCCTCATTAATTTACCACAGCTAATAAATTTGAGCAAAAGAGCAGTTATGAAAAATATAGTTATTGAAGGTCACAGATTAACTGATGTTTCTCAAGAAAACTCAAAAGTTCACATTAACTCTTATTTAAATTGCTTTAGGCAACTGATGCAACTAGAGCCATATTTGTGCACCTGAGTTTAAAGGAAACTTCTGTAGTAGTGAAGCTGATAAAAAAGGATCTTGCTAGATTTTATAAATTCAAAGTATCTTACTTCTGAAAGACTTATTTCTTAATAACATATACATGCACTTCTGAGTTCACTTCTGTCTTGACATTTTTCAAGGAACTCTGCTTTAAGTGATATCTAGACCACAAACTTTAAAAGCAGCTATTGAGCCAATGTTTAGATAGCCACCTGGAGTTCTAGGTTTGTTTGTTTTTTAATAATGTGTTATGCTACAATAAAGCAATTCAAGTCTTTCCAGACCATGGATCCATCACCATATCCAAATTCTAGTCTCTGAAGACTCTGTGTATACTGGGCACAGTTCAAAGCTTCTATACATGCATATCACCCCCCTTCTTGCAACATTCATGTAAATTCCAACACATGCCCAGGAATGCAGTGGCTGAGCAAGGTTTTTGTGCAACTCCCCTTCCCATCTTCAGTGGCCTTTATGGCACTAACAGCAGAGCAGAAAGCAGTGAGAACACCCTTCACTGTGCTCTTGGCATTTCCTTTGGTGTTCAGGAAGCATAATAAGGCAGTTGCTGGCGGGGGCGAGGAAAGAAAAGAAGGATAAGAGTAGGGAAAATAAGAATACAGTAACAGAAAGGATCAGGAAGAGAATATCAGATGATACTGAAAATTCTAGCTATTAGAATACACTCATTACCAGTTCTGGAAGTGAGCCCACCATTGCATTTTAGCCTAAAGCTGTACAGCATGGGTAAAATTTGGGCATTCTGGAGGGCGGGGAGGCAGAAGGGAAGAAATTCTTTCTGTTTCCTCAATCAACATTTTCATAGAAATGGTAATAAAAGCACATTAAGGCTGCACAGACAGCAAACAGAATTTAGGATGTGATTGTGAGCACATGCATGTGATACTGGACTGCAATAAACAGCTTCTTTCTATGACCTCCTTTCCCCTCCAAGCTCCCTATTACATGATGTAGGCAAACTGAAAGAGACTAGTAATTCCGTTATCAAAGACAAAACAGCTATTTCCCTCTTCAGAACATTCCACAAGCACCTAGAATTTACATGATGAATTGAAAAGAATATAAACAAAAAATTGCACTTGTGGTCTGTCTCTAAAGCAAAAAAAGTCAGTCTTCTGAAATTCTGGTTATTCAAAAAACTTCCCAGAAAGAAAAAGAATCATTTCGTAAGTGAAGGGCAGTAAATACACTACATACAATTTACACCAACGGAAAAACAACTGCAGCCTTTTGTACAAGTGCACTTACCAAGTCACAGAACTCAAAAACTAGGAGATAAGGAATGGCTTCCACACATTGCCCAATACACTGGAGAACATTTGGATGCTGAAGAATGCTGGAGTGAAAAAATACAGTTAAAGCCAGACAGATCACAGTATACGTTATTTGCAGTATAACCCAACACACTGAAATCCCTACCAGAAGTTTCAACACATACGTTGGCGGGGGGGCGGCATGAACAGAAGGTGCAAGTATCCAAAGCCACAGATTCCATTTGCACCTTTATATCTCCTTTGTATTGCTGCAGCATATCATTGAGAGCAGCTGAAACTCAGAGGATCTCAAAACCACAAAAGCCAGCACTGCCACAAGAAAGTTACACCCATCCTCCCACCATCCCTTATACCAAAAATAAGTGCATGCAACTGGTTCGTGAACTACACTGAGGAACTGATCTGGCTAAAAGCTAAACCTTTTTTTAGCCAGGTAAGGTCCCAGCCTGATCAGTTACTTTTTCTAAATTGCTTCAAAAACACTTATGCCAATGCAGCAGAAGGCATGAAACTTCTTCTTCTGACAACTGCCAACAATTTAAGCCTAAATGCAAATATAACTAGGACATTAGAAAGCATTAAGAATAGAAAGCTCTCTATGACCACTCACTTGTAGCACATTCAGGCAAGGTAAACCACACTGAGGTATTGTCTAGAACTACAATATGCCTCTTTTCCAGTCATCTATAAAAGCCATTAACTTGTGGCAGTTAGCTCTTCAGAGAATTCTCACTATTCCCAAAACACGGGAAGAGAAATTACACTCCCTTTAATATACCAAATTCCCTTCTAGCATATGAAGACTCAAGCCCTAGAAGCTAGTATCCTCCAAGCATAACACAAGAGGAAGAGAACACCAAAAAATCCTGTTTTATTGGCATTTCCAGTCAGATCAATGATTTCTCAATTGTAGAGTACTACTGGACTGAAGTTAGTGTAATTCTGGGGGTTTTTTTGTGCACAAGCCTCCTTGCAAGCTACCTGAACAAAATTAGTTTTTATCACTATGTTGCATTTAATTTTTTTGAAAAAGGGAACTTTAAAGAAATTAATGTGTATCTGATAATGGACAAAGTGTTGCCAGTTCCTTAGCTTCTAACAGGAAAGCCAAGTACAGGAGTTAAACCTCAGTTCTCAGAGGCAAGTAATTAGGCATAAGGTTAGTTTACAACATCAGGAGTTTGTTCCAAACAGCTGTAGAAGAAAATCTGACATGCCAAACCAAGTGTGTATTCCAGTCATGAACAATAACTACCAAACACATTTAAGCAAAGAGCTTATTTTTATTTCTAAGCAAACTCAACTTTTGCTCACTTTGGATTGACTGTATTTCACCTTTTGAAGACACACATTTCAGTTATAAGGGAGGGCAAGTAGAGACAATAACACTGAACAAAAGAAATGTCCATAATTCATATGCAGTAGTATGAAGTATGTAAGTTAACCAAGCGGTGAAACATTACTTACTAATATGGTTCTCCATTTCTTAAAAACTGTTCTTGCTCCTTGGGACCTGCACTTGCCTTCAACTCCTTCACTATCACCCTTGCTACACTAGTGCCTGTGTAGATCTCTCCAAGCAGAACCTGAAAAAAGATAACCATCGTGTCTTTAATCAGAGGGAAAAAAATTTTGGAGTTTCCCTGCAAAGAAAAACAAGAGCTAAAAACATGCTGTAATAAAGATTTTCTGGCTTTTTTTGTCAATGCATGCAGAGCTTTGATAATTAAACACCCATACTCAATAAATCTTGACAACTCATCTACACATCAACTTTCAGAAAACATGTTTTCTAGTGAAGACCACTTACTTAAGATTTTTTCCTAGAAAGAATTGGTAATAACAGGAATGTATTAATTCAAATCCATGGAAGTGAAATGTCTATCTAGTAAGTAACTCTGGTAAGAAACTACATGTAAATTAAAGAAGAACTGATTAGTGCTGTGATTACAGCTAAAAAGTGCATGCAAGGAAACATCTAATTTCAACTTCAGTTTTTCTTATGCTATTACTTTTTTTTTTTTTTTTGAAGTACTATTTTAAAGGAAATACAGTAGCCTAGTCAGTTAGGAATAAGACACAAAATGCAGTAGAATATTAAAAGATAACTTCTCACCTTTCCAAACCAGCCATTTCCAATTTCCTGGATGTAGTTTAGACTCTGACGTGCAACTTGAGACTTTGATCCATCTGTCACACACAACAAAACAAATGTAAAATGTATCAAACCACTCAGATGGCCAAAGTTATCTAACTGTTGAGGAAATAATGCAAACTACTACAGTATTTATTCCCAATTATGTGCATACATTCAGACCAAGCAACAAAACCCAGTTAGACATACATACAGTATGAAGGTAACGTTGTTACAATAGCACTCAAGTGAAACTTTTCTCAGCCTCAGCTTCTAACCATACTAGAATACATCCCCTACAAAAACACAGTGATTCTCCTTATGAAATGTAAACTTTTAATTTTTTAACACATTCAGTAAGAAAGCAAAAAGGCTGAGTTCCAATTCCAATATAAAAGTGTATCATACCCTGTAGCTGGGTAGAGCAAATAACCTAGAAAGTTTCCTATGTAAATAAAAGTAGAAAACCCAAGACAGCACTCATTGCTTGCGCATCTTAACATTTATAGTTATATAGAGAGTTACCATTTTAAGAGAAAGGGTTCGACTGCTTTACTCTTCAGCCCAACTGCCCTACTTATAGCTACCATCTGGAAGGAGGACATTTTCTGACTAAAAATACTTCACATAAAGAGCCCAGAGAGGGAAAGGATAGAAAACAAGACCCAGATCTTGGCAGAGGATGGACAGTAACAATGGCAGACTCTATACTATAGAAGAGGTTCAGCAGCGTTTATCCCTCTGCTGCCCAATTGGTTAGGAACACTAATAAACAGATGTACACAAAAAACTTTCCATCACTACTACTTGTCTGACTGAGAATTTTAGCCCACATTTTTATTTCCATAAACCACGTTTACACTAGTATTACTTTACTGGAACAGCTATAGCTGTCAACATGCTCCTAAGCACCGAGAAGGCTGTATCAGCATAACTACATTTTTACCAGTGTACCTTCATCAAGTACACTGCCTTACTTCTGGCAAAATAACTTCTAGTGACAGAAAGTATAGTTTTAACAATTATGGCAACGTAGAAGAGCTGACATAAAATTTTTCACAGATAGTTTTCCCTTACTCACTAAAACACTGAGGAGTAACATTTCTTTTGTATTAAAGGCACACTGACAGTTTCTTGAAATTTGTAGGTACAGAAATTTTACTAGAAGCTTCCCTGCACATCTAATGATTAAGCAACACAAGCAATATATGTAAAAAYTATATGTGAAGTAGTATAATATGAGAGCAACTACTTTATGCTAAACTATGAATGTAATATTTAAGATGCTTAAGTTTCCTTTTACAAAAATGGTATTTTAAAGAATACATTCCAAAAAAACCTTTCACACAGGGAAAAGAAATCTAACGTCTGTCTTACCAATATGATGTTTACAGCATGAAAAGTCTACACTGACATTAAGAAAGAGATGCAGCTGAAACAGTAGCACTGCTGTCAAGTAAGAGATTCACTCTTGCTTCCATTTAAGGCTAATGGCTAAAATCCAATGACAACTTAGCCATGAAGAAAACCACTAAAGAGCAGAAGTCACTAACATCCTAGAGTACTTCAAACCCTTTATGTATATAGAGGCATAATGAAAGTACTCTAGAGAGGTTTATTTAAGCTCATTTCATTCTCTTAAGCTACCTTATGTGGCACCCTGCCATAAGTTAATATTTTYGAAGTAATATTTCACATTTTATCCTATACCCTACAAAATATATTTACTCAGCTTATGTAAGTTTGTAACAATTTTTTACAGTAAAGTCAAACATAATCAGCTACACTCCATTTTTGACACTGAAATTGTCTACTTTTGTTTTTTCATTAAAAACCAGTATTTTACCTGTACGAGATGGAAACTGGGAGGGAGTTGGTAAAGCAATATTGGGAACTGAAAGAGTAAACACTTCTGCTGGAGACTGAACAGATGGAGTATCTTCTGCTGGAGGTGTAAAATCTATTTCATCATCAAAGTTATCTTCAAATTCCTGCAAAAAAAAAAATCTTAGTAAACAAGCTGATCTTTGTCTTAAAATTAGCACTAATACATTTCTTTTAGTTTGAATGAGCAGTGTTAAGGATGCTTAGCTTTTTTCCAAGGACAGTGACAGATCCTTAGTTTTCTATTCCTTAATTTTCAATTTATTACTGATTTAAAGAGATTAAAGTATCAAGTATTGCTTTTAACAAAAAGGGTTCCTTTTTTTTGTTGTTTGGGTTTGTTTGTGGGTTTGTTTTGGTGTTTGGGGTTTTTTTGGGGGTTTTTTGTTTGTTTGTTTGKTTGGTTTTTTTACTTTAAATGCTATCCCTGCCTTTGAATGAATTACCATGAACTGCTGAGGCCAAGTATTCTCCGTTTAGAAGTGAGAGCAAAACTCAATTTTAGGAACACCGATAACCAATGTTCCAAAAGTAACTGCTCTCTCATGATAACAATTTCTCCTCAAGAGTTTTGCCACAGTGGATACGTATCTTCAGTATTCTTATTCAACAGGAGTGCCTTAAACCCTGTCAGCAGACTAAGAAAAACAAATTAAAAGAATACACAGAAAAACAACAAAAAGGTTCTTTATAGCAAAATTGTCTTAAGGGTATACTTTTACTACTAATCCTGATAGCGAGTAATGATTTTGAAAAGACATTAAAGATCCTTACTGTAGCATGGACCAAGTACTTAAAATAAATGGTTGCAGCAAGATTTCACAGCATGTAGAAATACAGTTGCTGGCTATTTCAGAAGAGAGAACGTACAGTGACATTGAAGTGTCAATAACTGCAGAGTATTAGCACAAATAATCAGGTAAGTATTCTGGATATCAGAATGCAGCTAAGAATACACTTACATATACATTTGTAACTTCAGATGCTTACCTTAAAATCTATCTCAGGGTCTTTACAGCAGGAGACACAGTTTGCAAGCAGTATTACCAGTACTACCAGAGCACATAGAGACAGAATCACAAAAGATGAGGAAACTTCAGCTGTAGCTCCTTCTCCTAGAAACAAACATGTATGAAGTTTTATATAAATATGTTTACCATTTTAAGAAGTTCCTCCAAAACATATTATCTATCTGCATTTATGTAAAAGATGGAGTTTGAACATTTTACTCTGTGGATATGATCAAAAATAAGAGGAAACTGAACAGAAAGGACATACTGGTAAAACATATCTATGCTCTACCACCTGCCTGCACCATTCTGGACTTACTTGATTCAAGCTAAGAGGCCACAGCCAACATGATTAACTGAAGTAGGTGATGAACAGTGATAGTCCCAAGCCTCAGGATTCTTTTTAAGTTGACAAATTTATATAGATATCTGAACATGGATATTAGAAGTCTGGCCTTTTTGAAGACACTTCCCATGAGCTAAAACACCCGTCCTAAGAGAAAAGGCAGCTAGGAGAAATCCTCACTTAAACTGTGTACAAATTTAAAATATATTACTGTAAGGCAGTACTGTCTCTTTCAATAGATGCATTCATGACAGTCTGCCAAATACATAAGTTGCTTTCACAAGTGCAATGGATCTAACCAGCTCCACCCCAATTTCTATTTCTTGTGATTCTTTGGGTGATTTGTCTCCATTTCAAGAATTTTAGACGTGATCCCTAACCATTTTGCAAACTCATTTCCAAACAATTTCCCAAAATTTTATATATAAACATTTAAACATTCTACAACGCATTTTCTATGATTAAGTCAGGTTATTATTACTCACACAGGATCAAAAGCTTCAAATGGCATTTTATAAAAATCTTAAGTCTTTGCCAGGGGAATTAAACATATTTTCATCCCTGTTTTCATCTTAAATTGAGAACAAAGGTATGTAGTTCCCTAGGAGACCACAGCACACATCTTGAGGGTTTGTTTTTGTTGTTGTTGTTTCTTTTTAAACAGGTACTGCCATGGGGGCTGGAAGAGTAGTTGCACCATATCTGATTAAAATATATTTAGATATTACATCAGTGTTAAAGTTAAACAATGTCAGGTGACTTGGACTGACTGGATCTTTTGGGAACACCTGAGTATCAATGGGAACATCTGGCAACAGAATATAGTATAAACAAAGCCTCAAAAATAAAGAAAATCAGAAGTTGATCACTAGTTAAGGGACATACAAACTTGCCCATCTACCTCTTACACCTTCAAAAAACTACAAAAAGTAATTAAGATATTTCCAGAAAAAGCTACAGCTTTTCATCATGTTCTACAGAACACTTACAGAATATTTACTTATTTTAATTACATGTGAAGAGCAAATTGACATAATCAAAACACTGCTTTAAAAAGTGTTAGCATACTTTCAAAAGATCACATATTTTCTGTACAATAAACTAGGAATATTATCTATACAACAACAAAAATTAACCAAAAAAGGAAGGTTTTCAAACAAGTGATACTGTTTCTAGTTTCCACAATAGCTCTGGCATTCTAACCCCTCATTAGAGAACATGAATACTCCATTTCTAGATAATATGTATTTTTCAAACACAGATCAACCACGATATGAGGCTGCTCACCACCTTTTAGTCAAAATTCTGAAGAGGAAAAAAAAATCTCTGAAGAGGGCTCTCAGTAGAACCATTTATATTCATCTAAATTAAGTCCTCTACATAACACCCATGTATTTTTCCATTTGTAAGCATCAACACAAAAAAAAGGGGAAGGTAACAGCTGATTTATGTTTACTTCCTTCAGATGTTCAGTAACCTTACTAAGTAGACTGAAAATTACCTAAACCACAAATATAAGCATTTTGTGAAGTCATTAGCTAAATTACTGTAACACACACACAAGTAAAATAGCTTTAGATAAAATTTAAGAGATTCCTTTGAACTTCTAACTGAAACCAAATAATAAAAGGTAGCTTTACTACAAAAAAGTAACCATATTTATGTTACCAGGTATTACTAATTAAAATTATTATTTTAAAGACATTTTTCCAAAACCACCCCACCTAATTTCCAAACAGCTTCCTCGCCTTCACCACCAACTTCACTGAAATGAGAAGTCAACTCACCACAGATCATCTACTGAACAGATGCAGATTTTCCCTAACTAATAAACGCCCGTGAACACATCACCACAATTACAATATCTATTCCTGCCAGTAGGAGATCAAAACTCCTGAACCCCCTAAAATCTTTCATCCAGTGCACTGGATGCATTCGGGAAAGTTAGCCAAGCAAAAGTAAATCACTACACGATGAACTCGGACACCAAGAGCATGTTTTATTATTCACAGAATGCATTACTAGCATGTCTTAAAAGACTGCCATTCGAAGACTAACTTCAGACCAGATCCTTAAGAGGGAGGTATAAAGCACCTCAGCAGTCAAGTGTATAAAACACTAAAAAAAAAAGCTATCGAACTTTTACCTTGGGTTTATGGTACGCTACAACGTCTCCTTTTTGATGCCCACATGGCTAACAAATTTTACAGTGTCTTCCTGTTCCCCACAGGAGATGAGCATTATCACTTCTCATTAGCATCCTCCCCTGCTCCAGATTCCATCTCTTCTCCAAGATGGTCTTTTTGACCAGCCTCTACCGATACTTGGAGCAATTCTTCAAAATTTGCTTTACCGCTTTCAACCTTACTGCTTCCTTTCAAGACCTGACAAGGGGCTTGTGCACCCAAAAGTGCATCTATGGTAATAATATTAGCCGGTCTAGTACAAGATGTTATCTCTACCTACAAACTTCTCACCCGAGCCCCTGAAGTATCACAACTACAGCAGCATGACCACGATATGTATTTACATAAACATTACCATGCTCACTCCAACTTAGGATCCCACTTTTGACCCCCCAAAAGTTACAAGTTATCACAGCAAATCCAGCTAGGAGGATTCAAGCTCCTGGTGGTCTTATGCCAGTCTTCTGGTTTATCTAACTCAAAATGAGACATGAGCACCAACAATCATAAGCTGCATTTATTGTACATGTTAGATACGCTGCACATGTATTCAGCTATTTTATATGAAAAAGACCACATATTTTGGTTGGAATTCCTTCCGTAAAGAAAACTGCACATTTATCAAGCCTAAAATCTAAGTGTTTTATGCAAGTTACACTCTTCCCCATAATGTAACCATCTCCTTTAAGTGTCCTGGAATGAATACAGGGAAAAAAAAAAAAAAAACATTGCTGCTGTTCATTATGTCACTTCCTAACCTTACAGACCTTCTATAATTCTCAAGAAAAGAAAGTGTGTGAACTAACAGCAATTAATTGGAGAAAGTAATGAAGTTTTTTTTTAAAAAAAAAAAAGAAAAAAAAAGAAAAAAGGAAAGCAAAGATCATCTTTGAAAAGGCAGCTAGTCATTAACAGTTCATTAAAAAGATGGAAGTCATCTAAACTTCCAACAGCACAAGGAAAATTTCATATACAAAGTTATAAAAAGATACTTTAATACAAGAAAAATGCCAATTATCATGGGCAAGTTTCTGCAACACTTACAGAATAGCATTTCAGATGACTCATACAAGTAAAGAGCTACTTACTAAGAATTACAGAATCCATCTCTGTTTGGATAAACTTTGAAGTCTCTCACATAGTCACTAATAAGTGATATTTTTTAATTTGCACTTTTTTAAAAAATGAATGTAAAATTAAGTATAAAATGATGGCAACCTATAATTGGGCTAAAATTTATTATAAGTGAAGTTATTTTAATAGCTTGCATAAATACATATTCAGTGATAGAAGTCACTGATTAAGTATTGGAACTGGTGTTTGACAAAGTGCTGAAAAATCCGCTGCAGTATAACCTCTTTTGCATTTTTCAACTATTTCCATCCAATGCTTAATTCACTGGAGCTTAGTAAGATGACTCGGAACTGAAAAGGTAAGAGATGTTTAATACCTTCTTTTGTTTGTAAATTGTGAAAGTATGAAGGAATGACGGCTATTTATTATAAGATCCTGACCGAAAAAGCAACCAGAAAGAAATCCATTCAATTAAACACAAAGAACCATTTTATATATTTATCACAGGAAACAGTTTTCTTTAATAAAAAAAACTATTAAAATATATTGTAAATGTAATTAATTTTAATTTAAACCTAGATAAAAAAATCCAGTAAATATCACTCACAATTTCATAATGAATGCAGAAGTTAAGAATCTCAAACACAGGAGATTCTAAAAGTAGAGAATTTAATAAATTTACTCAGCATATCATCTCAGTTTAAAAACCTACCATATTTAACGTAACCCTACACAGTAACAACCTACTACATCTTAATATCTATCCAGAAGTAAGAATCTTTAGGAAAGGAACTGCAAAACAGATCCAAAAAATACTATATATAAAACGCCAGCAATACTTCCTGTCAGTTAATACAAACAGTCTAGACTACTTTGGTCTGGTATATCCAAACTACTTAAGCAGGAGGAAGAGGCCTGGATAATATCCCTACTATATTAAAATAAGCAGGAGATGCAGTGTGTCTGTGTTACTATATGTGTTACTGCAAGGTTAACACAACGTAATGCTTTACAAAGAACTCTGTGCTAGTAAACGTTCCATCTCAAAATGGCATCTAGACGATCCTAAATTATCAACACAGAAAATAAGGTCTTTTTTTCAAAGCCTCACAGTATTAAATACTGATTCTATGCTGTTACTTACCCACTTTTAAAAAGTAYATAAACAATTCAAAGCCCTGGCTGAGGTAGGTATTTAATTAACAGCTATTGAAGCAGATTCTTCAGCACCTCTGAAGACCACCATTTCATAAGCAAGTTTTACATTAAAGTCTGAATTTGAGCACAGCACATCTGAAGTCAAACCCTGTATGCAGGCAAGTACATGAACATGCTCACTGAAAAAACAACAATGATAAATTATGCTGGCATTCTCAGGATCAAGTATAGACATGAGTACGTACACTTCAGTATGTATTAGCATGTTTCAAGGGGTGGAAAAATGTTATTTTCATACAAAGTATATTTCAAAGCAATTTATATAGGTCAGGATTCTCTATACCTTCCTAAGTTTCTTTCAAGTCTACTTTCTTCATAAGATAGTTCAATGACTACCAAATGCAACAACTAAGCAAACAAAAGTTTATTTCTCACTAGAACTGGTTTCCTTCTCTATCCAATTTCCCAGCCTGCCCACAATACTCTCAAATACCGACGTATGTCATCCAGCTGTGGCTTCCTTTGCTACCATTAATTAGGAGCAACAGGCATGCCAGCTAGCCAAATAGTCCATCCATGTTCACTTGCCAACCAACAGCCACCACTCAGAACGATACAGCACCAGAGGTAACTACCTGTGAGGGATCCCCATGAGGGATGGTAGGCCTGCCTTTCTTCTACGACCAGATTATGAAAGGCCATGACTCTCTCAAATTTGGTTCAACGTGATTAATCATGTTATTAAGATCCCAAACTTCAGGAAACTGGGCTAAAAAAAATGCATGACACCACACAGTTCTAAGCTTGAGGAAAAAAGAAAAGCAAATGTACATGACAGACATTACTGAGTACACTAATAAAAGACATTCACTACTGTGATAAAGGCAGTGCAAGGCCCAGATAAATTAAGCATTATTAGGGAACAGTGAACTTCAAGGGAGCATCTGATTTTAAGCTTTYGGCACAGTAGTTGCTATGCGACAACAGTCCCACTGCATAAGCAAGAGCCTCTTTTCTTTCAAGAGCAGCTATATAAATGGCAGTTCTGCACTAATAGCTATAACTATTTCCAGCACAAATCTAGCATGACAACAGTCACTTAAACTGTCTCTTGGACACCCTCAAATTATATGATCATGAACTGAGATGTTACTTCACGACACCAACTCGGAACAGAGCAGCCTTTAAAATACTAATGAATGACCAAATCTAACTTTGCTCCCTAGCTACTTCCATGGTATCTTTCATAAGCTTGATCAGTTTACTTACTCTGAGTTCAATGGATATTAATGTAACCAGATTAAAAAGTGTAATATCACCCTAATTTAGTGTGGTTTTGATAAATATGATTTTAAAAGCTATCCCAACTTTCCTAAATAATGCTGTCATTCTCTTCTATGTTAGCAATTAAGTGGGAAAGTGTTCTTGACTCCTAGCCAGTTCTTCACAAGTCAGATTCAGATCATGATCTTTTCCTCACAAAGGGTTTCTCCTGCATTTGTTTACTCCCTGAAATCTTCAGAGGTTTGCTACTAATAGGCATAAAACCAATACAGATACAACCAGGCCTATAAATTCTGAAGGCCTAAAGGTAACAGGTAGAATACTAAAACAAAAGCCTATTCAAAACAACTTTAGACACATCCATTGTGTAATGTCTGATTTGTACGACAAAGTAAAGCACAACATGCATTGAAACTCCCGTATTATTTCACAAAAAAAAACCAAACTCAAGAGTACATTCCACTAGTTACTGCATTCCTGTCATCTCAGTTTTTTCCTGCTATGCTCCATTTAACAACTGAGCCAAAAAACAGCATCATTTTTGAGAATAAGTTTCAGCAGAAATGTGTGCAATACCATCATTTAGTTGTGCAATGCTTATTACAATAGGCTTTAAAATACTATGTTAGAACTGCATTCAAATCACCATCAACCTTCAACTAAGACACAACACAAGCAAGCAAAAACTCAACATGAGTTTTGAAGGAGTGTTATTTGCACTTCAGACATTCTTTTGGGGAAAAAGGAAAAAAAAAAAAAAAAAAAAGAGAATTTTAAGATGAGAGAGGCACTCCAAATTCCAATCAGCCCTTTGATTTGAATCACCATTACCAGTACAACAAGAAGAAACATTCCCAAGATCTCAGATGACTTTCATTGACTTGATGTCCTCAACACAATGCCAGCACCTTAATGAAATCTAAAACTGTTTCCAAATGCCCAAAGTATTTCAAGCAGAGACTGGAAATGTTCCTTCATTGAGCAAATCCCTAAGAATACACATATATAACACTCCTTAAGGGACTTTAATGAAGTTCTCAGTTTATACCTGAACTTTACAGCTTTCAGATTTTTAGTACTTATTGCCATTCAAAGAAAATACAAAAGTTTAAAGTTTTAAAACAATAAAAATAATCTGGAACAAACTGTTGAAAATTTTATTAATTGTCGAGAGTTATTTCAAAAGCCTATCCTCTCATGACATTATTACTACCCTTACATTGGATAATGCAAAGTTTGCATAACTAACAAAAGTAACCTTCAGTATGGATATTACAAATGCATCTTTATGCAAAAGCACTTTATCACCTGATTTTATTTTTCCTTCTTCCTTACAACTATGAGAAATCCTAATTACTAGATATAGTGTCAAGAAAAAACCTCTTAAGGACTTAAAACTACAGCTGTCCAAGTTATTTATGCACACTTGTATTTAATCTTTCTGAATACAAGAAGCAGTAATTAACAGTTTGTCAATAAAACTATTTCCTGCCTAAACCTGAATTGTGCTACATGGCCTAAGTCTCATGCTTAGAAAGATGTGAGTAAGATGACAAGACTTTCAGAGGTAGTGGAACAAAAAAAAANAAACCAAAAATCAAAAATCACATACAGGTTACTCTGTTACTATATTCTTCTAGATAGAAATTGAAACATTTCACCCCTCTACTCAACTTGTCCATTACAATCCCTATCTTATCCTAGAGCTCTATTATTTAAGTCCCTCATGAGGGAGGTGGGTAGGATGAAAGGCCAATACATGTGCACAGACAATTCTTTTGAAAAACCACCAGCTTTTCTTTTTTACAACAGTTAATCATGAGAAGTAAGGGTAACGAAGACAGCAAGTGGCAATTTCCTACAGAGTTTTTTCCCCATGAAGCAATAAAAAAACCTCTGACCCACTCCTCCAACCCACCTTGTGTTCTAGATATAGTTCTATAGTGACAAAAGACAGTTTCATAGTTCAATGTGTTTTGTGGACACATGACCCTGAAATCATTACTGTCAACAAGTTACAATACTTTCAAGAAGAAATATTAACTACTTCATATCACAACTGGATGTGTAACTCTGCATGTCAACAATTCTTGGCAAATTATCTGTCCTCTCATTTGTCCTTACAAAGAATACAAGAAGCCTATCCTGCAATCTAAGCCAACACTTTTTCAAACTATTTCATCCCATGCTCCCCCTAAATACTTTTACAAGTGCTTCAAATGAGCTTCTACAGCTGCTTAAGTCCACTTTGTATGTAAGAGTGGCACAGGTTACGTATCCTAAGGCAAGAATATCTGGGGCAATGCTGGATTCTCATGTAGTACAGCACCCTCAGAACAACACAGCTCCGATCCTCATTTTTTCTGAACACTTGTCCTGGCCCGAGTGCTGGCTGAACAGTTAGTAACTAGTAAAACTGTGAGCTGGGGTTAGTTTTACATTTCTGTCCTTATTCTATTACCCTACAAGTCTTCCCAGTAATGTCAAAAGAATTACTCACACAACAGCACGCTGCTCAATTTTAATAAGGACTAAATATAGGCTAGTACTTCAAGTGTTTACACAGCGAGATCTGTTTGAAGTTTCAGTGTTAGAATCTCATGTTTGCACAAAGGCATTTTACGACAAGGTAAAAAATATACATGTTAAATAATTATGTATCCTATGCCTTCATGGCAGTGTTTCTGGAAAATCTGGGTAGCATGATTATCTTGCAAAGGTACCATCTGATTCTTAAATGTGTGTGTGTGTATGTGTGTGTATATACATAAAAAAAAATTCTGCAGAGCACACTTTATTCTATACTGCTAGATGTTGGTTTTGACAATTAATTCCTGCTCAAGTACGGTATGTTTTCATCTGTGACACCATTTCTCTAACAGTGAGCCACAGGAGTTATAGATTTTTTTTAAACAGTCATTTAAAGAAGCATGAGAAGATTATGCATCATGGTATCTCAAACCATCAGAAGTACCTGCAGCATGGTATCTCCTTCTCCCACCATTTGACAGGAATACAACCTATTAAGATATACTGGTTTTGAAGAGACCAATTTCTTTCTGTTCATGTGAAAGGAATCCATACATTCAACGTTCACGTGATGGGATTTTCTAGAATCTTGATTTTACAGTAGATGCATTTCCAACTCCGATGTATGACTGGGTTAAGAAATGTGGGAAAGAAAGAAAGAAGCAGCATTTTGCCAAAAGAGCTTATTCAGCTCTATTTCTCATCCCTATTCATAACTGAAGGATCCCTAGGAAGAAGAACAGGCCATAGGACTAATGACTGATTTTGGAGAACTGGATCTGGTCTACCGGCTGAAAGCTTAAAAGCCAGCACTCAAAGTCTACTGTTAAAACTTTCTACACCTCTTTCATACCAAAGAGGTCTCAGGGTGCAAAGGTAGTCCTAAAAAAGTCACGTCACTGTTAAGTCACTGCAGTGATGTTCCTTACCACTAAGGAAATTTTTTTAAGTGTAGTAGTGTTGGACAAGGTGTTACTTTGTACCAGCACTTCATATTGAAAATCCCTCAGAAGACAATTCACTGACATAACTTGCTTCACACCATCACCTTGCCTAAGCTATGTGTGGCACAACACGTTGCTACAGGTTGTGCTTGAACTATGCGTGTGGACTAAACAGCTATTCTGACACACTTTGTACATTTTGATTATAAAAGTGTCTATAAAATGTTTCTAGTATCACTGATGTTGCTCAAGACCTTTCATAACAAGTACAATGAAAACAAAGAGTTCATACAGGGCAATAAAAGCATCGAAGCTATTGCAAATTGTATTCAGAACCATATCAAGCTCCAGATAATAGATGCACACACCAAATAAAAAGGCAGACCCAAAATAAAATCTAAGGAAGGCTCCAGTAGTCCATGTGCCATCCTTCTGCTGCAGAATTGCAGCATTAGGACTGAAACAGAGAACTATGATTTCTGCAGCCTCTGGCATTATACTGACTGAGGGTCCCTTTATCCTGCGCAGGTAAACCATGTGTGGATAGTGACTGAAACCAGACTACAGCGAATGTCCAGAAAATTACTTCTATTCAAATTTGCCTGACAGTTGTTCAGTAGTCCCCAAAAATATAACTTTGTCTTTCGTGCTTTTCAAACAGAACACTGGATCTTACTATGTAACACAAACTCCTTTTTTTATACAGGATCTGGGGCAAAATCAGCACTAGCTAATGGGCCCTTTCAAACCAATGACCTGCGCCTGATGCTGTGACAACATACCTTTAGACTGTCTCTGATCAGTGCTATCTTAATATGCTCCAATGATACCTGAGGAATTATGAAATACACCCAAGCATTCAAGATGTGAGAAAAGACCTCAGAAAGCGACCTCCTCCTATAAGGACTGCTTTAGTTGTAGCGAAGTCCAGACTCTTTACAGCCAGAGGCAGAGAAAGTAGACCAAGCCTGTGAACAAAGCCTTGCACGGAACATCCCTGCAGGCCAAAGAGTCAGGGTTGGCTTCTTACCTTAAGCCACAAACTCACAGATAAAAACAAAAGATAAAAGACAACTGAGCAGCTCTAGTTCTACAATTACTAGGCGTCTGGGACAGAAGCTAGAAAAAGAAATATAGGGAGAAGTAAACAAGTTTAGTGCTTGAAAGGGGGAGGAAAGATAGACCACTCCCAAGAAAAGTATATACCACTAATTAAAATCCCCACTTTACGAGCAAGATTTTTCTTAACTTCAAGTGATCCGAGTCGCTAACTTGCATATGCTTAGAAAATTGCTTTTCTTTTTATGTGCAAGTGTCACATACATTTTACATTATAACAAACCACAGGCCATGACCACAATTGGGCCCCAGTCTGACAGAACTCCAGGTGAAACATCAAGCCAAAGCAACTCAAAAGCAACAATTTTCCCAAGAGTATATATGTGCTACAGAACTCATCTTAACAAACAAAAAAAAGTTACTTAATCTCAAAGTTTTAACTTGTCATCTATGGCCAGCTGACTATACTAGATATACCTGCATGAACATCTAGATACTCTAGATGGATGTCTCTGGATGCTATACACCAATTTCTAAGCATCTTTTCCTGGATTGTACATGACCAAGCTCATCAGCAAGGACTCACTGCCATGATGTTCAACTGGTCCAGGAGGGAAGTCCCAAGACTGAGGTTCTCAGCACAAACCAAGAAAGCATGTAGGCACCAGTCCAGCTACCTCAATTCAACTGAACAGACTACGTAATTCATCACAAATGTAGAACTGAACACACCTGCTAAAAATGCTACCACCTATTCAAGTTTTACAGGAAAATAAGAATATTTTTGAGTCCCTGTTACTTTGTATTTGCAAAGACTTCATATAACACAGAGATAATAGAAATACTTTGTCTGACATTACACACATACCCTTGATGCAGATTCTCAGCCTTCTTGGAGAAGCAGCTGAATTAAGGTCAAGCATGGAAATTCAAGTCAGAAGAACAGAAAGAGAGCCTGAATGTAAATGTAAAGCTTTAGCACAGTAAAGCAGACGGGTCAGATTATAATGCAGTATGTTTGGCTGCAAAATACTGCTGCTAAAGAGTTGTTCTCAAATGCCCTCACTTCAGCCACACAGTACTAAAAAAGTGGAAGTCATCTCAGCCTGATGCATTCAGGTAAAATCACTAATACTCCACAGGCTCAAAACAACTACAGCACTTCATTATATGACCTCCTTTGCAGTAGACCTGCCCCCAGCTCTCACCTCCAGTATAAAGTGAAACCTTAAATTCAGAACTATCACAGTACGTATCAGTATCCTCCTTTTCCATTCACAGAATAAATTAAATCTAAGTTGGTCAAAGTATTTTTAGCTAGTAGCATCTTCAACATCTTGTTTTTGCTATTTTCTACAATAATTGCTATGAACCCTACCAGGGGAACAGTTAAAGCCTTACTTCTTTTACCTCTTCTCCTTACTGTTGAAAAGAAAAAAAATTTAAATGAGTTTAGAAATATAACCTCAAAAATGCAAGATGAATATAGAACACATCATCAATGCACGCCTTCATCTAAAAACACCATGAAGCCATACTTAAAAAGAACGGCATCATTCATCTCGATCAAGGCCCTGGGAACTTGACAGTTCCCCAGCCATACAGTCTGGCATACTTCCACAGCAGTTCCACAAAATGGAGTATTTTTGAACAAGGAATCCAATCTAGTCTTGCTAGAACCTGCCCATCACCATTTCCTGCTTTCCAGCTTCCTCCCCAAAAGAGAAGTTAATTTATTATGGGTATATTCCGTGAACTATTCCGCAAAGTTTACTACAACAACTACAGACGCTTTCCTCCTTTTTCTGTGGATTCCCATCTTTCCTGTAACAAGCTCAGGGCAACACACATCAAAATATTTCTCCACTGTCAAAGAAGCAACCCTTCTTGCTAGGTGAAGAACTGTGGGATCCTGAAATAATTCTGAAACCAGTTACTAATTATTTCATGAAAAGCCCATTAAATTCTTCACAAGTTTACAACTCGTATGTATCAGCCTGAGCGTTATGGTGAACTGCAAAAACTGCCAAGGCCCAGGATGAAGACCATCAGCAGTTGCCAGTCCCAATACAGGAAATCAAAGCAACCTGTCATGGGATATATGAGAGACAAATTCACAATACGGCTGAAGTTGTTTTTAAAGACAACTCATGATTCTTAACCCAGCAGAACAGTCACAGGTTTGTCTTTTAGACAGGTTATAAAATTTTCCTAGTATGACAGAGAAGGTTCAAGACAAAACATCTCATTGTCATCCACTGGTAAGCTATTCAAAGGAAGGGAAGAAAAAAAAAAGTCCTTTAGCTTGCTAACTGGTTACTGCTGTAGTGATGATACAGGACACGTCGCAGACTAAGAATCTGTTGCACGCAAACCCATTTGCGCACATTATTTCATTCAGTAGGAAGTCTTCCCAACAAAAGTGATGCCAGTGAAACTGGAAAAGGTTCCTCTTGAGGTCTTAAAGGTTTAAATACTAAATATCTGTCAATAAAGTAATCCAAATATATTGCTTCTTACTATATGGGCAAAGATACAGTAGAGAGCAGCAGCTTCATTTCCTGGAGTTCATTGTGTTTTCCATAACAGGATTTGGCACAGTTTGCTAAACTTCAGATAACATCCCATGTATACATACTTTGGGCTAAAATTATAACCAAAGACAACATATAAAATTACAATATCTCATTAATTTTGTATTAGTCCAATATTACAACATTATAAGTACTTCTCTTAGCAGTACTGCACTTAACATACCTGCTTTGGCCTTTTAAAAAAACAAAATTTAAAAAAA